>OX402534.1:3256923-3696558 GCA_948098885.1 Drepanosiphum platanoidis | reverse complement strand
AAGATATTCAAATTAGTTATACAAAGTATGTATTCGGTAAAAACTAAAAATTATTTACCATAATTTTTGAAATAATGGTTATGTAAATATGTAGATAAAAATTAAGTCGACTCGGGCCGATTTTACTTAGCAGTTGATCGAATAAAAATGATTATAGTTAAAAACCATTAGTGTTTTAATATATAATGTGTCCTTACCTTTTGTCTTCGCATTCGACCAAGTAAATTAAATTTTGTACGAAGAATCCAATCTGCCGGAAAAAAAAAAAAAAAACAACAACACACAGTTAATACATCATTATTGTTTTTCACGTGTACATTGTCGTTGGTAGAGTGCAAACAAACGGAACGAAATAAACATCTACCAAAGACTAAGATCCTACGAATAAACTTACAAAAATTAAAAACTGTACCGCCTTGAAGCGCACCATGTTGACGCGTCTGTAGGAGATTTAAGACTCACTACATCAGTCGGACTTGGAACGATTATTTAACTTATTAAAAACCACATTGATTTGAGTTTAACCATCACTTCAAGAGGGTGTCACGGACCGCTAACCATAGAAATCTAACGCCACCCCACCTCCATCTTTTTCACTGGCCGCGTCGTGGTGGGCACCATTCTTGTCGGAAGTTTTTTTTTTTGTTTTTTTTTATTCATTTCACACTTTATTAAATACGCAGTGTACAGGTAACAACAGGTGTGGCGTGCATCGTTATTTCTTTGTGTCACGTACGGCAAATCGAATAGTTATGCGCATGGACTTTTCAGTCGGATGTGTATACCTATAACACATCCGTAAAATAATATTATATACAATAATATACGATTACAATTTCATTAGTATCTATTCGTTTCCCTAAACACTTTCTTTTCGTACGTATTGTTTTATTGAAATTCCTAATTTTCATTATTCCCGATAAACTCTTTATTTGAATCGATGAAAATTTATTATTTAACTGATATTATTTACGTTAGGACCGGATTAACAAAAATGTAAAGCGAGTGTATAATGTGCTCTGAATAGCCAGAGTATTTTTACAGGGGGCGTGAAATTGTTTTGTCAATAATATTTTTTTCACACGACAAAACACGACGTGTACTGTGAAAATCGAGATTTGATTTTAAAAATACAAACATAGCGTCCAACTATAATAATTAGATATTGTCTATTTATTGATATTGTTATTAGAACATGTATTGCTTCCGTCGCCGTAGCGATAATATCCATTAATTGCGTACGATCGATATACAACGTCACGAAGCTATGTAATACTGAAATAAAAAAAAAAAAAACACCTATATTAGAATAGTAATGACATCTAATAATAATTATAGTGGTTTCGCGTAAAATCGGATCCTATCCACCATTTATAAATAAAACTGTTTGATACGTTGCGATTATTATTATATTATCGCGTGATTAGATGGACGTGGAAGTAGGTTGAACCCGGCAAGTCCGCCCGGTCACCGAAATGGCAGAATTTTTAATCGCACTGTTCTTTGGATATCTGGATACCTGCTAAGTAGGGGTCTCCCCGTCTGGACAGATCGCCTTTGCCGGCGAGTTAAAAGCCCCGCGCGTAGCAGTTCGAATCGGCCGACGACGCGTGTCACCGTCAACAACATTTGTGTGTATATCACTGGCACCCGAGTGATCGTTTTCGGACGCAATTCGTTATCGTATCCTTCGAATAAATAATATATTATTTAAAAACACTTTCTCTGTCTCTAAAGACCCGTCGGACTCTTTAGACTATAATAGTACGTACATATGTCTGTGACTGCGGCCATTAAATTTCACGAATATCGAATTCAATTGGACCGACTCCTCGCAATTATTATTGTCTGAATGTAAATTTTGTATTCGTCGTCGCCGCCGCCGCCAAACAATACGACCTCGGCGAACAATTGAAAACTAAAAAAAAAATTGATTGAAAAACAACGTTTGTTTTGTTTTCCGGCCGCCGCCGCTGGAACGGCATTCGTCGATTACGATAACGTACGAAGGTGTGGCGGTGGTCCGTTGTTTTTGCGGGCGTCGCGCGTCGGGGAAACATGCGACCGCCGAAGCACGTATTTGCAGATTGTCTCTCGAAGCACGTATCGACACAAACTATCGCGTAGACTAACGGTTCGCATTGTTTTCTATTATTTTCTCGCTCACGCGTTCGAGTCATCCAATTAGGGGATGTATCGCGATTTCGAGATGTCAAACGATCGTCCATAATGCATTAGCGAGATATTATTTCGGGTCTTATCTGTTCTTAATTGTTCGACAAGTGTGAAATTAAAACTAGTCGGAAAAATAGCATACGTACATGTTGATTTTATCGACAAAGATTAAAAATCTATGAAATAATTCGATCCAGTTCCGTTCTGAAGCTGATTGTATACATCCCAAGTTCTCATACATTATACTCGTACGACGCGACTCGTTGTAGTATTGTAATACATCGCTTAGCTTGTAAATAATAATTTCTCATATTTTAAATTTGCGTGTGTCGTTTAATTTTTTTTTTCAATATTTTTCACTCTGTTTGGATTCGGTAAGCATAACAAAACATAATATTTTGATTATCAAGAACAACACTCGTAACTGATCCATAATTGCCTACATCAAACGCCGCGTCACATGATTAATAATAAATATTATTGATTATTACTTACATTAAACATTTAAGTGTTATATATATGTGTGTGTGTATGTGTACATACATCATTGCATTACTTACTATATTAAAGTTTATTCCAATGGTTGACTTTGACAGGAAACATCTGTGTAGTTTGAATCCTCGCCCTAAAGTTAAATTTGATATTGTATCATTTATTTTATCGTATTAGTTAATGCAATTTTGTTTTATTAAAAAGCTGAGTACAGAGATAATATTTTATTCTGTTTACAGGAGAGCAAAACCAAATGTAAAATTTCTCATGTACTGCTCTGTTTTTAAGTTAGCGTTTTAATCAATTAACGAGGAGTTATAAAAATTGTGCCATCTCAATTATAGTAAATTTGGGTAACAATAATAAACGTGACAAATGATAGATTTAGAAATGTTTTTATCAATAACTAGCCGACCTGTCACAGCTTCGCCCGTGATTGGTTCACGGCATGATGATGAATTGGCCACTTACCCAAAATTTAACTCTATTAGCATGCCCAATAAACCTTCATAAGAATAATCAAAAAGTAGGTAAAAAAACTAAGCACAAATTATGCTCGCAATAATAACTCTATCCCGCCGTGCCGCACAATATAGGTACAATTGTTTTTAATTTTTTTTTGAACTTTTATGAACTTTTTTTACCGACAAAAGTAGTACTAAAACCTTCAGCAGAGTGTCGGGTTTCAGCCGAAAAAAATTTCAGCCAAATCGGTTCAGTAGTTTTCTCGGTTAGCGCGGTCGTAGAAAACCCCTTACAATTTTATATAATAGTATATAGATATATAGATTATTAATTTCGACAAATGTTTTTGGACGTGCGTGTACTATTGACGAATGTCAATTAAATCATTTGATGACCTGTTAGATCTAATTAAATCTAACGAATTGGAATCAAATTAAAATATTTTTATAATATGTAATATTGAATGAATCGCTGTTTCGTTGTCGAAACGCGCGTGTCAACCGAAAGGTCCGATAATGATTTATGGGATTCAATACGCGGAGTCACGCGCGTGTGCGCGCGGAAATAGATTCTTGCGTCGTTATCGCGATCGAGAAATCCGTATATCTAAACACGCGCGTCCATCGTCCATGTGAACCTAGCCTAAACGAAGTTATAATAATAACAATATGAATATTGGGTATACGTGTTGTCGGTGTAAGTGCGATAAACTTCTCGGAACGCCGATATCAAACACGATACAAAAAAAAGGTCAAGTTACAGGTAGCTGTAAACCCGCGGCCCGCCGTGCCGCACAATATAGGTACAATTGTTTTTAATTTTTTATGAACTTTTATGAACTTTTTTACTGACAAAAGTGGTACTATAACCTTCAGCAGAGTATCGGGTTTCAGCCAAAAAAAATTTCAGCCAAATCGGTCCAGTAGTTTTCTCGGTTAGCGCGGTCGAAGAAAAACCCTTACAATTTTATATATTATCAATAATAACTGGTGATAGTTATATAGTACCTAAATGTGTTAAACACGAAAGTAAGGAGAAATGAAATCAATATACGCGAAAACACAACAAGTCACAGAACGAGTTGCTCGTTTTAAGGCGTTTTTATGAATACATACAAACGTTTTGAGTTGATTTTTTTTTCTTTTTAGTCTTTTCAAATTCAATCACAATAAAATTTAACAGTTAAAAAAAAAAAATCACCAATCGACGTATAAATACGAAATAATTCATTTGATTATTTTTTTAATAAAGAAACAGTCATTATAGTATTTATTTTTACTACGGAGGAAAACGAGGCGCCGCGGCGACTCGTCTAAAATGTATATTTTCAAAAATTGTTCTCATATTTATTTTGATTTCAAATGTTTAAATTTGATTTTCACATTTCGTAAAAACAGTACGTCTACGTTTCGACTAGTTTGATGCTTTAAAATGGTGAAAAACGATTGAAATAATTCGTTCGAATAACGCGAGTGGGTCGTTATAATCTCGAAAAAGTACTGGCGTATCATCAGACACGCACTTGTACCATTGATTATGTAATAGGCTATTATAAAATCAATGTTTGTATACTGAATAATATGCAACACGGGGTTGGTTGACGTCGCTTGTCCGCGTGTTAATGTGTATCGAAATGTACGTACGCGCACTGTTTTCTAAACAACGCGTAATATTATAATATTCGTATTGTCATATATTTTATAATCGAGTTAAACAAACAATATAGATAATAGTCGCGATGGACAAATAAATCAATATTTAATACTTTCACTTCGTGATATTACTATTTTATAATAATATAAATCGTTAATGCGCGCATGAATAAATGTTAATAAATTATAATTTATCGACGTGTAAATTTAATATTGCATACACGGTGACATAATGTATATTGTGAACAGTTAAAGTAGTATGTATACTTATGATAATATTTACCGTACGTATGAAAACGACTAATGAACAGTATTTGACGAACGTAAAAAAATAAATACGTATTTACAAATTATTACAAAGTTACGTAAACTTTAATGAACGCTTATTTTTACGTACGATAATATTATTATTATTTATTCGGCAGTAGAGATAAAATATTTTTCTCGGAAAACACGTGATTGTTCTATTGACGTTTAATATTAATTTAATATATTTGAATATATTTGATAAACTTACATAGTTGCATTTGTTGTGCATAAATTCTGAAAAAAAATTGTAATTTCATTAATGTACGTATATAATATCCGTTTTTGATGCTGTTATTGTTGTGCTGCTGTATTCCGTAAATTAATTTACAATCATTTTAATTTCTATAATCAAAATGTTGTTTTCAGAAATTTTAACGAGTTTAAAATGTTATGTATCGATCAAGAGCAAGATTTAATAATAACGAGAGTCATAATAACCTTCAATTTAGTTATTTGTTTTAAATGTTAATTAAATACTAATGTAGATGGAAATCAAATACAATTAAAAATGATTTTCAATATTGTATCCCTGCGTAAAAATAATAGAATAGTATTACATATTAATTAATAATATACTTGGTTACAGTATCCGGACTTTTATTATTTTACGTTGTACTTTTATCATCTCAAATGCATAAACAATAGAACAAGAGAATGTGACTTTTATTATAAGTATTAGCGATAGAGTTAAATAGAAAAAAGAAATAAATTAGAAAGTTAGTGGAGAACTCTGATTAGTTTCCTTTAAAGTTACAGAAATACGTAAGCAATAAAATGTTACAGCACGATAGAGTTATTTATTACAACTAAGTACAAGTAAAAATAATTAAATAACCGATTGAAGTTACATATAAATAATTTATTTAGAAACTTACTTCTCTTTTTTCTTTTTGCCCCTTCGAAAATTTATCAACAAAGCTAAAGATATTTTGATCGAATTGTGAAAAAAACCTTTTTATTTCCAAAAAGGCGAATAACACTTATAACTGTTGATTATAGCTCTTTCTATTTAAATTTATCTTAAATTTCATATCTGTGGAAAGTATACGAGTAAGCAATTTTTATAATTACTTGAGGTGTAAAATATGATTAGATAATTATTAGTTTTTTTTGGTTAGAAATACCAATAATGCACAATGGTATATTTTAACTTGAAAACGATAGCATAAAAAAACATTTTTACATAATCGTTTTGGTTTTAAAAAAATTCTATACATTTCTTACGTGATTTCATCATATTTTTGTTGTAAGTTACTAATTTTAACGTAATTTATATTTGTATTGTAAAACCTTCGGAATCATAAGAGTTCATAAGAGATGGTTAAGAGTTAAGGTTACCGTGGTTATTAATTTAATTTATTGTCCATACTTAATTACAAAACGATGGTAAATAACAAACAAGACATAGTGAAGTGAGTTTAATAGGACAAAACCCATTACTAATGGGCAACATTAGTCATCGAAAAGATTTAAAATAATCGTAATAATTTTACAACGAACCAGTAAAAAATTCTACAAGAAACCATATTAGACGAAGTCGACGATTGGACCGAGTATTTTGGTCGAAACCATGATGATGACACGAAAAAGAAAAAAAAAACACGTCCACTATAGGAAACCAATAGCTTCTTCATTTCACACAGAATCTAAAAAAAAAATTATATCATATGTATGTAACGTATTATCACTGTGATCAACGCATTAAACATTTTTTTTGTAGTGCGCACTCTATTTTTTTTTCTATTAGAAAAACAATAATATAAACAATCTGTAAACACGTGTGTGTGCGCTTTTAATTGCTTTTAAAGAGAAATTATAACGAACGATTTTTAAATTTTTGTACTATAGTTAATAAAACACGTATGTATGCGGCGGCGGGCTGTTAAGATGTAATTGCAAATTATAAAAAGTGAAAAGTGAAAAACGAACATTTTTTAAATTTAAAAACAGTACATTTTTGAACGATATACATCATCATTCTGATTTAGGTATTACTAAAGAATTCGGTAGAATTAAATAATTATTTTAGTCTTACGGACTATCATTTCAACTATTTAAAACGTAGAAAACGTAGTTTCACAGTTTTAACGGTTAACTGTTTCTATAAAATTAGAAACATGATTAATTATAGGTACTAATTAATTGTCGATGTAATGATTATACTTAAATAAACGACCTGAACAGAAGCACGCGCGCAATTATTTATATGTATTATACGAATTATATAAGCTTAAGTACCTACAATTTTCACTAATATTCATATAATTAAACGATATTTTACAGAGTGAGTAGTTGTTATAAATTGTCATACTACGTAACAAAAGAGTTGAATAAATAACTTATTGATATTGTGATTTCTATTTTCCAAATATTAAATTGTTTTTTACAACCAAATTTAAAACAAAAACTAAAGATAAGTAATTGGAAATATCTTATGTAACGAAAATTTAAGTACATATTATTATTTTTTGTAGATTTGAAATTCACATACGATTAAGTATAAGTATATATATTTAAAAAGTTTTTTCTTCATTTACATAATATGTAAAATGTAAATATATAATAATTAATTTACCAACAATTTTTAAGTAATACCGTGAATTATTGAACTATAGCGGAAGTAATATATTATTATTATTATTAAGCACTTCGATTTTTCTATGAACACAAACAAATAAATAACAATAAAAAGTTATTCAAAAACAAAATGTGCGCAATGTGTAGGAATGCGAGACCTACATAAGCACTCGTATGATTTAAGAAATCGGTCAGACAATGAAAAAAATGAAAAATTGATAAAAAAAATAACTAAAAGAACCGAGTTATAAAAATATAAAGAACCACTAACCAGTTTTAAGGTTTTATCAGAAATGTGTTGTAAAAAAATATAGAATTTTATCCTACTTTTTTTCTTTTTTTTTTTTGTACAGAAAAAGAAGACATTTTTTTGAAAATACATAGAAATAAACTGTAGCGTAAAACACTTGATCAAAGTGTTAAGAAATTTAGAATAAATATGAAAGAAATCAGAGAAAAATTCATAATTATTACATATTTGTTAATGTAAAAATAGATACATTACTATGTTATACATTTATAAGCAAGTACGTACAATAAGTGTGAAGAATGTAAATAGACGAGATCAAGAAAGTTTAATAAGAATTTCAATGATTGATAGGTTCAATTAATAAATAATTTAGGTACTTTCTTTTCTCGCTATAGCTATGGTACCATGAAATATATATTATTTCATTGTCTTTGATTTTTATATATTTAATTTTTTTTTTTTGATTAATGAAGTCAATGCGGAGCGGCGTACTGAAAGTTTATCGGCTATTTTTAATATTTTAAACTGAAAAATCATTAAATTTGATCAAACGAAATTATTAAAATGATCGTAATGTGTAATAAACGAATATCAACCGTTGTTATATTTCGATAAGATCAGAACTTACATTATACTTACACATTGTACGTCACAGAACAATAGATATTCTAATAATATTAATAATTTACGATTTTCAATAGAGTGTATTTCGTTTGATGTAAAGAAATCCTGAAAAATTAAATGCTTGATGTATAATATTATAAATGAGTAAAATAACAATAATACGTTCTAATAAGAAACATTTAAATGTTTAAAAGCACGCTGCACAGAGTGTTTTATTTTGTAATTAAAAGTACCATAAAATCGATTCCAACTTAATACGACTTCTATAAACAAATAATGAAACCTAATGTATAACAAGAATCGCATTCGCATAACAATAAAATATAAATTCAATTACCATACCGTTCAACTGACTATATTGACATTGTGAAAAAACACTGGCGCTTTTATTACAGTGTAGTATCTTGTTGTCCGTACTAAACGCATGTACACCAAAAATATTCAAAATAGAATATCAGGAGTTTGCGCTTAATTTCCTTTTGCTATTAATCTTTCTGAAATAAAAAACAAACATGAAATTTAATTTAAAACTTTAAATTTAAATCGTTTCAAATGACCGACGGAGATTTGAAAGAAAATTTATTTTTAAATTAATTAATAATTAACTATTATCTTAATTTTTTTTTTATAATTGAAAATAATAAACATGGGTAATAGAGAAAAATAGTAGTTTTAAAAAAAAAACAAAACATTTTTACATATACGTAAATGATGATAAGTATGATCAAAATATTTGCACTTTTTTCTTTTTTTTTTTTGAAATGACGAAACAGACTTGAAATATGCACGTTTTATTATTGGATATTTTATAAAATATAATTTCTATTTTGGACTGTTGTAAATCGAGAACATAATATGAAAAATATGCTGATCCTATAACTTCTTAGTTCTAATAATAATTATAACGTCATAATCTTTTTGTAAACCGAGACGGCATTCGAACTATTGTCTCGTATTATTCGATCTGCAGAGTGTAGTGCGCGCGGTGAGCGGAGTGACAAAGTGAGCAGCTATGTTTGTCTCGTCGACCGCATAGAAAACAGACATGTTTCACTGGATTTGTGTACGTACATATGTTTCTAATATGACATACTAATATATTATTTTTATCACTTAAAAAAAAATAGGCGTTATTATTTAATATAATTTTTGTCGAGTAACACATTCACCACGACAAAAAAAAATCTACGCTTCGGGCGAAATCAGAATAGCCGGCGTAATCTGTTCTCACTGTAATATGTCGTTAATATAATCATGGATTAAGTGATCTGTAGGAAAAATGGAACGATTACACTAGTTTTTCTTCTTTACGCCGGGCGCGCGTATTGCCGCGCGCTGTTCATAAAAAAATATTACAGATTACACTCGACAATAAATATAGTATAATAATGTATAAACTTATATAAATTTAATATACACCTATATATTTGTCATATCTCCGTGGTACATTTTTTTCTCTCCTACTCTTTCTCTCGTCTCTTTTTTTTCTCCCGACCTATTTATCTACGTACATTATTGTGTATACGTTGTAAAAAAACTGACGAAAATTGAAAACACGAGCTTATTTTGCTTGGAATGACTTTTTCCATTAGAGATGTGATTTTTTCGAACACTTATTATCACTATTGGTTTAAACGGTTCACTTAAACGATGTTTTTCCTTTTTCAATGTATAATTCAGTATAACGAGTCGAAAAACATCACCGATTACATTACCGAAAACATTATCGCTGGCCTCTAATTTAGTTATAACATGTCTAATCTTATTAGTCGGATGTTAAAAGTAACAAGAAAGGCCGAGGTTTTAATGATACAAAGAAGAATAATTGTTTGTTAATTCAACCGTGGAAATTTAAGATTCTTATGTAAGCTATTGCAGTATTATTTACATTGACATTTCAAGACATAATGTTATCTGAAAATCATCGATTCATCTTCATTATAACGATTTATAATTTTATCTCAAATTTTAATGGCATTATACTATTTATTTTTTTACTTAGAATGACTTAAAATTGTAAACTACGAATTAGTTATTATCGATAACAATTTTTAGCTATTTATTTCGGTTTTGAATTTTTGGTGAACTATAAAATTGCTACAGATTTAATTCGTCACTAGCTCGTAGCTGTTGTAATATTATATTAAAAGTATTTATTAATACGCTTTATATTTATTTTTTTCGTAATTAGTACTTAAAAATATGTAGGTTCAAAACACAATGATTAAAAATAAAAAAAAAATAGACATCGTAATTTAATTTTCAAGGGCAGATATATATTGTAATAACTAATCTAAAATAAATAGGTCCTTAAATTAATAAATGATTTGTAATTCTAATATTAATTATTTTTAATAATTAATAGAAAAAAATTGTCATGTTATATGATTTTCATTTTTAGTTTTGAATGAAACACACAACTGTTTGAACTACTGTTGTATTCAGCAAGAAAAGCAATTAATTCAGTAGTTACATTTAAAGTAAAAAGTTAATCGAATCATTTAACTTCGATAATATGCATTTATTGTTATGGGTAATTTACAAAGCATATTATATTTTACGATATCACAACCCGGTTTCTATTTTACTATCTATACGTTAGATTAAAATCCAACAAATAAAACGCATTCGTGTTCCCTTCTCTTAACTTCGTTAAATTAAAATAATAAAAATAGTACCCATGAAGAAACGCAAGTTTCCTTTCCTTTCGCTTGTCAGGTCTTCCGTGTCTTTCGCACGATGTTAATTGGCAATGTTTTATGATTTATTTTTTATTCGGGATCTTTCTTTGTTTTTACCCTTAGCTCGAGCAGCTGCTCTAATCACCGTTGGCCAATATAACAACGTGGAAAGAAAATATTGGCAAAACAACATTGGCATGACGTGAACATTTAAAAATCTCACAATTTGCTTGCGTGTAACGAAAAATACCTGAAAACGTTAAAATATTTTAAATAACGATACACGTCATGAATTATTGGAAAAATCGTAAGCATACATGAGTAATTTCGTGTCAATACGTTATTGGTTTTATAACTTTGAGATCAGTTCGTATTTTCGTAAAGAACAATATTCAACCTGGTGTATACAAATATTACGAAGCAATAAGAAGTGCAAATCCCGATGCAATAAAAATAAACAAATAATCGTTTCGTCGAATATTTTTTATTTCAGCTTCGCCGTTTTTATTTCGTCTACAAAACGTTCTTGTTATGCGATCGCTATCTCATTGTACAATTATCGCTTTTAAGTTTCCATTCGTTAGTTTTCACAGATAATTTTGACTATATTATACAGCCGAAATACGTTGGGCTAAACAAAACAATATAGGATATCACAAGCCGCAATCTATGAATATATATTATATACGTATATACTCACGTTACATTTCTTATTGTTTTAGTTTTGTTCAACACAATTAATATTATTCACGTCCAGATGTTTAGCATGGTTGACTAATCTTCTCTTAGTTAATCCGGGGGCATTCCCCTTAAATTTTACATTGATGCAAAACAGTTCACAGTAATAAACACGATTTTTGCAATGATTTTACGTTTTTTTTTTTTTTTCGCAATCGTACATTTAGTTCACAAACCAATGCGCATCATTCATCCGAAATGTTCTGAACAATGTAGGAGGTATACGTATTTTATTTATTCCTAAATAAATAATAACCATAATACATAATATTATGTTTTATAGTTGATTTTTTTCTTACGATTTCCTACGAAAGCGTTAATTTTTTCCGTTTTAATTACTCCACAATACAAGACCTATTTTTATATACGAGCGAATCTAGAGAATAACAATAAAAATAAATATTAATACACAAATAGTAAGAATAAGACATGCGTTTGTATAATTTCGCGATAATTAGCAATGTATAAATTAATTATAATTTAAACTAGTACAGGCCTGTGGAGTTCCTAACCGTTGGAAAATTATACAAATGAAAAAAAAAACGCACTTTGCGAGTTTCATGTTTCATGCAATATATCATTTCGCGCGATCATAATATTATATTAATATGACAAGCAAACGTTTCGCTTTTTAAAGATTAATAGAGCGAATTGGTCAGAGATACAACAACGATAAACAAGTAATACGGATATTTTATTATTCTCAACTAACGTTTCCAGCATTTAAACTTAAACCATAATGATATGAATAAATAAATTATTGCTGGAAATTATGGTTTGAATTTGTTTACGGTCTGCATAAAAAATAAAAAAAAATTATAAGAAAGTTGAATTCAGAGAGTCTATAAAACATGTTACTCGCATTTCGCGTTAATAAAGAATAAAACATAAATATTTCATACCCTAAGACGAAAAAAATTGTTCAAGTATTTCTGAAAGCACAAAATGAATTTCATAAAGCACAACAGTTTGCCAACAATACTTCCAATTTTTCATTTGAATGCACTCTAAAATATATTATAATAATTTAAGAAAAAAAATCCTTAATTTTTAAAAGTTTTATATAAACGTCAATATTCAAGTTAATTGTTGTACTCAGTTGACTGAGTCGTACAATATATTGTTCGAATTTTTAATTATTATTTTAAACGAAACGAAAAGTTTGAATTGTCCTTGATGATCGCTGATTAGTGTTTATCGTTATAAATTACTAGTATTGTAAAGATACTTGTTATTGTTACTAGAAAAATATTTAAAATATCAAATTATTTCATACACAATAATATGACGTGTGAACTGATTTCTTTGTAAGTCAATTTTTTTTTTTTTTAAAACAATTTATTTAATTTCCACTTTAAACCGGAACAAAGTAATGGGTTTATTATATTTTGCGTTTTAAATTCGAACAGATCAGAAATTCCGATTGTATAAATTATTTCATTTCGAACACGAGTTGAAAAAATCTAATAATGGTCACGGTATATTTATTTAAAATTTTCTTACTTCAATTAGCGAACAAAATAATATTGAAATCTTCATTTTGTACTTCTGTCCGTATTTCCATTCTCATAGATGACAACGTCTCCTGAAGTCATTAAGGACGTCTCACGGCTGCGTTTAATATCCACTCGACATTCGAGCGATAACATAATGCCATTTTATTCTTGCCTAATTGTTTCTCTTAATGTTAAGAATATCTAGGTTAGTAAAAAATCACTTTGCGCACTTATTTTTTTTATGTCCAACGTTATCAGATGTCGAACTAAGGTATAATAATTCAGTTGTAACCGCGAGAATTATTCACATTGTTAATGTGATGATGACCTTGATCTAAATCATGTATTATTCGGTCGAGTTTAGAAAATACTTTTTATTTCGAAAAAGATTTACAAACTGATTCGAAACACATCGAGACAAATTTTAAAATCGATGATGATTTAATAACTCGGTGCGAATCGTTCGGAATTATTAATCGAATACCAGATGGAACTATTACTTAATATTTACTAAAATTTTATTCTCACTGCGATTGGTGGAGTTTTGAAATTGAAATTATCACCGTTCTTCTGAAACCGCATAAAATCGTACGAATCGCAAAATACTTGGCATTTTATTTCAACAATTAAACAGTGAAAATTGCGTTGAATAAATTACAATCTGCTCTAGAAAAAACAAATTTCATATTTTAAATAATTTAAATCAAACGAACTATAACAACAAAAAGTAAAATAAATGATTTTCTCCTTTCTAAATGAATTTACATCAGGAAAATAACATGCATAATAATTATAAAAAGTACTAGTTTTATGTAAACATGGTTGTAAATTAAAACTCATTAGTTCAATTTTAATGACTCGGCTACTGAGAATCAAAGTTGTTTAATGTATTGTAGAAAGTCACCCATTCAATTGTAATATATGATAACACATATTATATTTCAGGTCTTTAAATCCCTCATAACTCAAGTACATATTTATAAGAAATCTACTTGTTCGCTCTTAAGATTGAATAACGCCATTGTTCTGTAGCATACCTAGAGCTTTTGAATATCTAATGGAAAATTTCACAATAGTAAAAAAATAACAATTCCGAATGAAATAACACGTTAATGGTGTATTCGAGTACATGTTCGACTAACCTTTCCGAAATCTCAAAAAATAAAAGAATTCATACGGAAAAGAATTTGACATTCGACCACCTAAACGTCTGAAAAACTACTTCGAAGCACCGAAATATCATCGTTAAAATGCTCTGCAGGGTGTAATAGGGCAACGTGTGCGTGTAGGTATAGATTATTAAATATTGAATTTATTGTTCTGTTTGAAATCTATTGAATTGCATGTAATTTATTATCGTTATTTATTGCGAATTCTTAGTAAACAAAAAAAAAAAACTAAAGTGCGTTATGAAGTAGTATACTATATTATACACGACGATTGTTGTTGAATACGAGAAGGTGAAGAGGGACGGGGGACATGTACTTTAATAACGTTTTTCACGTAGGCCGCCGATGTAAATCTACGTATACGTCGTCTCGTGTGGTAACGTTCTACATTATACGAATTAAAATCGAAATTTTCAACGTGTAGGTTAAAATATCGGGTGTCACGGGCGATTGAAACACACGAAGGGAAATCGACGTGTACGAGAATACGCATGCACAGATATGCTCATGCGCTGGCTTTGCACGAGTAAACGAGCACTTGCCAAGTTGCGAAAGTAAGTGCACATGAAAATAAATAAATAAAAAACCATAACGGACACACGCCGTGTACGGTCTCGTATATTTATAATGCACGCGTCCGATACATAAGTATACGGGGGAGAGAGACGAGACATTCCGACGACGAAACGGATGTTTGGATAATATTAATATTTTACTATTATTATTATTATTATGTATGTGTGGAGCACTTAAAAGTTCGACCCGCGAAGACTTTCACGGTCGCGGCGGCGTAGTACTACGCCGACACCGCCTACGATAATAATAATATTCGCGTAGAGGCGGCCCGTAACGGATTTCTCGAAGGGATTACCACGACGGCGCGCGGCGTCACTCAGCGTCACACTCGTTCTGAGGTCAAGAGCACTGAGGTCTGCCACTTCTCTGGAGAAAACGTCGTAAAAACAAAACGTTTTCCCGCCAATCGTCGCGAGAAAACGCGTTGAAACGTACGCGCTAAACGATATACGGTTATTGAATATAAAAACAAATTTAAAGCACTTGAATCGCCGACATTGAACGCGCGAAAAAATACCGACGCGCACAAAAGAGCACTTGAAAAATATTTGAATGAGTAATGTGAAAACGGTAACGCAAATTTTTTTTAAAAAAACGGTATCTTTTGAAAAATTACCCACGTTTTTTCTAAGATTGAAAATATTCAATACGTTTTCATAGAAAATCCCAAATTTCCGGCCCAAACACCGTTGGCTTGTTTAGATTTTTCTGAAAAACACAAGACTAGTAAAACTTTTTTTTTTCCCGTTCTGAAAACAAGCGCTTTTAAATTCCATATTTGAAAATATCGTCTTAACACGACGCGTATTTCCACAGCATTCATTAGATTTTATGTGAAGCCCATAAAAATGAAAAAAAATGTGCGCGAACGCCTCGAGTCTCGAACTCCGCAGATTATAATAATAATACACGAGTACCTCGCGATTTGCGTGTCGGCTATTAATCGTCGCATACCTTTTGGCCATTTCTGGTATATTATACACCAATATTATAATGAGACGACGACGACGATGAAAAGGAAAGTGTTGTTGCCGGAGATCGCGAATATTACACGCTACGAGCGTGTGGTGTTTAAATGGGTACGTATCTACGGTAGAAGATAGAGAAAAAAAAAACCAACCGCGTATAGATACGGCGCGTTTAATACCGCGACGGTCAATCGCTACTCTCGGGAAACCCTCACGGCGCGCACGTGTGTGGGAGGAGAAACGCGGACGGGAAAAAAAAAGAGAGGAGAGAAGAAGAAGAAGAAAAAAAAAAGCGCGTTTACACACCAAGTTTTGTGAACGTCGTCGTTACGCGCGCCGCCCGCCGCTCGTCCTGCCTCCGCCGCGGAACTGTCTTGCCCGCGTCGGTGGTGCCGGGGAGGGAGGCGCGCCGGCCGTCGCGCGAGGAGACGGGTAAAAACTAGGATGGCGCGCCCGGCCGGGTATCATTCCGCCGCGGACGATCATCGACGGTCGTTAATGGTATAGTATATAATATAATACGTACTCTAGACGAAACGCGCGCAGCCCGAATGAAATCGCACGCGACCGGCGACGACGACCGACGACCGACCTGAAGGAGAGAGACGACGCCGCCGAGCACTGTGCAGTCGAAAGATTTCGAGTCTTAGTGCCCGGCCACACCACACCGGACAACACCCCGTTCCGCCGCAGGAGACGATCTCCCGAGCACACGCGTCCGCCAGGAGCCGGTGAGTCGATTGAATTTTTGAAAATAACGCCTTTTTTCTTTCTCTCCTCTCGATCTACGGGGTTTCTATCATTCGTCGAGACTTTGAACGCTTCGACGCCGAGCGACGACGTGGTCTATATAGGCTCTATGTCGTCATCGGTATCGAAAAACGTGAGCGATCACTCCGAGTCCGCGACGCTTGAATCCACGGCGTACAAGTAGGATTTCTGTAATGAATAGCGCGGCTCGCGTGCGTACCAAAACAATAGGTGTGTATGGAAATTTTCACTGAATTACATAAATACATACATAGGTATAACGCGTTTATATTTTTCCGGATTTTTTTTTTTTTACCCATTAAAGAATTCAAAAGTAATCGTGCGCATTAAATAGAATCCTGCCTGCGCCGCCGCCGCCTTCGATAATAAATTTACGTTTTATAGTTCATTGTTTTGAAAGCTATTTTCTCAGCGACTTCAAGCCAATACCCGTCGTAGTGTTTGTTTTCGATGAATGGTAAAGTCATGATGCATAAACGTGTATTATCATGCGCGTTTTATCGAGTGACATCGATGCGTATATTATTTTATTTTTTAAGTCACGTAAAACGTAATCTATTAGCCTACGAAATCTACTACTATTCGTCGTCGTATCCTTGATTGACGGTTTCTTTTTTTATAGATTTCGTACATTTCTGCGTAACGCGTTCGCAAACGACGATAGGCATTTTTAATAACGAACAGTGATGAAATGTAGGAAATAAATTTGTCTTAAGAAATATATTAATTTTTATTAATTATGAAATAATTTTTTACTCGGGTAATTTAAGATTAATCCTTAAAAAAAATTACTAAAACGAGAATCAAATTATTATAATAATAACAATGATTTATAAAATAAACGTAGGTAGTAAATATTTTACTAATTTATAGAGGCTAGGAAGATACCTCGTTATACACTTTTACTTTATGATTTTTGTAGTATACGTATCGATCGGCGTTTATTAATTAGTTTTACTATAATATCAGTTCAACAAACCGTAGCACTTAAATACTCATAAGTATTATCAGATAAATGAATAACATTATACCGTCACTATAAAATAATAAGCTGCGATGTTCTGTAATTATTATTGAAAAACGATTTTAAATATTAAAATATCGATCACATAATCATGTATTATAATGTATACTAATGTACCGATTTTGTTATTATCAAAAGCTATTTATAAATTATTAAATGTTTTAGAAAAATAATAACATATTGATTCGTTTTCCAATAAATTTGGACGCGAAAAAAAGTTAAAATACTAATCTTGAGTCTTGATTTCAGTATAGAATTTAAAAAAATCTATTCGTTCAAATTATTCTGCAATATGAAAAATGTTGATTTCAATTTTTTGAAAACTGAATCGTTCCATCAGTTATTTCTTCACTTGTGATACACATATACGATTCTAAATTTCTAATGATGATGTGTGTTTTTTTTTTTTCACCATAGTACATTTTAGTACAGCGTGTCCAAACGTCTATTCATAACGACTTTATATGTTCAATAGTCAGCTAGTAGTATGTCATTCCACTCAAATAAATTACTTACATTAAAGTATCTTCTGTTTCAATCGTATTCGTGATCGTGTTGATCCAAATATATATTTTGAGTACTAAACTTGAGTGTTTTCGTCTGCGATAAATATTTAGGTTTCTTCGTTCCACGGTGGTATAGAGTAACGATGAATAATTTATTTTATGCAACTGAGTAATATTTATCCTCGTTCATATAATAATATAGTGCGTTGAAAAATATGAACATTTTAAAAAGTAGAATGTGTTGAAACGATTTACTGAGAAAAATGAAAAATCGTTCGATTTAGTTTGGTTTTTTTAAAAAAAAATAAGAGTATTTAACCTAACCCGTCTTGTGAAATAAAAGTTACTAGTTTAACGACTCCCGGGACGCCGCGTGTAATACGCACAGAATATACAATACAGAATTAGAATATTAAAAAAAAATAATAGTAATTTGACTTTTCGCATCAGTTACCTAAATGTGAAAGTATTGTACTTATTTTCGCTTTGAAACCCTATACTCACATATTCGTTTACACTATTGTAATTTTCTTTTTCCGGCATAAGCGAACACGGATCTAGCAAAATTTAATTAATATCGGACAATGGCCATGCCCGCGTGTACGGTTGGAATTTAATTCGACTGGGTAATAATATCAATGAAATCGAAACCGTCTCCGAGACTCCGACGACGACGACGACGTATTGACACGCTACCGTGATCATTGTAATTATAGATGATAATCTTAATCGTTGGCGACATGTGTACATGTAAAGTTTACCGTAACGGCTACCATTATGCCGGCGACAATGTGGAGAACACAAAATCGATTATCGGTAAAGTCCTTAGACGCCACGTCTATAATAATCACCTTACGACCACTGTACGATTATAATTAGAGTTATACCTTCTTTACGTGCACAACCAGTAACCTCGTTCTTGACTCGTACTACTGTCTAAATATACGGCGAACAGGTTAGAGTTCGACCGAGTTTGACCTAACGATTAATATCGCCGTAATCGTCCGGGGTTTAATAATTTCAATTAAAGCGATTTCGTGTACTGTTACGCGTCGGCTACTGTTTTCGTATCCCCGAGATACGAGAAGTCGATCAGACTTCAACCGTTTCACGGCGGACGATGTCTTGATAAAATAGTTTATAATATATATAAAAATAACATTCGTACAAACGAAATATAATATAATATAATAATAATGCGGTCAGATCTAGTTTTTATTATTATTATTTTTTTTTTTAAATCGCTCGATTTTCAAGTGAAAGTATAATAGTGCATTTTGCTTATCCCGTGCACGGGCATATTGTCGTTATTATATTAACCGTGTGTATACAATTGTGTATCATGAATCTGAACACCCATGAATATCCATTTACACTCTCTAATTGCATTATAACTCAAACGAATTTTCCATACGCGTACGATTCACGTGTACCTACTATGCCTATCATACGCACACACGCGGGTATGCTCGCGCGTCAAACGTGCGCATATAGATTTGATATTGTTTCCCTAGTAAATAATTTCACTTTTCACCGAACCGGTCGCCTGCCCTTAACCGGGCAAACGCGATCGCTTTCTACGCCCGTCATACACACACACACCGCGTCTGGAATAAATTGTTGTTTTTTTTTTTTCGGCTTTTGACACTTTGTTTGCCCAAAAGTTTATTACTTTTCGTCTGCAATCGTGATCGATACTCGTTCAAAACCTACTGTTTTGTGCAATGTACGTATATCGGTTAGTATACGATCGAATTCCGTGCTCCGTTCGATGTCGCAGCGAACGATTTCTATATTTGTATATAATATGTAGAAATCCGACTGTTCGTAACTACGTATATCAAATATAGACGCTACACAGAACGTACAAATGTCGCTAGTTGTTCATAAATATTAAATTATAAAACGTTATACGCGTGCCGTTTTTTCTGTGAGAACAATGGCGCCTGACCCAAATTGACAAGCAAACAAAAGGGAGATGCATGCGAAATATGCACCTGCCGATCTTGCACCGATTATGATCTACTGTGCGTATACGTCGTATGCAGTAATAGTATGTTTCAAAGCTTATAACGGCACACGGTTGACTGTTAGAGGAGTTAAACGATGTTTCCCGCAGAAACGCGTGGAGGACCTCGTTAGTTTGCGCATCTAGGGTACAATAGAAAAACGAGCCGCTATGAGTTTACCAGTTTTTACGTAAAAACCGTAATACGGACTATACCGCATATATTATGGTTTGTGTTATATCGAATTACGACAAGTCCGCGGAATATTCGGAATACACACGAAAACGCGGGTTCGAACACTGTATACGACCAATTTTGTGGTCACACATTTTTCCGGACTATGAGTAAATAGAGCTTATACCGTATACTTAGAGGGATATTTCCTAAAAAATATCGGTTTGAGTACCGTATTGTGAGGTCTTCGGCGTTTTCTGGCCATGAACAATACGCGTGGAATTTATTGAACCAGTATATTTTAATATTCGTATAAAATGTTATGATGACGGAGTGACTCGGAATTATTTTTCACGTCACTTAACACCGTTTTCTACCGACTGCGAGGGCGATGATTCGAAACAGTATCGATTAGAATAGCGTCCACGTTTTAATAATAATTATTGTGTTCGTATTTTAAATTCCACGTACGACATTTAATTCAATCGATTCATAAACGTGCATAAAATAACCAACGGTTTTATGTTCATCTTATTATATTATAACTTATAAGGATAACTTATTCAACTCGATTACGATCTCGATTCTTGTTTTGTTTTGATTTTTTTCTTCAAAAATCTTTCGACAAATATTATGTATAACCGAAGCTCGGCCACGTGTTGAAACGATTCGATTCGAATTTGCCGCGAGAACACGTAAAATACGTATATAGTTACGATCGAATATATATTGTACATGAACGAACCCATCGTTAACGTCACCGCGATATAGTTCTAAACTCCCGACTGCCGTACCTGCTGCTTTTCATTAAAATAAATAACGTACATGAAGAAAAAAAAAAAAAAAACGATAGCAGTAATACAATAATGCGCGCGCGCATAATGGCATCATGATATCAGCCAAACGCATACGTGTGTGTATCTGTGCCAGCAATACTTAATATATGCGTATACACAATGTTATGATTTCCACGTGACGTCGCGTATTGTGCGCAGACCAGTACATATAGTATACAGGGTGTCTCGCCATGTTTTGTCGTCGCTTAAAACTTTTTTTCCTAAATAATACCTGTTTTTTTTTCTCGGTATCATCACTGCACTGTATGTAGGGTCACAATATACATTTTAAAATCGATTGTAATTTTACGTTTTTAAAAACAAAACACCAATTGAATACGTCGTCTACTGTTAGTTGTGATTTAACAGAAATTAACGACATCATAATAATTCTTGTATTTACTAGGCGCCCATATATATTTCTAAACGGATAAATGTCGATTAAACCGCGTGTTTACGATAATATTATGTTAAAAAAAAAATATTTTCAAATTGCGAGACACCCTGTATATATACTACCGTGTTTCATAAGCAGCAGCAGGTGACATTGGGGGACACCTCTTGCGGCAGCCGCTCGTCGTCGTCGGGGTTGTTGACCATCGAAGAGTCGTGCACAAACGTCCGAATATGAAAAGCCGCTCGCGCTGTCTGGATATACATAATAATAATGATCGAATATAACGCGCGTATACATAATATTAAATAAGTTTACGAGTACGTAATATTATTATATACGAAATATTTTACACCACGCCCTGTCCGTCTCGCGCGCGCGCGCACGCGCGCGGTCGCATACTACGGGCGTGTGACAACCCGACGTGTCGGCGGTGTAAACACACTATGACTGATGTGTGGTTAGGACGCCCTTGACACGCGGCGCGAGCACGAAAGGGGCGCGCGATATCGTAATGTTTGCCCGTGAGGAGACATATTTTATCTCCGTCGGATGCGAGCAATAATATATTGTAATATGTATATTAGTCGTGTTTGTAGAATATTATATACATACGTATGTACTCGAGTGAAAAAGGTATTCGTTTCCTCGCCAGAATTCGAATTTGGAATATAAACAGGCACCGTTTCACGATAATATGGCGGAGGACGAATCGCCGCGCGTCCGATCGAAACAATATTCGCGGACCGATTGTGTGCGCGTCGAGTATTTACAATCGATAAATCGTTTCGACGACTCGTCGTTTAAACTCGAACGGGTTCGAATTCGATTGTCACGAGATTCCCGTTAAAACGTAATCCATTTTTCATAATTCCCCTAATCCCGTCGTCGTTTCGATGTATTAATATAACGGTGATCATATTCTAAAATATGGATGGAAAAAAATAAAACACTTTTTTTTCCCTCGAAAGTCGCATATTATTATATTATTATACACGTCGCGATACGCAATCGTGTCTGAGGTCATTTGTTATGTTTTCGGATTTATTCTTTCATTGAAACCATCCAATTAACCGTTACTGTGTCGTATATTACTATAAATAAGTACCTATAATAAGAGCTCAGATTATGTTCATCCAACTGCTGTCGAAACGTACAATACGACCCGAAATTACAATGTTTCTCCTCGTAAAAATAAATAAATAAATAAAAAACGTAGAAAATATGATTGTTTATGTATTGTTCTTAAAGGTTAAATAGATTAACAGTGATATACGCGCGACGTCGTCGTTGTGTTTACTCGGAGTAAATACAATTCAAAACGCTTTTTGTCTATCACTCGATAAATATTTAGAACGAAAAGTCAAATTAGACAAATAATTTCCGACGGTTTACGACGGGACACGGCGCGGCGGCACGTGAGAATAATGCCGCGTTACGAGGCCCGTCGGCAATCATAATCTTTACAAGACGTAAATAAATCGTGACACACGAGGCATCATTCACAGTAGTAGTGAAGCGTTCAATTTCAAACGGATAACCGATTCCATTTGAGTGCGAAATTTCTACACCATAATTGACACTTCACAGATGAGAATTTCTAATTTTTTTTTTTTTTTGCCGTAACGCAATATTATTGGAGGTTAAAGTTGTTAGGTTTTAAAACGTGTGTGTAACCAATTCCGAGGATTCGATAAACGTACAACGATTTACGTGAAACGACGCATGTTTTTTTTTTTTTGGAACTTTCAAAATTGTATTACAATAATAATAATGGTAGACATCAGTCTGATTTCACACGCTATAATGTCAGTTGTCACGTAGATACCGACCTTACACGTTTGTTCACTGAAATATTTATCCGTATCAAATAGTAATAAAAAGAAAAAAATAATAATACATATATATATACAGATTAATATCTGATAATTCAAAGATATGTCTAGAAACGTACGTAGTTAGAGAGCCGTAATAATTACAAGACGTTATTTTATATATTATTTATTAACGATCGAGTATAAATTCAGTAAAAATCCTTCAACCGCGTGTGTTGGAACATTAAATAATACTTTTATCGTATTTATTAAAAAATTGAAATCGTCGTTTAATATTAATATGATACGTTTACTCGTGCATTTAAACGTATTCAAATGTGTTGCTTTCATTTATCGCAGTTTAGGTATGAAAATATTTATGTCATCCGCGAGACACGTGAAAATTATCAATATTTTGTTTGTGCGTGACGATATCGTTTTAAAAATGGATTTTTAATAGTTTTTCGTTTTTTCGTATTTAATAGGCGATTTGCAGTTTACAACGTTGTGTTGTTTAGATTCAAAACCGAAAAAAATAAAAAAATATGTGTGTGTTCGTTTATGCTATTTTAATTATATACATTCTAATAAACGTGCGGTTTTTGTTTTTTTTTTTTTTTATTAAGAGGGAAATCTAAATATTATCGGTATTACGTACGTATATTATTATTACAACCGGTTTCGAATTAGCCGTAGATTAAGATAGTTTTCCTCGCGTTTCGTCCGTACATATACTTTCTTATTTCGGGTCTCGATTCGGGCGAAAATCTAGTGCGCCCGCGTAAAATTGGATGTCTCCGTCTAGATGTTATTAACGCGCGGGATTAATGACATTTTCACATGTATTGTTCGCGCAAAGCACGCGAATGACGAGTGTAAATACACAGTCTATACGGTGCGATTTCGTACGTATAGTCTCACGGGGTATTTAAGTTCAATTAACAAATTGAAGTCTACACGGAGAGATTTGTACAAAAAAAAAATAAAAAAAAAAAATAAACATGCCCCTTTCACATATTTTTGCCCCTTTGGACGATTTCCAAAACGGTTGTATCGCTTTCTAGTCTAAATTATGTTCCGCGTCCGTTCTCGTAATACGTATTACGACGCGAGTGCTGCATCGTTGAAGGCGGCGCGGCGGCGGCGGCGCAAGAAAGACATGAGCACAATAAAATATAACGTTTCATTATAAAGGTTGAGGTCGTGGCTATATAAAAATTATGAGATTTCGCAGCAAAACCAGTATCCGGCTTTTCAGTCAATTAAACACAATTAAACGATTATCTATTTATTTTTTTATTATTATTATTATTATTATTATCTTCAAGCCGCGCAACACTCTTGCAGCTCGTGTCCGTCCCGTCTTATACCTTACACGCGATACAACCGCAATGACCTAGTAAAAAAGAAAAACACACGGCCCGCGTAGATGACGATCGGCCGCCGCGACGACGGCACTCGGAGATGTTATCGTCTCCGGAGGACCACTGCTGCTGCTGCTGCGGCAATAAAGGGGTAGTAACGGGCCGCGTTCCGCGAACAGGATCTTATATTTTACGATATTATATTGATGTATCCTTTTCTTTTATTCCTCTCTCTATTTCTCTCGTCTCTCCGAACGCCATCCGATCTGTATAGGCACTTTATTTTAAATACACTTTCAAAACATTACGCGCGCCGATAATACACATATAAATAGCTGCAGATATATTATAAACCCGATGGTCAGTCGACCGATACGAAACACTCCCAGTCACGTTTCCAGAGTCACCATGGGGTTTTTAATAAACCTATTCAACTGTTCGTATGTATATACATTATATATACACACACGCACACACACTTGAAAACGTATAGTACTGGTTGTCGGGTATTTTTTTTTACACCTATTCCGTGCCATATAAAATATGATAATGCATAGTATATTTTGTCAATCGAAAGTATACTCGTACATGAACTGTAAACAGGTGCACGTGCGTGTACGGCGGAGGTAAGCGCGTTTTTCGAAATTATGAATTTCACCGCTTTCTAGAGAAAAGATCACGAGACGTACGTCGCGCGCCGATACTCTCCGTAGGAGCGATCCTCGGAGTTTTTTTTTTATTTTTTTTCAACCGATTACGCGCGCCGATACGAAAAACACAACAATTACCGTAATAATGTTTTTTCGTCCTGCTGCACCCGATACGTGTACAACATCATCGTATTGTGCGTTTCGTCGTTTTCGAGTTTCCGAAAACATAATATCGGAGGAATGTTTAATACATAATAATAATAATAATACAATACTCCCGTAATACAAGTCTCGCGACGTATCCATATTATGTGGTGTCCGGAGGAAAACCGGCGCGCGCACGCGTGTGTGTATGCCGTATAATATGTAAACATCAAATATTTGGAGGCCGCAACGACTACTGTGGCATTTCCACCGCGTTTCCCACAAGCACGGCGGCGGTGGTCTTAATTGAACCGCATAATACAACAACAGTGAAAGCACACATTATTATTATTATGTTATGCGTACGTACGTACGTACGACTGTAAAGTATTGAGATAAAAAAAAAAAAAAATAATAATAATAATAATGATAAAATAAACAAAGGATCTGTTTTTAGGTCTGACCGAGACGGTAGTAGAACATTTTTTTCCACGTGATAATTATTAGAAACGCACTTTCTGTTCGCCGTCCGGACTCTTTCTCAAGCGGCACGCCGCCGCCGTCCCTTCGCTTTTAATGTACAGATTAATCCACTAGTCCATGTCCTTATACGCAAAACATTAACAATATAATATTATGCACGTTTATGTGCGAACGTACGTACATAATGAATAAGGATTTATGTCGTAAAATCCTTCCGCTACGGGAAACAAGGTTATATACGTATGCCTACCTACGTATATACGCTGCGATTATTTCCACCGCGATTAGCATCCGGGACGAGGATGATGATTTTTTTTTTTAATTCATAGGCCTCTCGTTCGGATATTCGTGATGTTTTAATTATTATTTTCACTAAACAGTCGTCATTAAATCCATCCTCATGACTCTATCACGCGATGGAATGTTGTAACTCGATATGATTCACCGCAATGCGGCTAATAGATTCCGAATAGGTACGTAGATACGCTAATACTTGATTTTATTTTTAGCCGATGAATCATTTTGTTACTCACTGGGGGCACTGTGGCCCATCGCTCATCTGCTCAATTTTAATTAAATGTTGATTAGTAGTTTGCGCGGAGAAAGTGAAATCCGCAGTACCTGTGAGAATTAATAAAATACTAAACACTCTAAACGATAGAATTAGGATAAACGTGTTAAAATATTGCACTTAAATTATATACATTTAATAAAACATCATAAATTGGTACATACGTGGGGTTATGTACGTGCTCATCGGAGTAACAGCGGAGAAATACTTTTTTTTTAATATTATAACAAAACTGTTTTTTTATTTTTCCAGCACGAAACTAGTATGATGTATCTTTTATATATGTATACGTATATTATAATATTTAAAATGTTGTTTCTGAATATAAAAGTGAAGTAGGTGATGTTATTTAATTATATTTATAAAAAAATGACATTTTTCAAACAATACGTCCTTTCGAATTTACGGAGACAATCGTCGTACACAGAATATTACATAAAAAGCAGTCCAGTTATTTTTATTTCAATTTTAATAAATGTATCGAATAATACGACTAATATTCTAAAAAATTCGATTTGAAAAAAAAAAGGAATAAAAAAATGATTATTTTTCAAGTTAGAACCTACTAGAATAGTATAATATGGCTAAGACGCAATGAAATTCTCTAAAACGTTTTTTAAAACTTAAAAGTTTTAATTTAGTAACAACCTTAGACATTAACGCTTTGTTGAAAAGGAAATATAATAATAGAATAAAAAACACGTTTCGTAACAGTTTCAAATCGACTTTCAAAACTTTTGAAAACACAAGTTAATTTATAAATACGATCCAATTATTTTCATCGGGGATTACATTTTTTTAATCACTATAATCGAACCCAACGCTACACTTGATAATAATGATATTCGATTTGATTATAAAAGGATGCGAGATATTATTTTATATAATTATTCGAGTCGTACAGCAGATCGTACATTATAAATAATAATTTAATATTATATTATATAACACTACTCACGACGACGCAATAAATTGTATTAAACGAGTGGATGCCGAATTAATCAAACACTATGAACGCGCTCGAAATGAAAAATTCAATTCGCTCGAATACTGTCGAATTAATTAGAATTGATAATATTATAATGTGTTATTATAATAATATGTGCTCGTGATAATTTACGATGCATTTGTTTAATACGCAAGATTTCACTTCATGTTATAAAATCGAAATACAATGATAATTTACAATGTCGATCAATTAGAAGAGTATCGTTTGCCGTTTTACAAGGTAAATATATTATACGGCAATTATTACGAGTCGGAATAAATGTTATTATTTTATTCACTTCGGTTCGGCTCTGTCGTCGGGCGTTGTAATACTTGAAAATAATAACGAACTGATTTACTTTTGCGCACACTCCGTGCCTCGTGGGCATTGATGAATAAATATTGTTTTCTTTCGAAATGCATATTCACGAATAGTCTCATTTGTCTATAGAGTAGTCGTATCGGCTCGAGATCGACTGGTTCGTTGAATAATTTATTATCGAAATGTTTTTAACCACACACAATAAAAGTCACTATTGAATATAAATAGGTATGTAATTATAAAAATTAAAAATAAAATCAACAAACGGAAGAATAGACAATAAATTTACAAACGTTCGCCAGTCATATATCCTTGGAGTGATCATTAGGAGTTTTTTTTTTCTACTAACCGTGAAATTATAAAAAAAAATAAATAAATATTATTTTCAACGTGCAAATATATCGACAGTTAAAACGTGGAATGTAAAATTGTTTTATACCGCAGTCGTATAATACGCGTATATACTAACCGTTTTATAATTACAACAAAGTGGTCCGAACGACTTTTTTTTTCTCTTTTTTTTTTTCTTTCGACTTACCAGAAGAAAATTACGTTTTATTGCCTGAAAAACCAATTAAAATTATAAATCGTCGGTTTCACGTTATTATCGTACGCGATTATCGTGTAAAAACGAGAGTGAAATACTGTAAATACTGTACGTACACGTCTTTTCGTATTCGTTACCGCGGAGAGCACACGTTCACAACAGCACATCACTCATTATCCTTGTATTACACCGAATTTATTTTCTACCAATAGCATATTATGCCGCGTTCGACAACGATATAATTTACAAGACATTGAACCACCGGATTGAATTCGTTTTTCAAATTTTTCCCGTAAACATTGCGATTCTTCGACGTTCAAACGTGTGCTTATCGATTTCTCCGTTTATTATCGGCTCCAACGGGAGTAAATTGTTTGAAAAGCTCTACAATATTATTAGCAACATTTAACACGTCGTCGGCCCGTTTTCAAACGATTTATTCGATCAAACTCGTACTTTTTTCAAATGTTAACAACTCAACGCTGGACCTCAAAATGTTGACGTTTCGAACTCTACTAAAGTATACCTAATAAACAGACGCGAAGGTTTTTTATGCACGAATACATTGAAAAAAAGTGGATTTTTATTTCCAATACGGAGACGTTCGCGCTCGAGGACACCCTCCCCGAAAACACGTCACTTCAATGTCACGGAAACCGATACAATATATAGTGTAAGTGACAGTGGTCCGCGTAGTTTCGATGAAAATTAATTTCTCATTTGTCGTGGTTTACGCGCGTGTACATGATGCCTACCTACTTGCGAGCGCCCATGTTTTACCATACGAAAGTATAGGCGGACAATCACACGTTCAAAAACACATGTAATTATATTGTTACTCGGCATTATTATTACACCATTAATAAAAGTGGGAAAATTATACACCGAGTGACTTTATATTATTATCTTTAATGTTGGATAGAACCTCCTTCCACAAGTCACGTTAAATCGTGTGCGTATAATTATTGTTATAATATTATACTCTCGCCGAATTTGACTAAAATATTTACGATCAGATTCGTTTTCATTCGCGTGGAAATTTATGACTTGTTAGTTTCATCAATAACGCAACACTTCACACATTTCGTTGTGCGTAAATTGATTATTCGTCTATTTCGAATTCAATACGAAATAACTATAATAAAAACACCTGATTATTGATTACAAATAATATACAAGTACGCGATGACAATATTTAAATCGTAGTGAAAATTATTTTTGTTTCCGTTTATCCGATAGTAGGGAATGAGATCCAAGAGTTTTTTTTACAGACCAGGTCTATTAGACCTATTAGTCGATCGGTATAATCCTACTATTATATAATTGGTGTGTTATGAAGAAATACATTTTTGAATTTCCCAGTAATTTAAAAAAAAGGTGATATTTACGAAACACCCATTCCTAACATAATTTTGTTATGATTTAGAAAAAAAATAATCTCATAGACCATTATATTTCTTAGCAGTATAATTTTTATGCAGTTATAACTATTTTTGAGTCGAACGGACAAATCTTCGAGCGTTTTGATTATTGCTTTAAAGTGTTATCACAAAAATCACCAACATTTTTAAATTTCATAATATTAAATGAATTGAAAAAGGTTTTTGGTTTTTTTCAACGCTACAACGATTGCTTTCGATATAGGTACTACTTGTCCAAATAATAGCTTACACGGCTCTTGCGTACAATTTCGTGCTGACATTTCAGATGCGAAATTCCATTTCCGAGCTACATTTCAATTTCATTTTCATCGTAAAACGTTATACATTTACGCGCACATTAAACAATAATCCACCCGTCGATACGCCTCTAATCATTGATTATGGAACCGTCTATAATTTATTCTTATTTATTCTATAATCGATACTCTAATCATATTTCATAATCTCGTAACAACTCAATTACTGTACACATGTTAAGTTCTATAATTAGATATTCTTTCATCTGCAATTTTCATTTCGTGTATAATAAAAGTTCCTACACACACACGCGCGCGCGCCGCGCACACACGCTTTGTCGTCTGCAGGTCGGCCTGCCGTCCTCGTATTATTATAGGTTTGCTATATAAATATGATTGAATATTTCTAAATAATAAAACATAAATTGCAGCTTGCGATTTATTATAATGGCCGTAGAGACAATACCGAAAAAAAAAACAACAAATAATTACTATAATTTTGTGTTGCGATCGACGCATTTACTCGTGCAGTAGCGCATGTAAGCGCATTACATTTTATGCTTCGTTGCGGGATTATTATTTTCTCGTTTCGTTTGTACGTATGATAACATTGAATAGATTTAATACGGATCCATTAAATTTCGAATTTCAAATCCTTCGATAACTCGTCCGCGCGCATTATGATAATAATTACAATCTAATTATTATCAGAGTCGTCGACGGCGACAGTTCGCGTAGCGCAGGCGCGTAAAATACACGAACGCGTTTATGGATTCAGACACATCCTCATATCCTGGTTCTTGAAAAAAAAAAAAAAACCCGTTGATTTGTCGCGTTATATTATTTCTTCCTGCCGGCTGCGGTCGCGGCGGTCGCGTACATCATATTAATATAGAGGTAGGTGGTATGCACCACACACACACACATAAAAACTCGAACGATATAATATTTCCAATTGAATACTCGTCGGCGGCGGCGCCCGTGCGCGTTTGATATACAATAATAATAATAAAACATATCGCGCCGGTGCGCCTTTAGAATAGTGTGGTAAATATAATAGTGCGTCGACGCGGTTTTTTTTTTTTTTTTTTATTTCGCGCGTTGTTAAACGTCTAGACGGACGCGCAGGTACCCACCCGTGTCGTACGAGCGGGTGTGTTCGAGTTAAACGATTTTTCATTCGTCGCCTACCCATAGAGACGTTAAGTAAAATAATATAATATGCTATATGCTCCATATATTCACGTGTGTGCGCGCTGACCGTAATCCCACGTGGTCCGGGGCGTATTATTGTACTGTGTCCCCCCCGGTATAGTAATAACGACGCGAGTGCCTGCCGTATATGAAAAATAAACGAATCGGAAGTAACCGTCAATTTGTGCAGTAGCCTACGCGTATCGATTATAGGTACATGTATAATAACGCGCTGTCCGCCGAACAATCGATTTTATACTTAACGGTACACAACGTCTTCATCGGGCTCTCTCCGGCGACGACAATGCGTCTCTCCGAGTCACATTTACAGGCGAAAACGCCGGCGCGCACGTACATAATACAAATATAATACGTATATGTATACGAGAGTACATAATGTGCACATTTTCCGAGTAGTGTGCGTACACGTGTGGGTATCTGCGGACGTTTATAAAAGCAACACAAACGAACCGATTTAACGTCGTATATTGTAATTATTATTGTGCGCGTTCATTATAATATTATTATAATATACACTGGCGTTACATCGCGGCGGCGGCGGCGCCGGCTGTATCGAAAAAGTTCATAATATCGTGTAGCCGTGTGATTGTTATATTATCGTACGTTTATAGTATTATATTGCCATTATCAGAGAGCCCGGAAAGAGTAAAACGTTACACGAGCCGACGACGGCAGTGACACGCGCGGTAGTCGCCGTCCGGCGGTATATTTATCTAAATAATATGTGTACACGCGTATGTATGAATCTAATAACAACCGTAGTCGTCCTCTGTGGCAAATACGCGAGCCGGACAAACCGGCAGGCCAAGATAACGCCGCCGCCGCCGCGCGCCGAGGAGCTGATGCGCGATCGAGATACAAGCTGGCGCGCCGCGGTTTAATTCGACTGTTCTAATAAATCGTTTGATTTTTATATATTAAGTTTTTATTCGCAAGTAGTGAAGGCGCGCACCATTTAATGTACAAGTATGCACGTACGGGTGTGTACATGTGTACGTATTCCGAGCGCCGCCGCCGCCGCCGTTTTTATTGTGGTCGGTACCTATTCTGACCGAGACGTGTAGTTTTCAATTAAAATTAACAGTCTCACGTTATAGATGTCGAACCGCGATACGGCTATAGGTACATATTATACTATAAGAGCAACGCTATGTAAAGTTTAATGAAACATAAAAACATACATGACCCATTTCCGTATACGTACAAGAAAACCGTCATAAATAAAAAGGCGATACGCGCGCGCGCGCACACACACATATGCGGCGTTTAAAATGCGCTCTATTACAACGGGACGTTATTTTTTTCCAAACGTATTAACCGATATAGGATACTGGTTATCAATCTGTTTATATAAAGTTATGATCATGACTTCTAGCATTTGCATATTTTTTTTGTGAGGTCCTAGAGGTAGGTGAGCTATACATTTGTTTCAGACAAACCAAGAAGCTACATACGAAATTTCACGTTGCATATTTTTGCATATTTCGGAGTAATAAAGTGCTATTTTGCTTTTTTTCGCTTATTTTTGGATTTTTGCATGATTTTTATCATTTATTTTTTTTAGTGGCCTAAAACGGTTTTTCTTAAAAATAACAAGTAATTATAGTCATATTAATTGTTCATATTAGTAATTAATTCGTGTTAATTAATTTTTCTTCTTATATAACTTGTATCAGAAGAAGCTAAAATAATAAAATAATATAATAAATAATAATAATAATAAAATAATAATTTTTGTATACAAACGTTTTTTTTTGCATATTTTAGTATTTTTAGAGCATATTAAGCGCTTATAACAACCTTTTTTTAGAGCTACAAGTTATGAGCCCTGGTTATGATTATACCTTTTTTGGTGCTCGTCTACTACCCGAAGACGAGTAATTACTAAAAAGTAAACGACGAGGATTGGAAACATTACCTTTAGATAAATGCGCAATCTCTTCGCTTGGCCGAAAGTCTAAAAAATGTACCGACCGTGTTCTTCAAACTCGCGTCGATAAATATTATACTGTGCAATACCTATATAATAATCGGACACATACTTGAGATACGATCAACGACACAACAAAGAAAGACAGAACGTACAGTATATATTTTAATAGCTTATGCTGGATTATGCGTAAGAAATCGTTTGTAATACATTTTAGTTTTACGCCAAACGAGTAGTGAAAATATTTCTATTTATTATTATTATTATTTATGATGACCGTTTTTTTATTATTAATTCCTAATGCCTTGGCGATTAAAATTAACACACCTACCCGTTAGGCGTACTATTCAAACATTGAAAAGAGTAAATAAATCACCGATGATTTGGATCGCATCGCGTGCGTTTCACCGACGATAGCAAACGGTGAAGAATTTTGATTCATTATCGAATATGTACATCGTTTCGTACGGTGTATATATTTTTTAAATAATCGCATTCAGGGTCATTGAAACCAGCTGGTTAAAGGCCTTTCGATCGCACGACGTACGCTAGCTATTTATTTTTTTATTTTCATACGCATAATAATAAATATATACGTTTATTATCATAATATTATATCATATCGTACGATATGATAATACCTGCACGTACGTTATCGGATACGAGGAAAACCATAACGATGCGGACGGTAGATTTCGAAGTATATTATTATACGGACCGCGCTATGCAAAACCGTTGTTACGGAAAATTTTTGTAAAATGCAATCGATGTAAAAATAATTACTACTCAACGCGTTAAAATATTCAAAGTACCCGTGCAATAAAAAGTCACGTGGTAAAGGTCATTTGTTTCCGACAGATTTATGTGAGGTTGACGGAAAACGAACCGCGTTCGTGTTCTCATCGAAACGCTATTCGACGATGAGCAACAAACGAGAAGTAGTATAGCAAACTACCATACGCGAGAATAACATTTCGTCCCGTGCGAAGATAATTCAGATACGACTGGGATCGATTTCGTCATTATCAAACAGTCGGATTGAGAAAAAACAAAAACACTCGCCTAATTACTCGCCCGTGTTTTCATTGTAGCGCTCACGTAACGTGTTTGTCAACAGTTCTTAACGTCGATATAATGTTTGTCGGTTACGTCGAATCCGTCATAACCCGAGGAAATTTCCTCGAGTATAATTTCAATACACTCCAGGGTCGGACACTTCTTCTTCTTCTTAAGGTCGACGCAAACGATTGTTTTCCTAATTACCAGACGCGCACGCTAAACAATATTTATTACACATACGTTTTAAAATTAATGCAATTTAAATAATAATAATTGTATAATAATATATACATTTTATACCTATACCGCATAGGTGCCGGGTTCAAATTAAAAAAAAAACAGTTTTTAATTAAATTTAGCGCAGTATTGTGTACAAAAACGTATGAATTATGTTAATGAACCAAAGTTCGAATAATAAACATATTTATTAAATTAGTAGGTCTTATTGCAATCGCCGACTAATGTTGTGAACTGTACGCGTTCGAACAGATTAATTTTGAAAATACTTTTAATTTCGATCGTTAACCTAACCATAGTAGTGCTGTTGGGTTATTGCTATTGGCACATCACGAAAAACAACATATTATTATCAATTATTAGTCACAGGCCATTGAATTTACTTTAATTAATTCGTCATTACATTATTTTTAGACTGTGAGAAGAACAAGGAGATATTATAATTTAACAAAAATATATATACTCGTATATATTTTTTCATTCATATTGTTCCAAAATATTTCATATAAAATTAATTATGTAATTTAAACTTTAAATTGTATTTGTGTTAAATCGATTGTCACGGACCTTTCGAGAGACTTGAAAATGAACATTTTTTATGTTTAAATCGAGTTGGGAATAACTTTTTACCCGTTCCTTTTTAGCATAATATACATAATTAAAATATATCAGACCTTTAATTATTTATGCGCATTTGTCATTGTGTTTTGAAAATTCGGTATTTAGAATCTTTTTCGAGTTCGAAATTTTCCCAGACGATTCAGTCCAACGGTAATTTTTCAAGCTTACGGATTTATCTATACATTTAAACAGACGAGATTTATCAATATTTTAAATCTTCCAATATGACTTACGCCCGAGATTATTAGATCTTACACGTATATACCTGAAAACATGTAATGTTCGACGCCTTGCAATTTTAGAAACTGGCAATGGTCGGAGCCTCGCGTGGATTACGACGCAATCACACCGACACGGTTGTGCACGCTACAATATCGCTGAAACAAGGCGCACAATCGTTTTATCGAATACAGTATTATTTTAACAATTTCATATAAACGTAATACACACGTATGTATGTCTCACCACTTTACACTCCGCACATTCGCACTGATCGCGTGGTTTTAACTGAACGAAAATATTGTAATAATTTTTAAAATCTTATAATCACCGTCAACAATGAGTCGATTGATACGACTTTAAAATGAACACGGCTCACTTTGTGAACACTACAATATCACTGAAACAAGGCGCATAATCGTTTTATCGAATACAGTATTATTTCAACAATTTTATATAAATGTAATACAAATCTTTAAAATGAACAAGGTTCACCGTGCGAACACGTCATGTGCGTACAATTGAACCGAATGCATTTTCACACTAGTGGTCTAAAAGTAATTTGACTAATTATTTTAGCTTCTTCCAAAATGTAATAAATTATATAATATAGGTTATATTGTAGCTTAAAACAACATTGCTTTATCAACGCCTTATAAAATATAAATATACTTTGTACGTAATATTTCAGTTCGCGGTGAGCACGTCCTCTTGAATTATTTTCGTTTTTAATTAACTTTATTATATCATCATACTAGCTGACCCGGCTAACGTTGTTTTGCCATATATTTCTAGTGAATTTTGTAGTATAAAAAACAACTAACTTATTTGTAAGTATGTGGGGACGGCGCCACGTCTACGGTTGAAAGAGGAATGGAGCGCGCACGCACGCAATTCCGGTAAAAGTTATGTAATAACATATGACGTTGCAAAATCCGTACCTTTTGGTAAACATCGTCGGGTTTTCGCTTTGATTGTATACGTCACTTGGCTTATCGACCAATGACAATAGATTTGCCCGCGATCGCATTCGACCGTCCAATGAAAAAAGTTCTATTGTATTCGTTTTATTTGTTCATCGCGCGCACGCGATTTCGATAAAAAAGTTGTGTAATATATGACGTTGCAAAATCCGTACCTTTTGGTAAATATCATCGGGTCTTTCGATTACATAATAATCTATTTATATAAAATGCAAATTACCACGCACTCACTGACGATTTTACCCCTTCTGACCCCCTTGGCGGTTGAATTTTGGAAAATCCTTTCTTGAGGGGCCTCTGCTATATAAAACGAAACTATTGACCAAATTTAACACCGCAAAGGTCCAGTGGCTCCGGATTTTTCGCATTTTCACCCCTTTTAGCCATCTTAGGGTGAATTTTCTTAATTTTTTTTCCCGTAAGATCCTTCTCCTGACAATAACAAACACGACAGTAAAAAGAAAATTTAATGAAAACTTTAAATTTCTCGCAAGATAGGTTTTTTGCAATATTTCATACACGAGCACGTGTTATTTTTATGATTTTATCGTATTGCTATTTGAATATTGAGAGGTTTCTTGTTTCGATTTATTTAACACTGATATATCGGTCTGAAAGAATTAAAAAAATATACGAAAATTAGTTCATTTTTTCTTTTTATGAAATTCATTATATGACAATGTACAAAAAAAATCCAATAGTTTTTAAATCGTAAAAGTATAACATTAATATCTCAGAATTATATTTTAAACGTGATAATTGCTCTCAAATGGATATGCATTCAGCCTGGTAGAGTCATACCAAGAATCAGAACGCATTATTGTTTATATTATGATAAATATGCAATTGGATCATTTAAATTATGCTATTAAAACTCTATGAAAAAAATTGTTATAATGTCCAAATTAGATACTTGGAATAATTTTGAAACATTCTTCGCTCTTTGAAATTTAAAATTATCAACGGTTGTGTTCGAATTTCGATACGCTTTTGTTTTTTGTTTTCCGAATTGTAAAAAATGTTATACAAACATTTCAAATGAAAACCATATCTTTTATCGTCATCGTTTCGTTTTAGAAATTCAGAACATCACGTCTTGTATTTGTCTTTCTAAAATGACAACAAAACATAATTTTGTTGATTTCTCTATCCCATCACAACGAATTCATATTAATTGTACACACTTTTTAGAACATACTTCATTTCACATTAAGGTCGCTGGAAAGTGATATTAAACAAGGAGTTAAGTGTAGGCAATCATAGTAATTTTATAGTAATAATAATACACGGCCGCATGGCGACTGATAATAATACGAAAACACGATAAATTAATGCCGTTCCTGTATTTTATTCTTGTACCTGCGGTAGATAACATTTTTTTTATTTCAAACATTAATCTGCACTTAAATTACCCGTAGGTACTTTTAATTAAATCGCTAAATGCTTTCTTTGTACGAGAATATGTATCGGAAGACCAACACTTTCGATAATATTCAGTACCTGTTTTTTTTTTAGAGAAACGGCAATTAACTGGCTTATGAAAATTCATAGTAGTGGTTAAGTTTTTACTCGCTTATAAATAATTAATATACATTATACTGTTAATATCAACCCTGTGTGTAACCCGGAAATATATAAGTAATAATGCGTTTTATGACGGACGCGAAAATCGATCTCAATAAAGTGGTTTCGCCGTGAGTTTCGTGAGAATAGAAAACGTTCTGAAAAAAATAAATAATCAAAGTATTTTATACTCTCTGGCTAAGAGAGATAGCGCTTCGTTCATTAAGTAAGTTTTTTCATTCGCCGTTTTGTATTTTTATAAAAATGTAATCTTCAACTTTTTCTCAAAGTAATTCTCAACAACTCGGTCCAGTTACGAAAAGAAAAAAAACTATCGCTCGGAAAACAGTGTTTCTTTTATGCTGATAAAATACTTGCAGCGTACGGCTCTATTAATTTTGTTATTGATTTTGAAATTATCTCTGTCGGAAATAAACTTTTTAAATCGATATGTATACATTCATTGGGTATCTATTTAATTTCATAAGTCACAAGTCATTATAATTTAATGCAATTTACGTGATAATCGTACTCGTTGTGTATAGAAACGCTCTTAAAATGTTTAAACAGACGACTTACGCTTTCTCATTCTTCCCAGAACAAACACAATAACTCTTATTTGAAAATAAAACCTAAAACACACACACACACGTTTCGTTTTTAGAGTGAATTACGTCCAACGTATACAAAATAACTGCAACAATTATTAATATATTATCGACCTGTAAAAAACTACCCGCAATAATACCTCCGAATGTCTGTGCAAAAACAATACCTGTTGAAATAATTGTACGCGGCGTCGCAACACTGCAGTTCTTAACGGGTGTTGTCGTTCTAGAAAACCATAAATTCGAATCGAAATAAAACCCGCTTTTCTTTGCGATAAATAAAACCACGCGAACATGCTAATTGGCCATCGCCGCCGCCGCCGTGAATTATAACCGCCTCGGCACTTTTAATGTTCCCGTTGCGTCGTCGCAAACGCGCGTTAATGTAATAATTATTATTATAAATTACAATTATTTATATTGTTTATCGTTCCGCGAGTGTAAACGATAATAGGTCTTGCGCTTGGTATTATTATTATGTCTTGTGCAGTCGATATTTCGAGTGCGTTATATTATGTTTACGTAGTGGCGATTTACAAAGACGATTTACCGTTTTCGTTGTTTACACGACCGGCGCGTGTTGTGTGCGAAGTGTATAATAATAATAAAAATAATAACGATAATACGACGTATAACGTACATACCATATCCGACGGACGTCAGACGCGGACGGGGCAGGACAACGACCGCGATGAAAAATAAAATATTTCCTGCGAGTACACCACCCCACGCGAAAACCGCGTGACAAGGCGTGTAAAGTACTTGCGCGCGCAGTCCGCACTCGAAAACGGGGGGGGGGGGGGGAAATAATGAAAACGCGGCCGAAAAACGTTAAAAACAACGTACCTACAACCGCGATACATACGTAAATATAATATGTTGTTGTACGGGATTTTTTTTTTTTTCTCTGCGCGCAATCGATAAAAATAATAAACGTTTATCCGTTTTAATACATTCGGTGGTAAAAATACGTTCGGACTGTGAAGAAAAACGGTTACAATAAGCACACACTTGATGTAATATTTATGGTGTGCGATCAGAGCAGAACGAAAACAAATGACTACATAATAATATCACGCGGAATAGTATTTACAATACGAGTACGTTTTATTTAAAATGATAATGTTTTTTTGTTTTTTATAGTTTACAAAAATTTAAGGCCTCAAATAATAGCCCAGAGGCCGACCCGAGGTGTTAAAAAGTGATCACAATACTATATAAAATGTAGATTTTAATTTATCGTAAGCCATACGTTTTTTATGTACTTATTTAGGCACACACGACATCACTATTTTAAAGACCAAAAACACTAATCGTCGGCGATAACTTTACAAAAAAATATAAATCAGTTTCGTGTTTCGTTTTTTTTTGAAACTCGTAAAATTCAATTTGTACGCTAAACTCCGGAAGAAAAATCCTCGATAAAATATAATAAACGCGCCGAGGATAAACCGACGAGTTTTCGTTGGATTTCCTACAAAAAAAAAAAAAAAACAGTCGCCAAACAGGGTTAGGTCAATAGCGTTTCTACATCCCCCCCGGGGGCCTTCGGTCGAGTCGTCTTGTGGGTCGCCCGGGACGGCGCGGTGCCCACGGTATCGTGGAATGAAAGGATTCCGACGACGACGACGAGAACGTACGCGCGCATTGCCGAGACGACGCGTCACGGATTTCGACGTGTATTACGGAATAGGCCGTTTATCTTCAAAAGTATTCCGTGCTGTAGCCGACGCGCGTATATTCCACTTCTGTGCCCGGGTCTAGATTTCGGTACGCCCGTATCCATCAAAACTATAACATGTATAAAATGTTATTATATAGGCGCGCGGAGAAAACGAGTAACGTATATAGTAATGGGCATCACAGAATCTCGTCCGCGCCGACAAAACGTCCGAAAACAGTCTTATAATATTATATCGAATTCGGCCAAAATTACGGGTTTGTTGGCGTCACGATTTTTTTTCTCCTCCACTAGTCTAAATGCACATATATATAAGATATAACTAATTTATGCACGCCGTAATGTACGACCGCGCTCCGTGATCTCGATTAAACGTCGTCATCGCCGCCGCCGCGCCGTCTTAATAATATCATAATATTATGCAGTCGTCGTGTCCCGCGTAAACCGAATCGAATCGCGACCATGCCCACGCGCATTCTCGCGTGTACACACATACGTATATATTATGTGCATGATGCAAAACGCGATCATTACGCCATTAGCTGTGTTGGAAAAACGGCGGCGGCGGCGGCGAGAAACAAAACAAAACCGAAATTATTCTCCGTAATAGCGAAATATCGTACATTGCGCGCTATACAATACCGGACTACGAAATCGCACGTAGTGTACGACGCGCGCGTGTATAATAATCATTATTACTGTCCGACGACGCAGGGTCGAGACAAAAACGTTAAAAAACTACTCGCCAGCTCTCGCCCGTAACCTAACCGGCAGAGCTGTATTCGATTGTTTCAACGACGACGGTTTTAAAGGCTTAAAAAGACCGATCGATACGCTAAACACGAGTGTCGTAGCTCTTCGACAATGACACGTATTTGCTTATACGCGAGTACCGTATGGTTTCTCCGCGACACATCGCTTGTCCTTTTTGTTTACACGATAATTTCGAAACTCGTTTAGCGTCAAAAGTAAAACAACAACACTGTACCGCGCTTAGTATATAATACCGCTCAAGCCGATGGTTTTACATTTTAATAACGGCGCCGCATACGATAACACACAGACTGACGAGGGCGATAACTCTTACAAAAATTTCGGCCGATCGTAAATTGCGTCCACGGTAAACGGATAGAAAACAAATTGTATGTAGTGAATCGCGTATCCGTGACCTTTAAATAATCCATTATTACCGGTTTTAAACACAGTTGTGCTGCGCATGTAATTGGTGTAAAAATTCAGACTATTACGGAGAAAGTTTATTACGGAGGAATGTATCAACACCGTGGTAAATGTATTGGGCGCGCAATTGAATTTTTTTTCGAAAATATGAGACGCCGGGCCGCCGCCGATGGGCTTGATTTTTTTGTAAATCTACGAATCAATTCATTTCATCGGAAAACGAATTATAATAATTTGTATTTTGTTGGAGTAGTTCGATTTGGTGCAAAAAAATATAACATGTCATAACTACTAAAGTACAGATTGAAAAGTAAAAAAAATTACAAAATAAAATGTTCATTTTTTCCTTCGTTTCTTTGATGTATGAAACGAATTTTGTGTCATTGTTTTAAATTCCTTTTGAAAATTTACAAAATAAAATTAGCATTTAAATTTTTACTGCTACAGTTTAACTAATGTACCCGTTAAAACAATTATTATACAAAAAAATCGACCGAGTGTACCATGCATGTTTCGTGCTGATTATTTAATTTAAAGTTTAATTATTATAATCAAACTTTTGTAAAAACAATGTAAAATATTTCGGACAACTATATCCGACGACGATTGGACAAAGACTGAAACGACAATAATGAATAGAGAAAGCCCGCGGTTTTCGTCCTATAATCGATTTCACCTCATTATCGCTATTTCCGGGTCTACCATTGTCTCGCCAGATAGTAGGCGACGACGACGACGTGACGAAATAACAACAGGATTGTTTGTTTACGTGAACTTTGAACACCATCCCTGGATATCATTATGTTTCCAGTTTGTTTATTTAAACTTTTAACTCGGCTACACGTCTCTATTTCATCGTCACGAACGACCAACTTGGTTTCGCGATTATTATTTCTTCAATTTCACATCACTTCACAGAAAAACATCGGTTTGGCTCGATAAAAGATGTACCGTAAAAATATTTTAATAAAAATAAATATCAATGACAAATTGACTCTTGTTATTATTTCGTATTGTAATCTCTTGACACTTTGCCGGGGATAAAAAATCCGAGTATTTTTTTCAATATTCTTTCTTCTCTTATTATAACGACGACCTTATTTTATCTCGTATTGTGTTAATTACGTGTACAGTTACGCGGGTATTCGATAGCATAGGCGACACGACGACGTCTATGACGAGATCGATTTGAATAATAGAAATAGTTAGTGTAGAAAATACAAAAAAAAAAATGAAATAACAATAACGGACAGCTTTTTTTCAATCGTACGTTTTAACAATAATACATATTACGATTCGCAGCGATCTGGCGGCGGCGGCGGCGGCGGCGTGCCTACTACGCGTATACAAAACACAGACTTTTTGATACGTATTCATAACACGTCGTCGTACCTAATATATAAATATGTATACAAACGTTTATGTATTTTCTTCCGAATAGTTTTATTAACGGCGCATTGTCTTGTCCCGCGGACGACATGTAATATAATAACAGACGGGATGTATTTAAATTAATTCAAATCGGATTAATTTATTTCCATTGCCAATACCGCGCGGCCGTACAACGATATAACACCATTAAACGAGCGACGCGATAGATAATAATATGTAAAAAATAAATGTACGCGCGAGGTATGTGACCTTAAAGTGAAAGATCCAGCGGTGAAAAAATATTTTAAACGCCGTATCAGGCGGCGGCGGCGGCGGCATAAAATGAATGACGTGTGTGATTTTTCTCCTCTTCCGACTGAAATCCACTGACGTTCAGCGCATAATATTATTATTTAAGTCCGCTCGGACCGGGTAGTAGATGTACTCGTAGTCGTCTGGGGTTTCTAACTCTGATCGGCGAAAATTAAAACGACGACGACGGCGCGTTTCGACGCCGGTCTCGCACTGGTCGCTACTGATTTTCACAAGCCGCCGCGCCGCGTATTATGTTGTGCTCTTTATCCGACGAAAAACGGCGTAGCGTTCGCAAAAATTTCCTAGGAAAGCAACAGGAAAAAAAAAAAATTCGACCTTGCAAGGCCGCGGCCGGGCCAGTGCACTCGTTTGACCCGGCCTACCTGTCCGGACAACACGTTCGCGTGCGCGCGCGCGCGCGTACGCACGCCGTCTGAACGCGCTACTCGCGGCGGCGCGGATCCTCCACCACAAGTCCGTCGCGGTCGCTATATTATTATTATTATAACTGCTGACCGTTAATTACGCCGCCGCCGCCGTCCGGCTAATGTAATATTAAAATTATTAATTACGTGTAATGGTGTTTCGGTCAAGTATATCGAGTGAAATCGGATACTTTTTATTTTGAAAAACATACGACTTATAAACAGGGGCGGCCAACCCAAATTATCTTGTGGGCCACTTTGGAAATATATTATAAGCTCACGGGCCGCATACTAAATTACATATTTTAGATTTGAACAAAACAAAAAAAAAGTTTTGATCTATTAATAATTAAAATAAACGGAATGAATTACTTTATTTATTATTATTTACAATTTACAATTTAGTGGGATATTTGTTTCTCAACTCGTCTACTAAGCTTTTGCAAATCTATAGACATGCTTGTATTTGCACAACGCAATTGATGTTGTAGATTTTCATCTGTTAGGTTTACGCGACATTTATGTTTGGCGAATTTCATTTTCGAAAAAAACGTTTTTTTTTTTTTTTTGCAAATCTTTGATAAATCTCGCGGGCCATCCCTCACTTATAACATAGCACGTCATCGCATTTCTGGCGAGAGGCAGTGCTGTCCGAGCGAAAATAACCCCACGTCTCTGTTTTACACATCGTTAGACGTTCATCTACCACGGTAAAAAATGTGTTTGCGACTAATGTCGAGTTCTTCGAAAACGTATCGGCGGCGCTTGAACTGGAATGCTTTTTTTTTTCATTCAGTATTCAAATATACGCATTCTGAATACTATAATACTACATAAACTTGGTGGTATCTGTACGTCGTCGTCGGTATCCGAAACACGTCTTGTAAAAAGTGTTTTTACAACGCCGTTTTCACGCGTCACGTTACACTCGACCCGGGCTGCATCGCGTTTTCGTTGCAACACGAATTTACTGCAACATGGTGGAATATCTAAATTGAAAATAAATATGCACTCTTGCCAGGAAAGTAAAAACACGTCACCCGTTTTACACACACGCCACGATTTATTCATACATATTATGTGTTTATTATCTCACGATATTTATATACACGCGCGAGCGAGCAGTATACTTACGGTAGTCGATCTTACTCTCTTTCTCTCTCTCTCAATTTGTAACTCTCGTGCACAGGTGTCGGTGTGTGCCACAGAGGTATGCGGCGTGCGTGTATTCCAGTGTACCTCTAAATTATATTATACGAGTACGCCGAAGACATTCGGACACGAATTCGTTCGTGCGACAACCGGTTTGCAGAGGAAACGATTTTTAGCGTGTGCGCGAAAAAATTTATCATCGTGCGCGGCGGACACGCCCTCGACATCTGCTCGGCCGAAGGTGGTGACAGATCCGAATCCGTCGGCCGTTCAGCGAAATAATTCCTTTTCCTTTTCCTTTTCTCTCTTTTCACGTCGATCGCCGATGACGTGGATTCACTCGAGAGGAAGATAAAAGCCGCAGTCGCGGTCTCGATGGCCACTGTATCTGTGTATCTGGTTAAATATTCTCTCGAAACGTTTGGTCTGGGTGGCCCGCTAGATCGCCGACCGTCGTCGTCGCGGCTCCGTGAACCACGGTCCGTTGCATTATTTCACGTCTACTGACGCGAAGAATTTTTTTCGTAGACGACCGTCGTATAGTGGCTAAAAATAAAACAATTTTCTCGCCCTGTGTGGCTCGCGAATAAGTGCGTGTGACCACCATACAACGATTGTTGTAGCTGATAAAATTTTTAATATTATAAATAAATGCGCAACGCAGACGAATAATAATATTAAACGAATGAGACGCCCTGGGTGCACATTCACTATAATTGACGCTACGTGTACGCGGCAACGACTAAACGGGTCGATTACAACGTGATAGTTTCGTCGAGAGAGTTACTCGTAAAATGTGGCCGGCGACATTTTTCGTTTGCTCGTTTTTTTTTTTTTTTAAACGCGACGTTTCAAAAACGCGTCGCCGTGTGAAACGTCGGAAGCGTTTCGAGCGGGAGAACGTGCGTTCCGAGAGAAAATCGCGTTGATTATTATTGGAAAACATCTTTCAATACTGTACCACATTTCTTCTTCTGTCCGACGCACATTCGTAATTTTATTTTATCGTTCGTAATCATATTATTATGTACACGTATATGGCGTAAGTGCGAACCATCACTTAGACGTCGTCATGACGGTTGACATTCGTCGAAAAACGCCAACATTCCCGTCATGACGATTATACGATATATCTCGTGTGCCCGCCGCGCATATAGTGAGAACATTTACGCACGTGGACATATTTAACCTTTTCCTTCGAGATCAAACCGATATACCAGTATGCGTATTTTCAATATATTATGTGTCCCGGACTATTCCGTTGTATGCGCGCCGCTGTGTTGCTATAAAAAATATAAATTCACAGATTAAACCCCGGCAAACGAACGCGCGTGAGAACAATATAGTTTAATAATTTTTTTTTTTCTCGCTAAAAATCGTGAAACAAATTTATTTATTTTTCTATTGGTTTGGATCTAAAAACATTTAGTACCTAATGACGTATAGGACAAGAACTGTTGTCGGATTTTTTTTCTAGCATCTTTTTATTGAAACTCGTTCATAATAAATCAAATACATACCACAATGTAGTGTAAAGAATGAATAAAAAACAAGAAAGAAAATATATATTTTTATCGGTGCGAGTATGACATTAAATAAAAAATAAAAAACCCCTCGTAAAACTATACATTTATCATTAGACAATTACGTTTAACTGTAATCACTTCTCGTGAGTAATATATCGCCCAGTATTATTGTTGTTGTTGTTGTATGTAATTAACTAAAAAACTGCAAACACGGAAAAAGTAACTGAATTCGTGAATGCAATGTGCACCGATTGTACAACAATTATTATACATGTTCTAATGCATTTACGGGTTACAATTTGTAAATAATGAGGCTTAATTAATTGTTTATTATAATTTATATGGGTTTCGACGAGTGAATTAAGTAGAGTATGATGACGCGTTTATAAATAGTGTTATTCTAAGTCAATAAAATAATTAAAACGGAAAAATTCGAGAAATTCAACGAGCCGACCTACAGCGAGATCGTAATTTTCAATTAGTTATCAGAAAACAAAGCACCGTCGTTGGCGTTATTTCAGTATCATTGTGTCTTATAATACGTGGGTTTGAATTTCTTTAAATTTCAACGCATCTAGCGACCTGGTTAGAGTGTTAATCACGCCGTATGGTTTTCAATGTATTTACCGAGTAGAATTTTTCGTTATTTTTCTACCGTGACTAATAATCGAGCGGTAATAACCTCTCTAATGCCGAAAACAGTAAACTCCGTGTGGTCCGACACCATTACGCGTACGCGATTAAACGATTTTAACGTCGTTCGCCGTCACACAACGCGTGAGAGGTAAACAGCAGCGCAGCAATGCCCGATTAAAGATTTATTACTGAATAAATCCCGTTGTCACGGTCGTACATACCGTCGTACGTGTTGTACCGGAGTTAAGTTAGATATTATATACGTCTGCGGCCAGCGCGAAATCGATTACTGCAGCGCACACGCAATAAACAATGTGTACAATATATGAGATATTTCTCGGGACGACCGTATGCGACGGCGACGTGAAGAAAACCATCCGATCTATACAATGCCTCTGATGTGCTGTACGCGGAGTTTCGGTACCTGTATTACGGAACAACGCGTTCAATCGGTTTTTCCTATAGACGAGCTTTATTCCCGGAGCCATCGTATTCAGTCAAACCGTGTATATAGTTATACACACACGGGACACTTGGCTATATTCGGAGTCATACGCCGTGGTAATAAACTAAATTGACACTTCGATTCATTAAATCCGATTTATTCCTGCTCTCGAGTTTGATTTCATATCTCTGCGGTCATATAATATCTGTTTAGTAAAGAAAACTGCGAGCGTTAAAATTTAACTCGATGCAGCTGAAAAACCGCCGACTATATCACTGAACGCACGACGGTTGGCCGACCAATCTTAGTCTTTCTCGTCGGATAATATAATAAAATGTCGATTCTTGTGAAATTTTTTTTCTCACAACTTTGCCCCCGGTCGAAACCATTTCGTTAGCTACGGCCTTGCCTTTATTTTACATTATAATACGTATGTACCCATATGTAAGTACGAGCGGAGAGTACGATTAAGGGGGATTGTTAGCCGTCCAGTTTCCCAAACACCTCTCCCACGTCTCGGGTTGTCTGTGTGTTTTTTTTCTTCTCGTATTAGCAAATAATACCGGGCACGCGCGAGCGCAGTATAATACTTATATGCTTAAGATCGAGATTTAAAAAAAAACAGAAAGAAAAACTTTACTGTATTTTTTCTTCGTGATCTACGCTTATAGTATATATATATATACGTATTAATATATAAACGATGTGCGTATTAATAGCGTATATACTCACGTCTTATGTATATATAGATCATATATATATATTATTATATACCGCGCGCACATATACGTCGCGAGTAGTATGCTGCAGTTTTGTAATCTCTTGTATACAATATGTGATTTTTTAACGTATGTGTGTTCCGTACAGGTCGTCGCGGTTATTATGGATCTCACATACTTGATCGTTGCCGTATTCGGAATGTGCGTCTTGCGGCCGTGCCGTTCGCTGCCGACCGTCTCCGCCGCCGCCGCCGCCGCCGCCGTTGCTCCTACGCCTACCCCGTCGGAGCCGACGCTGCAGGTCGCCGCCGCCGAACCGGCCAACAATAGCAAGAGGTCCAGGTCACTGCAGTTCCAGTCTCCTCACCCGTACCATCATCAATTCCACGACGGCGGCGGCGTCGATCTGTACAACGACGTGATGGACAACCTGCCGTTTTACATGCAACAGCAGCAACAGCAGCAGCAGCAGCAGCAGCAGGAGCAGCAGTTGCAGTTGCAGCAGTTGCAGTTGCAACAGGAATCCGAGGACGATCTGCGCGACGGCGAGGAGGACGCGGACGAGAACGCCGTGGACCAGGGTCTCCGGTTGTCGAGCCGGGCGCGACCGGCCAAGCCCGATTCGCCCGTGTACTTTATCCGCTTGCCGCCGCAGCCGTACATGTACGTGCCCGGCTACGGTTACGTGAGCCAACCGACCCGGCTGGAACCGCCGCCGTTCACGCAGCGACCGCACTCGCCGTTCCTAAACTTGCCGCTGGATTTCGTGGCCAACGGCAAGCCCGTGGGCGTGTACACGCTGCCGCAACAGTCCCACGGCGAGTACCAGCAGCAGCAGCAGCAGCAGCAGCAGCAACAGTCGCCGGGCAGGCCGAAGCCCAACAGGCGCCCGCAGCCGATCGCGACGACGACGACGCCGGCTCCGCGACCGTCGCGACCCGACTCGCCCGTCTACAACCTGGACAAGGGCCCGTACGTGTTCAACGGTCGGCCCGCCGCCGAAGTGTTCCTGTTGCAGACCGCCTACGACAACCTGTACTCCGAAGTGCTGCAAAACATTTACCCGTAGGCGCGAAAAAAAATTAAAAAAAACGATATTTATCATTACGATTATCATTATTATTATTATCATCATCATCATTTCTGCCCGCCGCAGACGACGAGATCTGTCTGAAGACGATTTTAACGAATCAAAAAAAAAAAAAAAAAAATTTAATCATTACGTCGACAGCGAAGACGACGTTATACATCGCGTATTACGGTTCACAATATACGTATATATATATAACGTCGTATATTATAATAATTATTTTAATTTTAGTATACCAGTATTGTTATTGTTTATTATTTATTCGATTTTTTTTTTTTTTATATAATTTATTTATTTCTAATGCGAAAAAACTGAAAATAATTATTGTTAAATGTGTTTTGAAAACGTGTACATATAGTAATGTTATCGATAATTTCGCTTCGACCATCACTGCCCGTCCCAAAATCATTCAACGAAAAAAAAGCCGCCGCGTTTTTCTAACGAAGCACAATATTGTTATTTACAATAATTTCACTCCCGATCGTCCGAAAATATATATAAACAAATACAAATATATCGAGCTAATTTAAAACCAAGTTATTATAATTTATTTATAGGTATTATGAACACAATATTTAGAGGGCCGTGTAGTACACGCGTGTAACACATTAAACGAATATAACCCGATATATGGGTACACTTAAATAACACAGTGCGGACTACACGTATAATAATAATAATGTATTTATTATACAACTCTTTTCTCGGTGCGCTTTAATGACGTGAACTATATATTATTATTTATTTTCTTTTTTCTTCGCTATCCGAGTCGCAATATTATTTACAAACACATTATAATATGCAAAATATACCATATAATATACGTATTATATACGTACAAATATATAACACGCGTTGCACGTGCGAACGAACCGAACGCCATTTCATTGTACCGAGTTATACCGAGCATAATGCCAGTGCGTTTTTACCGATAATATATATTTTTTTAGAAATTCGTAATTAAAATTAAAGATCCTTATAATAAACGTAGCGGGATTGAATTTATGCGCCCGGCGAAACGACAAAACAATCCTTCTCTACGTGCCGCGATTTAGTGGAAAATACATTTTTTCAATCGATCCGAGTATCGGACACACAATACACGTCTACATATTATTATTATAAAGAACTCGCAGCCGCCCGCGTGCCGTCCGTCGCATTCCTCTCTCGGAAAACAATGTACTTTTTTTTTTTTTCAATTTATTTATTTGTTTTTTTTCCTTTTTGTTTTTTTTTCTTCTTTTTAACGTAAATAACATTTATCATTTCGAATGCGCGCACATAATTTCACAAAGACTAATTATATTTCAATTGTTTAATTTATAACCGACGACGACGACGGTTTAAAATTGACGTGAAACCATTAATCCTTTATGCGTTCCGAGACATGGGGATACCTTAAGTCTTGACATTGTAATATGAATTAAATCGCTTCGTCGTTAGCAATCCACTGCGATCCAATTACAATATCCACTAGGTCGTATTATTTATTTTATGGTTAAAATTTCAATATTTATAATATAATATATACGTACGTATTTTTACATAAAAACCTGTTGTTGTATTTAAATATTATTAAAAATAGATGTTATATTTAATATTATTATGTTCATGTTATAATATATTAGGGTACACTCACGGCTAGTTGAAATGCACGAACAAATAATTAATATTCATGTATAAACCAATACATAATATTATGTTTATTCATACCGAAAGCATCTCAGAGACGTATGTTAACGGCTAATTTTTAAATATATTATACTATTTTTTCAAGTAATAACACTGTATTCCGCTAATTGAGCACACATTGTCACGGTGACTAAACGCATAGAGTTTTTAAATTGTTAGAAAAAAAAATAAAAAAATAAATACGTTCGGTTAAGTTACGGATGTTGTCCGCGTAGTAGTTATACTTAGTTTAATTAATTTATAAATAATTTAACCGTTAGATATGACTGAAGTCTGGATTTTTACTTATTACTAACAAAACAAGTTGTGTTTAATGGCTGTTCCGATTTTTATATTGCATAAAAACCAATGTTGACAGCTGATATTAAATATATTTTTTTATTCCGTCGAATCGCGTACGTTGTTTTTGGTTTTATTTTAAGAAATCGTTTAAGCTACATTGAACGCGGTCCGAGATATTCCAGTACAAAGGACTTGGAGTTAAATAGTACGAGACCGAGCGATATGTATCGTAATAATTCGTATCCCAGAGGCGTGCCTAGAAAACGTTTTCGGGAGAGGTTTTATATTTTCCCCCCGTTACATTATGCACTCACCCATAATTATTTATTCAATTTGAAATTCCAGCTGACGCATTATCGTTCTGGAAAATAAAAAAAAAAACCTATGAGGTAATATTATGAGACTCGGATGAGGTACCACCTATAGGGTGATTGATATTTGTAAATCGTTCTCGTATATTCGTAACAAACGTAACGTCGCTTTAGGTAGACGGTTACGAGAGAAGGATGAATAATTAGCCTCTATTTAAAATATTTATAAAAAGTACAATATCTCATGAAAATCAAACCGGAATAACAATAATATACTTTTTGAGTATGATTTTTACTCTGTTTAAGACTTTTGAATTACTGCGCTAAAACATTACCCAAAACGTATTAAAAATTATAGTTTCAAATAAATATTTCGAAAAATATAATCGAAATTATAGTAATCGTTTTGATAATTTTGAAATAATAATAGGTGCGACGTAAATTTGAATGTCAAAATGTTTCCTATTTTGTTTTGAAAATATCTCTCGAATGTCTTGACTGACATAAATTTGTTTTTATGAGCACTAAAAATATTGTAATCGTTTTAATAAACCACGAGTTCTTCTCGGAACCGTTATTCAAACGCGATGATTTATTTCTATTTCGAATTTAAATACACCGTCTCTGCAGTGATCCGACCAATTCCAGTATCTCTCCTTTTTTAAATTCACGACCAATCAAAAATATGAATAATGTATATTATCATAAATCGTATTTAATAATATATCATAACATACTGAACGCCTATTTCAAATACAATGCCGGTTGGAGGCAGTTCTGCGTTATCGAATTACCACCCTGGATAGTGTCCGGTATTTCGCTGCTTTCACACGGTACAACCTTTTAGATGCATTGCGTTTTTCAAACTTATGATTATAAACGTAAAAATTCAACGTGAATATTACCGAAACCACTTCCGAACGACCGTGTAAATGAAGCCGATGATAATATAGGCGCTGATACACATATTTTTCGAAATAGTACTTATAAATAACTGGCATTTAATATTTATGACTCGAAAACTGCTTTAGTTATTAATTGCAGTCATACGGTATTTAGAATAAAACTTAACGCGAGTGCATATTATATAGTTTGTGATTAAAAAAAATAAAAAAATAAAAATATCAGAAGTACAGAAGTGCCTATTATTACGAGAGAACACACATAATATGAACGCACACAACAGGTTTCGAATGGGAAAAAACAGCGGATTAAAAAAAAAAAAAGAGAGAAAAAACCGTGTTTACACGCCTATTAAGTCAGGATTCGTACGAATGGTGTAAGTTGCACGTTTTATTTGGACCATTCGTATGCACATGTATATTTCTAGTTGATAATTAGTGCACACACTCACTCGGTCCACGCATAATCCATACGGCTACTTGTTACATCGGACGATGATTGTAATACGAGTGTATGAAACGCATCCGAAATAACAGGTTTTTTTTTTTTTCATTTTAAAATTTATTAAGCCGTTTATTAGTATCGGTTTGAAACCGTTAGAAACCAGTTACCTATAAAGGCACTTGCGAATTCTTTATGTATCCATGCTGAAAAAAAAAAAATAATAATAATAATAAACAAACAACAACGCTAATACGATTTATTCGACGAGATGACCCACTCAAACGATATAATACTATTTCTAATACAACATATTATTATTATTATTATTATATTATTACGTACATTGTTTCGTAAAATAAATTGTGCATTTGTTATTGCTCTGCGAGTTGTTTTATAGATAAGCGCTCTCGACAGCCTAGAGCTGCCTTACGTCCGTCCGATGTCTGTAGCCACATTTACTATATTAAATAAACAGTACATATTTCATATTTACGTTATTGTAATTTAAACCCGTCATTACACATTCACACCCACACGACATCACTCGCTGGTGGACGAAGATTAATTTGTTCGTTTCGTCCGGTCAATTATTACTACGGATACGCTTAAAACAGCTCGTCGAATAACGCTACTCTAAAAATATATATATATATTTTCGATCACGGTTCGGATTAAACGGATTATTGTTTTTTCAATACCCGTGTATTTCATAGAAAACCGAAGAAAAGATTAAACATTCCAAAACATAAAAGCGTCGATTCTTATTTTTAGAACTACAATGAGATTATTATTTGCTCTCTTAGCTGGATGTTATATAATATTTTAGGTACATTAATTTAAACAACAGTAATAAATAAATATTTTTCAAACGCATTGGTCGTAATCGAAAAAGAATCAAATAAACATCGATTATAATACGCGTTGAACTGTGTGCGCCGAAGCGCCTACAAAAGAATACAATCGCCAGGACGCGTTAGAAAATCATAAAATCATATAAAAAGCGAAGAGTAAGTTTATAAAAGCGCACGAGTATCAACGGTATAATATAAATATGTATTGATTCTCATTCGGATAAATTAGAAACCGATGAAAAAAGGTTTTTTTTTCTTCTTTAAAACATCGTAATGGGTCGTTCGTCGGTGCTCGCAGGAAATCGGGCCAAGTGGATCAAATTTGTTATTCGCACTGCCCCGTTGCACGTGATTACTATACTGTATATTATATTAATTGTCATGAAAAAAAAAAAAAACACGCGCGTTTCCCACGCATGACTCGAATTCGTGTCAACACGATGTAATATAGTTATTAATTTCTATGACCGATCGTACTGTTTTCGTTTTCGCGTCAGCTTCAAAAATCGCCAGTTTCGAACAACGAACAAATGTGATGTCGTATTCAGTGGCGTAGCCAGGATTTTTTTTAGGGGGGGGGGGGGTTTTGTAATCAAATGTAACTTGTGGAGGATTTCACAGTTCCTGAAATGTACTCATAAATTACCTCATTGTTTTCTGCTAAAGGTTCGGATCTACTTTTTTTCTGGAAATAGGATATAATTGTATTTTTTCTTTTTTTTGAAGAATCCATAACAACAATAAGCAAAATATTAAATATTATTAAAAATTATTATAAAAACTAGAGAAACATCCAAACATGTGTCCATGTATTTTATAATGATAATATTGTTCTGTGATAATATTCATATTGATAACAACTAGACCGCCGAACTATAGATAAATCTTAATAATAATTTATATAATTATATAATAATATTTATATAATAAACATTATATTTTTGATATAAATACGGCTGAGGGGGAGGGTTATAACACACAAACCCCCCCCCCCTGGCTACGCCACTGGTCGTATTGCAGTCCGCCCGCGGTGCACTTTTACTCCGGCCCGACGCGACGCGTATAATATATCGTCGCGTTATTACTTATTATCAATACTCACGCCTAATGTTTACAATAATATTATGTGAACGCGTTCGACCGCGTGCCGTGTCGGATCATTACCGCCGCGATCCCTTTCCGTTCGTTTTTCGGCCGACATTAGGCCACAAGGGCCCCCCGATCGCACGGCATGACAGTCGCCGTGCGATGTAAAATCCGCCGGATTGTAGCGGCGCACAGTCGAACGACCTTTAACGATCGAAAGAGTGCATTCTTGTTCATTTATTATATAGAACGGCCGCCACACTATACGAATAATGTATACACCGTGTGTGCGTGTGTGCGTTTGTTTGTGTGCGCGCGCCGCGCTACCCTCCGCGTATTTTTGGGGTGGCTCTAATGCATTTCCGCCGCGCCCCGAAACACGCAAACGACAATAACAATATTGCTATCATAACCGCGCGCGGTCGAAAAGAAAAATCATACGTTCGAATAAGTCTGATCGTGCACGGGCGACACACTCGTACGTCAGATTATCGATTCGCCAAAAAAAAAAAGACCGTCGTCGTATCTGCAGCGGACCAGCGCGCGCGGTCTTTTTACCGAATCATAATATTATATACGTACGTACGATTGGACGGTAGTTTTTTTTCCCTTCAAAACACTGTTCTCAGGCCGCTTTCGGTTGTTGAAAGTTATTCTAGAACACACAAACTCGATATAAAATTAAACCTATCACGTCGATCGTCGGGGTTAAATAATACGTTTTTTTTCCAAGAGATACGTATATTATACGTATAATATATCTATCGAGCAGCAGTCGCTAATCGGTTTTCGATTTCGATACGAATAATTAATATTATTTCTCGCGACGTTAAAATCGTCCAGTATGGGTTTTCTATATATTTTCTAATGGGTGTTGGTACCCGTCACACAGTCGTTGTTATTAAATAGTAAATACTATATTGTGCCGGTGTGGAAAGTAAAAAGAAAAATAGCAAAAAATAAAAAAAAAAAATGTCCCCGTCATTATAATCGAGTATTCGATCGTTTCGTTCGTTTTCAGTCTACCGAACGTGACTAATTAGTTTAAAAACCCGCCGCGAGATGGATCCGCAGATCGGTAAAAATTGAGTGGCAACTGTGAAAAAAAAATGCTTTCACATTTTTTTATTTTAAATAGATTTTTTAATAAAAATACAAACACGCGCACGCTATATTTATGCGTCTGTTTGTGTGTGTGTGTGTGTGCGTGTGTGTGTGAATGTGTGTATTTGTATGCGCGCGCGTGTGTACGTACGTGTGTGCGAGTGTGTTTAACAATATTGCCCGCCCTCTTTATTTCCTACTCAAACGAAGATGCACCGGCACGGAGAGATGAGTGTCTCGCTCGCCGCGTTTCCTAACCTCGGTCGCGTCGTCAGTTGATCTTCGGCTTCCACTTTGAGAAGTTTGGCATGGTGAAGTCCTAGTAGATCTCGTCTCTCACAAGTTTTCTGCACGTAAACTACGTAAACACATTCACACACGAATTCGATTGCGTTGTTGTAAACACGCCGTGCGTGCATTCGTAAAGTTTTTCATTTGTATTTTCAAACAACAAGGTTAGTACATTATTTCGTATTATATTGTATTATATAGTTAAAACTTTAAACCGCATAATGGGGTTTTTTTTTTTTTTTTCGTTTAAATAAACAAACCGTAAGTTTTTTTAAATTGTTTGTATATTAATATTGCAAAATAACGAGTTGAAACAATACTAAGTTTTTCACAAACAAACGCTTTAATGGTTTTACGCGTCGACTATTTGAATGAAAAGTATACGTATACGCAAAGGTGTTTTTTTGTTCGTTTACAGAGTAGTTTCATTTTTTTTTTTTTAGCATAGAAATTGGCGGTGGTTTTTTTTTCATAACCACTGTCCGTTATAATTTTTAATTTATATAATATTTTTGTTTTTCAATAATAATCATCGATTTGATTATATTTTATTTTATATAACACGACTGACTTGCAAAAAAGTCTCGTACAACTTTTAATGTAAAGAAGAATTAATTTTTTTGAATTCAAATCGCCATACCTATACTATTTTATATTTATATTATTTTTATCGCCGAACAAATTATTACTATTTGTAGTTATAATAGTCACTAAATTACATGCACATTGCACATACGTGTACCTACACCTACATAATATAATATTTATTTTTTTTTAAATCGAATAATTTTTTATATGATCATATTATATCGTATAACGATATTTTAATTTAATTTATAAACGCGTGTAGGGTAGTGTAAATTCGCCGAGTTATAAATAATTTGGAAAATATTTTTCACGATTTAAAGAAAAAAGAAATACGACGATATTATTGTTAGGATTTTTTCTAGTAAAAAAAATGAAAAAAGCTATACGGTTAAAATGTGTAATGTATTGAAAAAAATAAAAATAAAATCAATCGCATTATAACGAACAAATAACACGTTATACATTTCAAGGTACCAGAAATAGCATTAGATTCGGAACATTTTTTTTTCGGCCACATTCGAATATCTACGTATGTTATTGTACATTTTTTTTTTTTTTCTAAATGAAAATCGCAGGTTGAACGTTTATTTTATTCCCACCAAAAACTAGACATCGCAGACGTTTAATAAACTGCCGCGCGTCACACGCATTTATCCAACTGAAAATCGCGACTTTTCAACGTGATCGACGAGCGTTGGTTTACCTTGGTCCAAAAAAAAACTGTTTCGTTCCATTCAAAGCGCGTATACTGCAGATCACGTGCAATCAAGTCACTGTTGCAAATACTATATAACCGGCGGCGGCGTTTTCTGTGATAATAAAATTATAAAACTCCCTTACGTTTCGATAACGTCTGAATCGAATTGAATCGTACGCGCACGATAATATAATATCGATATTCTACCCGCCAACTAATCGTTATCCTCTCGACCGTCCGGATGACGAATAATTCTGACGTTTGATACACTGTTGTGTGCTTGTACGACGAACAAATACGTCACGAATACACATGGACGGTTTCGACGATCGCTATCGATGGAAAAAAAAACAGGACGACAAAAAGAAAAAAGAAGAAGCGTATACGACTCGGCGGCACAAAAAACCTCACGGCTGCAGTGGCGTCTCGTCCGTGCGCTATTCGCTCGGAAAGTCGTAACGCGCCGCCGTGCGCCTATATGTCCGAAGAGAAATACGATTCGCGATCCGAGTGTGGTGTTCCAAGGACTCACTCGACTACAATATAATATAATATTATACGTATAGCGCGTCCGCATAATATACGTAATAATACAGTTGTCGGGTGGTATCCGAGTCGCATTATAATAAATATTTAACTACGCAGAAGATAATATTATATAAACGTGAATCATTTTCTATTGTTCGGCGGATGAATTAATATTGAAAATATTTAGATATCGATAACATCGTACGGCGGCGACGTAAACGCGGAATATTTATGGCCGATAATAATGTTTCGAAGGGTGCCCGCGTGGTGTGCGTGCGCGATGGAAAACCGAAAGCATTTCCGTAATTAAAAAAAACACGAAATTAACGTGCATTATCGTCGACGTAGCGGCGGATAAAAAACAAAAAAAGACGAAATAATGATGATAGGAAAAACGTCGGGGGGGAAATACTATACATAATTTTAATAAAACCCTGACCCGAGGTCATTGTGTTTGGGTTAAACGTGCGTTTTTCCACACGACCTCTGCAAATAATAAATAATACGTTGCGGGTCGCCCGAGTCCGTATGCATTTGAGTGTATCGGAAGTACATTAGGCATCATTACATCATCATCATCATTATTATTATTATTATTATATATATTTTCGTGAATAAATAATATTTCCTTTCTTGTAATACGTGACCGTGGTTGAGAACCTTCTTCCATGTGCCGGTTGTCGCTGAGAATTGTATTTTTACAGCACATGACGTATGTATATAATATTATGTACACCGCTCGGGGGATAAGTGTTTTTTTTTTCTCTCTATCTATCTTCAAACGTTCACGTCGTCGCATCATTGAATATTTTTAGAGACACGCGACGACGACGGCACACGATAAATTCCGATAATACCGATGACGCATTTTTCCTTTTGATTTTCGTTACTGTATAGCTTTATTAGGTCAACGGGTGACAGCGCGCGGGTTGACCAGTTTAAAAACTCGTCTGGGTATGTGTTTAAAATGTTCGACACGTGCTCGATTAAAACTTCGTCGCTGAGAATTTTTAATACAATCCACTACTTTATCGGCGAAAAATCGCCGTCCGCCGCACGTTATCGTACGCCCGAAATCACAGCGATTTTACACCGCGCGCGCGCGCGCAAACATACGTTACCGTTTATTGATACATATTTAACGTGTTATAATATCAAACAGACCTGTAAAACACGTCTCGAAATGTCCACATGAATGTAGTAACGTCGTCGTATCGATAAAATGTATAAAAAAAAAATTCACCGGCGTGTACGATATTTAAATATACGATATTATACAAAGAGTATATTATAATGGTCGATCGCGCGAGTCACGACACACGAATCGTTTGAATTGTTTGCGCCAACATGTTTTCATTTAATTTTGTTTTTTATTGTCTTGGGAAGAGTAATTTTATATATTTTTGCTAGTTGTTTTTTACATATTTAATTGCACGTTTTATCGTACTTTTTTTTTATATTTGCCCGTACATTTTAGACTCGTTAGTGCTATATAGATTTGTTCACTGGCGATGATCTCACCGTAATGAAATATATATATATTTTAATTAAATAATTTATGAAAGGTAAATTTGACCGTGAGTAGTGTATATATTGTTTTCATTGATAACTATTAATATTGTACTTACTAATACCTGAATTGAATGAGTCAAACAAATTAATAATATTTCTAAAAATTCCCGTGTACCTACGATATATTAAAGACGACGCATGTTTTATCAATCGCTATGACATCACTGTTGTGTGTTTTAAATAACCATTGTTTATCGTCGTCATCGATATTATATAATATATCGCCAATAATATAATCGAAGATTTATCTGCGATTAAAAAAAAAAATTGGAATTTTTTACCATTTCGACTGTTTTGAATTGCAAAATTACAAACTACAAAGTTTCTGGAAAGACGTTTTCGTTTTGTTTTTTATTTTAACATTGTTCGAGGCGTCCGGGATGTTTCTAAATTAATTTTAATACAGATAATAATTACGAATTCTGCGAAATACATTATTCGCATATACTTACATATATTATTTCATAGAAATAAGTGATTGAGATTTTTCCAGTTATGGAATAGACTGTTACAAAATTGGAACTTCTATGTTTTTTTTTTTTTGCTATTTTTCCAAAGTATCCATCCGTCGATTGCAAATTCAAAAACAACCTGAAATTTTGTAAACACGTTTTATTATAAAAAAAATATATATAATGTACAAGGAAATTTAATGTTATACTGGTATGTTGAAATAGTGTTTCTTAAATGTGTAGTTTTCAATTTAATGTCGAATAAAGATTGAGAGTAAAATGCATTCATCTTAACATTCTTAACACACTAAAACATCATGAAAAAAAGTCAAGTAATTAGAAATGTCATAAAAAAGTAGTAGAAATATTTCTCCGACAGGCATAACAACACTACAGCAGAAACTTTATTTGTTTTTTTATTATTAAAAGTCGTATGCGTATGTCCGACAAAAAAAAAAAACAATTTAAAGTATAATTGCTAACCGACAATTAACAAAAATAATTATCCTACCTTAAAGAGATGTTTTATTAAAAAAACAAAACATATTGTAAAAATGTATATATAATATACAATATACATTGCAATAAAATAAATATCTTCAATCGATTCAATATTTTTGTTCTGCTCAATGTAAATAATTGAGAACAATTTTTTTTAATTTATCAGATGAAAATAGATAATTTTAGATGACTCATAAAAATTAGTAAATGCCTAATCGTGTTCGTATACTCATTAACACGAATTCACACACACACACATATACACACGTATAATTCCAACTCAATTTCAATCATTTGACTCGATGTGACGTTTATGTTTAGATGTTTTGAAAAATTATACTATAAACATTTTGTTTAATCAACACACTTGCGAATAAACCACTTTACTATGTAGGCCAAACATCGCTAGGAATCGTTTTTTGAATGGGACCGTCAATCGTCGTTTTTTTAATTTAAAATTACCAATCCAAATCCTGTATCTCACTGGAGTTTATTTTTTTTATTTTTTTCACACTGACTATAAAGACGAATGTATTCCTCGCGATTATCATCCATCCAGGTGTATTATAAATTGTGTGTCTAAATTTCTCATGAGAAATCGCAAAGAACTGGTTTACAAACACCTCTACCGGGTCGATTGTGCTACGACGGAAATCCTGGTGACGAATAACACTGTACATGGTGCAATTATTATTTAATATTATAGCCCGAGGAGACAAATGCGTTTTTTTTTTCTTTTAAATTACTAGCTCCTGTACCATGTCCCAGATTAAAATAATATATATTTTTCCTTACTATACGCATTTTCGAGGCATGTGAGCCTATAATATCCGTTCCACTTTGAATGATGGTTACTCGCCAATTTACACGTGTCAACAATAACACAACATGCTATACAATAATGTAATATATTATAAAGAAACTGGGTACTCGATGGTTTCAATTAAGAAAGCACCGCACGGGTGCAATAAACAATTAGGAACGTTAACACGATTCAAGTTGAATATTTGTTTTTATTGTTTTCGGTTTGTTTTTTTTTTTTTACTGCAACAAATATATTATTATGTGTATCAAGGTTAAAAACTACAAATTATAAATATTAAATGTTTGACAACAGTGTTATGGAAAATGGAAATGTTTGCGTCTGTCTATACAGTTAAATTTTTAATCAGCTCGCCGATAGTAACTGTGGATATTGCCTGTATTATATTTTCAAACAAAACGCTATATATTTTATCGAAACGTAGAAATTAGTGTAAAAAACCTTACCGTGGCCCGCGGGAGAGTTGTGTTCAGTAAACTTCTGCACTATTCATTTAAATAATATTGGTTTTTAAAATGTTACGCGATATAATATCACGCATAAAATTTTCATACGTGATAATATTGGAATAAAAACGTATTTACTGAGATCGATACGACGACGAGCGTAGTGAATTTAAAAAACTAATAAAATTCTCTAGGTTTAACAATTTTTATAGTTTTAATTAAAAATTCAATATTTTAAACCAAAACTTAATGTACATATTATTATATACTAACGAACGCAACGGAAAAGATAATAAAAATTACCGAGACAATTTCATAACGATGGACTTCACTATTATGTATGGATAGGTGTTTAAAATTTAACGAAAAATCAGAGGTCGAACAATTTATTCGTACGTTTAATAATATCATTAAAGTTTAAACTACTATATTTTTTTAAATTGAATTGTTTGTTTTAAAATTAATCGTGACGCTTTTAACGTATTTTCCAATTATAAAATGTATAAATGTATCAGTGTCATTTAATAATTACAAATATATATATAGTATATACATGACGTTGCAGTAGGAGAACACTAATAGAATTTTAATTAAACCGCCAAGTGTACACCTATACCTACTATCTCGTATTTATTTAAGCGTCGAGGTATATAGTTCAAATGATTTAATTTTAGAGAGTTATAAGTAATTTATAGTTTGAATTTCTTTTCACTCGAAAGCGTCTGTAAATAATGAATATCAACAATACAATGCAATAACGAGGTATTCGTGATTACTGTTTACCATAAACTGTTGAAAAATGTTTACATCTCTCATTAATTTAGAATTTTCAACGTTTTTAATAAAGGCGAACAAATCAACGAAATATTTCGGGAGACGATTCGAACGAGACTAAAACGATAAATATTCACCAGAGAAAGTCCACGATATTCGATCCAATAGATTTCACTTTCGCCCAACCCCTGAATACCGTTTGTTTTGTTATGCAGTCGTGTTAATTTTTCTAGTTTATTTGAACTTTGAACACAGCTGCATGTCTTATTATCACAGACAACTAAGTTTTCACGGTTATTGTTTCCTCAAATTTCATATCGCTTATTAATCGAGTGACACACACTAAATAGTCAAACCAAAAAAAAAAAATGCAAATATAGATAAAGAATTATTTAAAAACTCACATCAGTTTCACGTCAAAATTTCTCTTGATTTTAAAACTATTCGTTCTTACCCGGTGAATTCAGTATAATATATTAAAATGTTATACATTTATGTAAAATGTAATTAATGAATTGGTGAATTGTTTAATGCTTTCGTGGATTGATTTAATAAATTTTCTTTTTTCCGGTGTATTCGCGTTTTTATTGAAATGAACTGATATTGTGGACCCGTTGCACATGTTCACGGTGTCGCTGTCGGGAGCACACTGATACGCTCTGTGCCGTATTTTCGACTTTCATTAATAATTCTATCGAGGGACTCGGCCCTTTTTTTTGGACACAATAGAAAAAATTAAAATACATTATATTTATAGTACCTAATTAGTAGGTAATTGAAATCGTATTGTTTATTTATTATGAAACGAATAAAATAGTTTTATAGTGTTTATTGTTGATATTGTGTGTGCGCGCGGTAGTTTTCGTGTACTTGCCTATAATTTTTTGGCACGCAAAAAAATTGTGTTATTTTAATAACATACACAATGTCGCTCGTGACACGAAGAATGAAAAAAAAAAAAAAAAGAGAAGGTTTGCCACCCTTCGTATTATAATATTAAACACCTACGTAATTGGGTTAGACGGAATTCGCAGACGTTCGTTTTCAGTATATATACCTACGTACCATGCAGGTAGTTTTTGCTAACTTGGCTATATTTTTTGGCACGCGAACAAAATACCATTCTCTTAGTCGCAAAATGTCGACTTGCGACCACCCGAAAAAGGTTCAGTATAGATCGTATTATTATATTGAAGATTAAAATTTCTATAATCTACAGGAAAAAAAAAAATTCGCGCGCTGTCTTGATTTCGTCTTCCGAAAAAAAAAAAAAAAATCCTTTTTCCGTCCGATTGTTTCTCCTCTGTAAAATACATGTTTGTGTATAATATTATCTACTCGATACGGCCGCATTGCATACAATACGCGTCCGAATAGTACATATACATATATGTGTACTACGCGTATATTGTAATGTCGGTACATTTCCGGTGACTGGTATAGGACGTCGCGCGCAGTCTTCCTCGTCGTCGTCCGGCCGCGTCGAATGACAATAATATACGATATACAACGTCCGTCGACCGGGGTAAATAATAATAATAATAATACAATCGATTCGGCGACGAGCACGCGGACATTACTGCCGTACAAGTCGATATTTCCAATTTCCATATCGGGTTTTCCTGCGACTGCGACGGCGGCGGCGGCGGTGGCAACCTGAGCTCATAACAATATAATAATAATAATATAATATCGTTAATGTTTTGTTCTTTTTGATGGAAAAAATACTACCAAACCGAACGCGCTCGTAGACCCCGAGGGGGCTGTCCCGCCGATCTATAAAAACGCCACGACAGTCATTATCAGGGCTCGGGACTTTATGCACTAAAAAACAATGAAACATGTGCATACGTATGCACTAAAAAAACTCAAATATGCAGTATAATATGCATTTATTATTTTGTAGAAAAAAATATATTTTTAAAGTATAATTATGGCAGAGACCATAGCTTTGCATAAATCCAGGTTGAACTTCGATTTTTTAGACGATAAATCATTGGTTAATAGTGGTTGGCACACTGGGTCTCATTTTGATCTTCTTTACGTTCAACAGAACGCAAATGTTTTTCTGTTTTCAAGTGCTGTATATTTTACACTGAAACTTCTTTCAAAATCCACTTTCATTTCGCAATATTTGCAAAATAATACCCTATAGTGTCGATACTAAAAACATTTTTACCGAACTCAGATACGAAAGTATTTAAACGACTAGTTAAATTTTTTTGTATAATACATAAAATGCATTTATATTCTCAAAATATTTAAACATGCAAAATCATATGTGTAAATTTAGTAAAATGTGCAAAAATATGCAACATAAATTTTTGTATTTCAATTGTATGAAACCAATTTGTATCAAATCAGATTTGAAATATATGCAGCTTCCTGAGAAAGATGCAAATGCATATAAAGTTCCGAGCCCGGGTCATTATAATAATAGGCGGGTATATTACATTATTACAATATACTAGGCGATGATGTATTAGCGCGGGCCACTTTTCAAGTCGTAACGACGACCTGTCGCCGCCGTGGCTTTTCGCGGGGTCTGCGACCGCTGCGGCTCGTTTTTTACACGACACCGCACGAGCGTGTTCGTTGCATTCTTATCGCGTAAATGTGGATCGTGCGAAACGAGCCGACGACGACGACGGACGGCAAATAGTTTTATAGTTATCTCTCCGCGCGTTATTACAATAATTATTTACGTATTATTGTTATTTACGCGGCCGCTACAGGTATTTGGCGCGGTATAAACTGACGCGGCGAGTGCAGCAGGTTGCAGTATCGCGACGACAATCGGCCGGTGCACATTGACCGTCGACGAACGATTTCGTATTACATAACATTACTATTATTGTTGTTGTTGTTGTCATTATACCATTCGCGGTTCATATTATTATTATTTACGCGTTATAATGGACGCGCGCGCGTAACTGTGTAAGGGCAACTTTATAGATATAATACGTGTTCGCGAACAAACGCGTATTATATGACGTATACTCGTATACGACTATGTGGTTTTTTTTTTTTTCTATGCTCTCGATTGTGTTTAAACGTTATCGGTTCGTCCTCGAGGCTAATACTACGCGGTGGCGAATACAACACGCGGCAAATTCGACGAGTCTGATGACTCGCCACGATGTCTTCTGGGACTAACTGCAGACGTATCGCGGGTATTGGAATTTTCAATCGCGTTTTTCTCGATCGAAACTCGTCGCGGCCAGGTATCGGCGAGTATTTTTCATCGATCCCTTCGCGATGCCATACCGTGTGCAACCGGTTCGCGCGCCGTACATAATAGATACCGTTCCAGGCGACGACCGCGATAATATAATATATCCGCGTGTCCGGTTAAAAGAGGCGCGTGACAATCGCCGCCGCCGTCGCGGAATGACGACGATAATAATATGTGCGACGATTATGCCCGCGCGGGACGTTGACGGATTGTGCGCGTATCTATTTGTTGACGCGACCTAACGGGGGTCGTATTCTCTCGTGTGCTCCTATTATTATTATCGTTCTATGCGTCTCGGGTACATAATATTGTATACCTCGTACTGGTATTATTATATTATATCGTACGCATACGCGACAAACGCACCAAACACCTGGTTTCCCCTTACAAGGCCAACGCGCGCGGAATCCGTCCGTCTTGGTCGTATCGTTTTACATTGCGTTTATATTATATCGTATGGTACATAGTGGTCGCAGGTTATATAGATAGGCATTGTGCCGCTAACGGTAACGCGCGCGCCGTGCTGCAGAATAATGTATAAGAGCGACGTAAGAGCCGCGCGCGGCTTTTTATAATCAATTCGTTGGATTTGCGCGACAAATCGGGCGGTGCAGGCGGCGATCCAGATAGCGGCGACCACCGAGCGTGTACGGTTCATATACCTAATACATATACGACACTACTCGTTCGTATATATATATATATGTACGTAATGATCGCGCAAAGTATAGGCATCATATTATTAGATATAATATATTATATAGTATCTATACGTCATAGGTATACGCGCCAAGGTGGTGCGACGAACGACGACGGCGTTCCAGACCATAAAACGATATTAGTATTGTACTTTAGGCCGGCACGCGAGAGGCGGGTTTTATTATTATTATTGTCGTTTTCCGGGATTCGCCGTCGTCGACTCGTTTTTTTCATCGCTTCTGGTCGAAACACCGCGGCCGTAAGAATATCGCACGCGGGTCTATATTGACATACAAGTGTACCTACTGCCGCGGTGTAGGATTTCTTCCGAGTGACTCGACCTTGCCAATACGTCCGTCATAATAATTCGACACGACGCGCGTCTGGATTTAGCGATTATATCGAATACGTACATAAATACTCGTCGTACACCCACGATTTATTATGGTGATCGGCAACAAATCGTGTGCGAAACACACGCGGCGGCGGCGGCGGCGTACACGTCCGCCGCGCCGCCGCGTGTCATTACGCGTTTAAAATAATATTTACCTCGTCATAATATCCTCCCCCCCCCCCCCGTGTGTGTGTGCCGTATAATTTGTGCCGTTTAGCGCGTACGCGATGGAAACGATAAGTTTTCGGTGGTACAATCTGATTCGACGTTTTATTTCCTTTTATTTTTTTCTACATTTTTCGTATTATCCGCACATTATAATGACCAAACTAAGCTCATTTTTTGTACACCATATATACGTCATCTATTATAAAACACAAAGGATATTATGTTCGATACCGTATACTGCAGCGTTCCGCTGCAGTATGATCATTATTTTTTAATAATAATTGTTTCGAACGAAAAGCCACGTTTCTCGTGATTCCGTCGGATATAATGTGGAGTGGTGGAGGCGCAGGCGATGACGTCATATCATTATTATTTTATTGGTATATAATATAGGAGCTTGTATGGTTTATATTGGGTAGGTACGTCAGTGTTATCATGTCAAACGGTCGTTAACCGCGATTGTAAAAAGCCGAGTCGTTTGAAAATCCAGAGATACGACTTAAAATATTATGTCGACGTCCTTTGAATATTTTTCCAACGCACGTTTATCGAAACACGCCGTGTTATATAATGATATATTTGGAGAACGAATCGTAAATGTATGTAATCGAGTGCGGTTCGATCGAGACGGTGCGACTAATATATTATGTTCATAACTATAGTGATCGAGTTTGATTATTGCAGTTATTACAAAAGATTAAGTGTTGACGTGCAACACATTTCGCGTTTAAACGTGGGGGCACGAAAGTGATTCGATCGATAAATCAATAACATCGGCGTTCTAATGCTGTAAAACTCCGAGTTGAATACAAATTGGACGAAATCTCGCAGCATGTGATTATCCGAAAACAAATGGATCGTAATATTATTTCGACGGTAATTTTATACTACCGTTTGGTGTTGTTGAATTCATCATGGTTATTATTATCAAATAACATTCAATTACGCGAATATTCTACTGATTCGACCCGCCCCTTGCGTCTGATTTTATCAACATTTTTTTTTACTTTTTTCGTCGCCTCTCCTACATGGTAACAATGAAATGATTATATTTTACATTCTCACTAATAAAGAGTAAATAGTATATATTATAATTAAAACAGTTGAATACCTATTTTAAACGTATTTGTTTAATTTTAAATTTTAAAATGGATCGCGAATACTTAAACGTATTAATTGATGGACGCTCGATTCAACGAAACCGTATGATTTACAAATGAATGATTGCAATGATAATAAATAGAGTCATTCGTCGGTTCTGTTCATTTTTCAATATGTTTTTTCGCATCGATTTAAAAATTATGATTTTATTAACACGTTCACGGCCACGTGTCAACTATATAGTTGACACGGGGTTCTCTTTATTTATAAACCCATGTCAAGTATAGTTGACATGGGGTCCATTGATTTGTATACGGATTTATTTGACCCGGGTTTATTCTAATAAATATTATGATAGTATGGTTTTTTTAAACAATTCTCTACGTAACGATTGGTGTATTTGGTTTTTAAATCTGACCACTAGATAGATGTTTGAAAAAACCCATGTCAACTATAGTTGACATCACTTGAAAAACTTCAAAAAAACTTCAAAGTGCACAAAACATGTGTACCATAATATTACCAAGATGCATACTTAAAAGTCATTTGGTAACTAAAAAAATCTTTTTTTATGTTGTGGTATTTTCAACAGACTTTTCAAATTATGCCGTGGCCGTGAACGATGTTTTAATCGACGCGAGAGTAAGAGACGCATCGTCTATACTGAATACTATCGTGAAGAAAAACGGCACTCGAACGACGGATATTAAACGTTTTGAAAAAATTCACTTTGCGAATTGTGTATACCTAACCTATACGATGTCTAACGCCTATGTTATTGTCTCGTAATATTAATATCGTATCGTTTCCATATACGACGCACGACACGACCGAGGAGTAGCCTCCTCCGTGTATATATGTTTATATAATGTATATAATATAATATATATATTTACAAAACGGGTAGTACTACAACAATGGCCGAGTGGCAGCTTACAATATTATAATATACATGGCTGTACGTTTTTTTTCTTCTGTTATTACGCGAGATTATGATGTAGACACGCGAATCAGAATTTACGACGCGTCCAGAAAAAGCCCACGCTTTGACACAGTGAAAAAAATCGGGCCAACGTTCTGTGAAAAACCGAGCAAAAAAACTCCTATCCGTGGGCCGCTGTACAATAGAACGCCGCCGTCGCTGCATCTCTAAATACGCCGCTGCAGTCAGAGAGGCGCAGCTGCCGCACGTCATATTATTCAGTTTTTATCGTATTATATTATTATGTTGTCCGTCGTTACAAAAAGCGTACGGTGGTTCGCGTAAGTAGACGTCCCCGCGCCATAGACACCAGAGAGGAGAAAGAAAAAAACATACGCGATATACAATAAACTACTATAAAAATATAACGTCTCGATCGTAGCACACTTTCGGTCCACAGCGCGCGTGTTATACGTGTATACGTACAAACTGTATAGATCTATCACTCGGGCGGCGGCGGCGCTCATTTCGGTCGGTCGTCGCGCGTCCGTAGAAAGTAACCTCATAACAATAATAACACGACGACAAGTACGTCCACGTCGTCGTATCGTTTTATTGTATTATATACAGATCTGACTGACAAATTACGTTGTTATAAATTTCTTCGGTGGCAGCCCGCGAGAGATGTGATGACTTTCATTCTCCCCGTTAAAAGTGAAACACGCGCGCTCGGCGTTATACACGGTCACCCTTCTCGATACGCGCGTACTATTTTTCTCCAGTGTCATTGTCGGCAACGTCCATTAAGGTGCGTACAATAATACATACGCCATAATGACACATACTTAGATATATATATATTATATTGTGTTGTATAATTAGCATTTTCTTTTCACGTATATATAATGATACCCTCGCGGCGTACTGCAGAAATCTAGGTGGTTTTATTTTCCTTTCCGTCGTCATGCTGCTGCTTGTCGTTTTCATTCTTTAAATAATAATTACGAGTGTATAAGTACATTATTATGTACGTATTACACGGACATCCCCATCACACTTTGAACGCACTTTCCACGGTGCGCGGTGAATGTGGCGCGCGCCAAACGTTACGGCGAACACAACCGTAACGCACTGCAATAACCTACCGTGTTATACGTATTAATTTCTCCGCCGTTGCGCCCGTTTTGTACGAATTCGCTCGTATATATACTACTATATTACGACCAAAAGAATCTAAATTCCATTCGCCACCCGTGGACCTAACGTTTGACGACCCCACGTCGGGCTGCCGCCGAATACGAGTGTACAAGTCGAAATTAATTACGTCGGCGCGCGAGCTACTGCGTGTTTGTGTCCGATCGTCGAAAACGACGCGGACATCGTCCGCGACGATCCGCGTGATTTTCTCCGTGTATACCATTATAATATATGCGCAATCGGGTTAAACAGAATCGTCCGCTGTTGGAAATCACTAAAATACGATATTACACTCGTCCAGCCATGTGTTGTTACTATATCGCGCGCGAAGACTATATTTATACCGCGCCGCGTTTGTCCGAAACTCGTCGAATCGGCTCGAACCTGCCTATTTATAGGCTATACGTCCTGCAGCAGCACCCTCCGCGACGAACGGCGGGGGTCACTCTTGACGGAGAGTTGGCTAATTGCGGCTCGTCTAAAACGTTTGTTCGTTCGCGTCTCCGGCGCGGCGGCGCGGCGGCGTCGACGACTGCTCCGTAATAATAATTTACAATATTTACGCGCGCCTTAGAAACAGCGCCGGATTGTATATAAATGCCGTTCGAATAATAAGTACACGAGTGCGAAAGACCGGTGTGTGCCAAGACCAACACTTATCGCGTCTGCAGACGTTCCAAATTGATTGGCGGTTTCGAGCCGGTGTACATACACTCGGAGATACATAATAAAATAACGTATATTATACGAGCGAGCGCACGCTTTTGCGAACAGCAGATAATATATTACACGGGCGTGTGAGAAAAATAAAAATATAGGTGTACACTACTATTCGATCTTTTTTTTCCCCGTTTATTTTATGCGATTTATCACTCGCCCGCGCGCGTACAATAAAATACACATTACTTACCTACTGATTGTAACGTTCGCGAATTCGAACGCGACGACTATTATATTATTATATACTAAACGTGCTTTCAGCGCTGCGAAACGTACGAATTCGAGGCATTTTGTATTTTTCCACAGCCCTTCGCGTTACATGTCATCGCAATATTATCGGCGGCGGCGGTCTGTCTCGTCGTCTTTTCGACGATAAATAACTAGTTAGCTCTTGCTCTTGCTCCGATGTATACTCGTATATGTGTATGTAATATTTTTAACACTGCGTGTTGGCCGTCGTGTTAAAAACACAAGTGTAATAATGTCTTTATTATAATTTTTTTTTTTTTCATTCTCGCCGCGTGTGACAGTGCACATTTTTACTCTTGCAGTAAAAAAATAAGAAAAAAGTAAAAACAATAACACATACGCGTACGTACACATACCGCCGTATACTCGCCGTACCTCATTAAAACGTGTTCTGCGACCATAACCACGTAGGCGTGACTGCAGTGTTTTAAATCAAATAATAATAATAAGAAGGCTGGAAATAACGAATTACCGGTCGTGGGAGTTGGGTGGTCGACCGATCCGCACGAGACCGGTTTTTTCCTTTTTTTTTCTTTTCGACCATAACATACCCAACATTTCGTTATAATTACATGCATATTGATATTAGAAAAAAAAAAAAAACCGTACTAAATAATAACATATTGAATAAATCTATAATACCAAACCTAATTGTACTTAATAGTTGTAGCAGTACGACGACGCCCCTGGGGATCGTCTGCAGCGCGTTTTCCCCCGACTTGCCGTTAACAGTAGTCCGTCACGACGACGAATGTAATACGCTGTTATATTATTATTATTATTATAAAACGATTATATAAATAACAGATCGTGTACACTACTTTACCGCGGTCGACCGTAAAACGTGATCTATCGGAGTTTTTTTATATAATATTCTAACGATTCGTGATTTATTGATGGCGACGCGCCCGCCAGGAGTTTAGCGTAATATTTATAATATACTTGCGAGTGCTTCTCTAATCAGCCATTATGACGTGCCGGCCGTCTTACAACGTTAAGTATGTAAATGCGACGTGTTTATGAGAACAACGAACAACGCACGCGTTGACGGGATCTTCTACAATCATTTCCTCTGTAACGATAATAATAATTAACAAATAATATTATGCCGACGACGACGTTCGAAATACACGTTATTATTATTATTATTATAACGTTTGTACCCAAACTAAACAGATATAATATTACTTATTAGTATTAATTATTATGAACACGACCACACACACACACATTACGATGCGCTCGAATTGTAACGATTAACGGTAAATTAATTAAGCAATGTTTTTCCATAGGTTATTGCCCGTAGAACCTTCTGAAGAGACTGACTTTATATTGTATTCTTACAATCATTAAATCATTTTACATCGTTTAATTTCTTAATTGTGGCGAAATTAATTTGCTTTGTTAAAATTGAAAAAAAAAATAAGAATAGAAAAGTACAGAAAACATGATTTATTAAAACGTGAAACATCATTTTTTTTTTCCATTTTTTTTATTTGCGATAAGTCTATGTAGTCATTAGGTATAATATACATAATATATCGGAATAATAATCATCATCTCGATAATTTAATTATTACATTTTAATCGTAATTAAAACAACAGTTATATTTTTATGTATTTTCCAATTTAATTTACTATCGAATAACTATTATTATTTTATAACTATTTTAACGTACAACGACCACCACTTTTTAGTCGTAACTACAATGCAGATATTTTTAAACATGGCATACCTATACCTTTTATTAGTCGTAAAATTGCCAAGTATAATAGAATTTTATATCCGTGAAGTGAAATAAATTACAGGCGTCCATAAACCGTTAATACGTTTTTCTATACACTTTGGTATTAAAAATGCATCTACGAGTACGCTCACTTTTTTACAAATCAGTTTTACCGAGCACAACACACACACGCACACATCAGACTATTATTTGAATGTGTATTTTATAATTCGACGAACAAATATTACAGTTTGTTTTTTTTTTTTTACTAATACTCGCGTGCCCATAAATGTTTATTCTGTGTAATGTGTCTACGTCGAGTTTATATTATTATCGTATTTGATTTAAACGTTTGAACCTAATAATATGTATTTTTTTTTATTTTTCGCGAATGAATCGTATTTTTATTTGAAACTTATTTCAACTTTGCGGTTGAAATTACCTAATTTATGTAACAATTGTTCGATGAATTTCTTTTATTATCGCTCGGGGACGTTGAATTACGACCTAGGGATACACAGAACCGGGCATGTTTATTTCATTATGACTTAGGCGAGAGACAACACTCGTATTGTGCGCGTGCGTGCGCGTGTGTGTGTGTGTGTGTTCGCACGGTAAAATGTCCATAAATTAGGAACTGTGGCCGACGGTCATTATGAAAACATTTATTCAGTTTTTCTGGACGTGACACCGTACGCACAGCTGTAATATATAAACTCGCATATATATTATCTACCTTTCTCGCTCGTAAAACACGGGTTCAATGAAATCCAAGTGCAGCTTGGTGTTTTATAAAAACCTCGTGCGCATGATTTTCGCATTATTGCCGTGCTTTTCACGAAAACCGACGTTTTCACGTGTACACACACGCCGGATTTCAATGTACAGTGGATTTTTCGAAAAAGTCCTGCATGAGCATAATAATTCAATTACGTGGTAAAACGGGAATATTTATTTCGCAAATCGTTTGGAATTTTCGTGTCGTTTTTAACGCGACGAGGAAATCGTTAGCCTCGTTATTAGAACACTTCCTGTGAAATATCCAAACGTTATGCATAAAGTTAATTGCTGTAGTGACGAGAACGAACGATTGTCTTTTTATTTCGCGCAGATGTTATAACGTGACTAATTATTATTCGTCTCACCACACCCCAGTCGACTGTAATTACATTGTAAATTTTGTACATGATTGCATATGGTTTTGCAGGAGGATAAGTCGTTGGCGAGATGCTTAAAATCGCTCTACTGTTGTGGGTGGCCGCGGCGACGGTGACGGTGTTGTGCGCCGTCCCGGGGTCTGCGGCGGCGGCCGACAAGAACAAGCAGCACAGGGACGAAGACGGCGCGGTGGACGGGAACAGCAACGACATCGGCGGCGGCGGCCGGCCGGAAGCGGCCGACGACGGACAGCGGTTTGCGGCCAGATACGCGGCGGGCGACGAGCCGTCGGCGGCCGCGACGGAACCGGCGGCCGCGGTGCAGATGGTCAAGCCGCCGTCCAAGCAGTCGTCCAAGCAGCACAACGCCAAGCTGCTGAACCGGTTGGGCATGAAGAGGGTGCGGACCAGCGGCGGCGTAGGAGGCGTCGGCGGCGGCGGCGGGAACGGCGCGAACCATCACCGGAAGCGGTTGGCCAGCCAGTCGAGGAGCAAGTACGCGGCGGGCGGCGCGGACGGCAAGGGCGCCTCGGACTCGCAGATGTTCATCGTCAAGCTGCCGCCGCACGCTCACTTTTACGACGACGGCTCGGTGCATCACCAGAGGCTGCAGCAGCAGCAGATGCAGATGCAGTCGCCCTACAAGAGCGTAAACACGGTGCCCGTGGGTTTCGTGTCCAACGGCAAGCCGGCCAAAGTGTACCACTGGAACCTGCCGACCATCAAGCACGCCCTGCAGGGCAGCCGGTACAAGGGCGACACCGGAAAGCACCAGATGCACCACCAGCAGCAGCACAAACAGCCGGGCGACTTTGAACTGCCGTCGGCCGCCGCCGGTGCCAAAATCGTGCCGCGGCGCACGCTCTACTACAAGCCCAGGGCGGCCGGCAAGCCGGTGAAGAAGTCGTTCGTCAACAACGGCAAGCCCAACGGGTTCTACGTGGTCAGCAGCAAGAACGCGGCCGCCGTGCCGCAGTACCACAAGATCGTCAAGGCGTACTACGACGATTGAACCGGTCTCGGCGATGGCGGGCGTAAGTCGCTTATATACTTTTCCACTTTGCCCCCGCACAATCGTTTTCCATCGTTTTCCGTATAGGACATTCTCGAGTCGGGCTTTTTTTGTTTGTCTGCATCGATTTTACCGTCACACGCATTTTTACAATCGTTATTTTCATACCGCTTCGTTTGGCAACTTTAAATTTTCAAAAATCTGAGCTATTTCAATAATATATTTATTGTACGTCGATTGCTGCTCCGAACAGTGTCAGGTTTGGGCCACTGATTTTGTCGCGATGAATTATATAATATTATAATTAGAATACGGATTTTAAAGCAATAAAAAACTAAAAAAAATAGGTTATTAAAAAAAAAATTATCACAAAAAAAGTATTAAAATTATTCATTAGTTCATAAAAAATAATTTTAAAGAAAAAGGTATTATAATAAAATTATTTACAATAGCCGGGTTCTCCGAGTTTTCCTTCTTCCACAATTATTAATCCGGAAAATAAATTAATTCTATTCAAGATAATTTATAAAAAATAAATTAAATAATAGTTATAAAATGATTTTTTTTACCTATATCATCGGACAAGTTGCATCGGACAATCAAAACTTTTTTCAAGTTTTCAAATAAAAATCTTCTACGACGATCTTATATGCTTGTATTTTGAAAAACTACGTTCGACGCCAACAGATGAAATAGGAGCGAATTTGCCCGAAATGCCCAAAAAAAGCAAAATAAAATGTCGTGCATAGTAGTATACAAATCGAATTTGTAGTTGACATAACTTTGTTTTAGAGAAATAGAAAAAAAAAAGGCAAATGCCTTCAAAATCCGTACTCTAATTATAATACACACGTATGAAACAGAGTTTGCCCCCCTCCTATCGCTCAAAAAAAATATTCGACTCACGCCCATGTATGCGTGAGAATCCCGAGAGCAAACACTCCCGCTAAACGTAATCTGCGCGAGAGCACGCGGTTTCCGTGAATATTATAATACTCGAAAGCATATTTTTATATATTCGCAATTCCAAAGATTCAAATAATGTTTATTCAATCGAATATTCTCTTCTCCGGCCGTTCGAATACCTTCGCGTGCACGTCGTGGGATCTGAAGAACGCGCGGTACACTTTGCATACCCACCCACACGTTCAACAGTGACCCGCCGACACGGTGACGAATCGTTTTTCATCGTGACGTTTACACGTCTTGACATCGGCTTCGTCGTATTGTAGTATAACTATCGTACACACGACGACGACACTCGCATACTTCGCGCGAGATGATGTATTGATGATGTACGTCTCAAGTCGATATAATAATGTGCGCGCCGATTGAAATTGGTTTTTTCCCCCGGGCCGGTTATAACGTTATTCAATATGACATTTTAAAAGAAAATCACTCGACCGCGTCAAAGAGTTATGTAAATACGAAACGGTTTTTACAATATTGCCGCGTGGTATATTGCGAAGGAGAGAAAAAAAAAAAAAAAAGGAAAAACATTACACGTGTATAAAATGTACGTTCGTAGCGTATTAATGCATTGTTATTGCGTTTATCGATGTGTTTATACATGCGTTTTCCGTCTTCGTTTCGTTAAACGTGAATGAAAACTCGGCACATTATGTAAATCGCCGCCCGTTTGCCAATCGACTGTTGTTATGTGCGAGAAAATAATCTCTCCGCTGTTTACGAATCTCGTGGCAATTAAAGCGCAATTAGTACTCGGCCGAGAGCGCGAATGCAACGCGAACCCGTTTCGTTTTGCACTAGTTTATTGTTTTTTTATTTTTTTTTTTTTTTTTATCGCCGCGAATACCTGCGCTACACGCTCGTACAGAATTACACAAATATTATAATTGATATGTGTATAGATATTTACGAGTGCTTTTCATAATATTCATTCGTCGATTAATTTAGCATAGTACGATTTCGTAAAAAGTATGATAATATACATTGTACACGAACACGTTAATAGTACCGACGACGGATCGATATTGATGCATTTTCAATCGGATGACGTTTTCTACGAGCCTAATTTGCCTACCCATATTACGGCCCGCCGCGCCGCCGTGATGGTATAAATCTTGTCGACTGTTTTTCAATCGGTTCGCGCGTCATGACGTGTGCCGAAAAACTTATTTCGTACGTCTTCTTTTGACAAAAACGTTCTGTCGAACAAATTAAATACAATCATAATATTATTACACGTAGACGGTAAAATTATCAATCGAATACAAAAATAATAATGACGTGTATTATGACATTTTGTGTTTCTATTGGTGTAGTAACAACGCGAAAACGTTGCGTGTACTCGTATACATTATCGACGACTAGATTAACGTGGCGATTTAGTTGTTTTATTTCGAGCCCCGCAGTGAATTGCACAGCGATCGGAGATAAAACGTCGTCGAATATTTAAATTCAAAACACGAATAAAAAAATAATAATATTTTAACCATATTCGTATGTGTAGTATAGCTAATATTATACCCGTTATAAAATGAGAAAAAAAAAATTATGCACTAAAGTTTTGTCCGCGGAAAATAAAAACACGCGCGCGCGCGCGCGCGTGTATGAAAAAAATAAAAAAATAAATATTATTGTTGTTGTTCGAACGCCGTCGGCGGCGGCGGCGCGTTCGAATTATTTCTCGTCCACTACTACTCGCCGCGCTCGTCGCGAGGGGGTCACTATTCCGTGAACTTGCCAGTGTTGTACCTGATATTTCACGCCTAGTGCGCTAACGGTACACCGGTGTGTATTTACCGGTTTGAAAAATTGAGAATTAAGGGAAACACGTGTTTTACACGATTGTGGTATATGAGAACACATGGACGTGTCTATAAACATAATAAATATTTGTACGGACGCGTTGTTTTTTTTTTTTAAAAGAATTTCCAATAAAAAAGCAAAAAAACCTGGGAGAAATCGTTGATAATTATTCCATATCGTTTACATCGAAAAACGATTGATCTATCGCGCGAACACGTAATGTTTTTACGAGCCTATTTTACACGCGTTCGATGTTAAACAAACATTTTTTTTTTTTTTAATGACGCGTTAAAACAGTACTCTGTCGCTATTCGTGCCTGCGATTTTCGTGTAGGAGGTACGCCACCGACGGGTTACGAATTGAATTTTGATTTTCGTTCCGAGTACGTTTTTGCGTTGAGATTCCGAAACGTTCGGCAGAACCAGCTAGAAGTATACAATTGCGAGTTAAAAAATTGAAAATGTATATTTATTTATTTAGTATAAACGCCGTAAGGCTCAAATACAGTAGTTTACATATTTAATTATTTAATATATATACACATTTATATAACAATTAAGTTATAACAATTTATTTGCCAATTTTAGCTAAAAAAAGTGCATATTTCATTGATTTTATACGCATATATTATGCATATTTCATATTTTTCCAAAAAAATTGATTTTTTTCTTTCTGTATATTTATAAAACTCAAAAAAAAATATTAAAAAAATACTGAAAAAATATGTTTAATTTTATTTTCAGCTCAATAAGATGTCAAAATACCAACCAGTTGAAATTTTTTTTCAGTTATAAATAGTTTTTATGTACAACATCTGACGTATTTTATTTTTGGAATTCAGAATAATTTTTTTGCATATTTATTAAATCGATTGCACATTTAACATTTTTAATGCATATTTTGCAATTTTTTCGTGCATATTTTACCTTTTTTAGCTTTCGAGCCCTATAATTATTACCATCATTAGTATAATGTAATATTTTCATAGTCATTGACCGAGATAATAGACATATTTTTCGACTTACCCTCTCGCGTGTGCGCGTTTCGTTTGATTTTATTTTTAATTTTTTTTCTTTTTCTTTCTTCTAATACAGGAGTTGAAGTGCACACGGCCGTAACAAGTGTTCAACAGCAAGTTATACTAGACGGTTTCAAAAATTAACTTGTATTCTTTTTTTATTTTTATATTTTATTTCGCCAGAATGATGTTTTGTATTTTGTAAATATGTGACGTAGTAGTTTAAAGTACCTATATTATATTAAACTTATTTATTTTGTATCCAATCAAATACATCACTGCATTTTGTACATAGACAAGTATAATAATATTAACAGTACTTTTTTTTTTTTAAAATTCTTTTATTATTACATGTACTACTCGGTAAACATCTAGAGGACCATACTGAGTAATAATATAGGTTTAGGCTCTTTTTGTTTTATACATCTATAATATGTGTTACGCTCAAATTATCGTGTATCAGACTGAACTAACATAATACTTTTATATTGTATTGCGATGTCAATCCATTATGTAAAATATATTTGATACGTATTTATAATTATTGTATACGCGTTTGTTTTTTTTTTCCACCGTGTAAAAGACGTGTTGTTCGCAAATCGTCGTCGAATTTCAGCAGCAATCCAGTTGGCGCAGCATATAGAAATTTACGACCGCAAGACCATCGCGTCCACCTTACTATACATTGAACACTATCCCGGCATTTGGTATCTATTATATTATATTATAAACACCATTGTTTCAAATCTCTCGTCGCCGCGTAGTCTGCATCGTTCACGCACACCGCTGACAACCGACTGGTACATTCCTCGATGCAGTTATGTCACCCATTATTATACGGCGGCGATGAGATCCAAAAGGTAATGAAAAAAATAAATATATATCGTTCCAGTACGGACAACGGACAGGTATTGTTATAGTGGATTTAATATGAAGAGATACGCGCGTAAAATGTCCGCGAGTGGTGCCGAGTGCAATCATTATCTTTCTCGTTTCAAAACTGGTACTTATTATGTCAAAACTTAAACCGTCGACCGGGTCGACACGTTTTCGTTTCATAATTATTAAGTTTACTAATCGTCGAGCTATTACATTATATAGTTACTATTTGAATTATTTTTAATAATTCGGTAGATATTATTAAAATAATATCACAGTGAGATGAAAAAAAATTCAAGTCATCAATTCCTTTCTGATACTTGACATTTATTTGTCACTAATTTTTTCACAATCCTTTTTCGTTTTTTAACTCGCGTTTTCAAACGTCCCTGGGTAAAATCGTCTGAGAAGCTTGACATCTCGACCGAACGATTGATCGTGTCTTTTCAACAATATCCTCTGTAATTGTCTCATACTGCTTGTTAAACATAATATGCCGTATTAATAATGCGCGTCTTGTAAATCATATACACCGCTGTGTATGTATTGTAGGAACAAAAGCGACACGCCGCGCGCGCGCGCGTTTTATTGTTTCTGGGGCTTTGATGCTATAATTAATTAGTCAAATCTCGCGTTGCACATGTCGTTTGTTGCGCGTCACACCTGCAGACGTCGGGAATTCGCCGCATTTGTGCACACGTATACCGCACAAATCACGCTCGAACACGAGTGAAAAACGGATTCGGAAAACGACTTGCTGAACACGACCTCGGCCGAAGTCGTAACACGAGTTGCACTGATTTGCACACGTCACATTTTGAGCGCGCGTTCGTAATTCGTATAACAAACAAAGGGTGTGTTCGTTCGCGCGAGTTTCCAGAAATTGAAACGTACGCAATATTTTAGATAAAAAATAATACGTAGGTATCCCCACAGACGAGACTGCGGGTAGCAGTTTAAATAGATTACCGCGCGATTTTTCAGACGAGATTTTTTTTGTCTGCCAGCGAATCGTATGCGACTGCAGCCGTGACAGAACGATTGTGTTTTTAATGTCTCGATGACTTTGGTTTGGTAACACGGCGCGTGTTTTTTTCTAATTCGTATTTACGTCTCGAAACAAAGAAGCCAGAAATGTATCATAATACTTGCGCGTGTGCTTTTACTAATTACACTTGTGTTTGATTTATTATATAAATATTTAAATTACATTTTCAACTTATTACGACTGCTTGGATTGTTTAAATAAATACCAGTATTACATTAATATTACATCGTCTACGTATGAAAACGATATAATTAGAAACATAAAAAACGATAACATCTTAGTGTAACACAATGTGTATACAAATTGTCCATTAATATTTCTAATTGTGGCTTCTTTTTTTCATTCAAAAATATTAGTTCGTTTTAATTTATCCGTTTCATTTAATACCGCCAGTGGTAAAACAATATTTAAGTGGTGATTATTTAAATCAAATGTTTTTTCTCTATTGATAATGTACATTTTTTCTTTTTAAACTACAATAATTTTTTCTAAAAACCTTACATTTGTATCAATTATTTGTTTTAAAACTATGTTAACACGAAAATGTTTTGAAAGTTATTAAAAATTTAAATAATTTTATATATATATATTGTCATATTGACATAGTAAACATATAAAATACTATTAAACTTCAAATTTTTATAGTAAAAATAAAACGCCAATATTTAAGTTTGAAATATATTTTATAAACTATACGCAATCATATTTTTATTGATCATCCAAAATGTACGATGGTAGGTAGACGCGAACGACCAACTTATGACCTTGTCTTGAAATTAGGTACCTAGTCAGAAATAACAGGAAAGTATCTTATTGTGCGCAGTTTTTTTTTTTTTTTTATTACTTATTAAACTACAGAAATATAGTATAACAGTAAAACTGCATGTTTTCGTAAGACCACAAGCTATATCAATCCTACACCCACCTATTTTGATTTTTGACCTTGAAATAATATTGATTTAGACAACTTTTATAATATGTCATCCCGTTGATTAAAAAATTATTTTTAACCGCAATGCACGAAAAAAAAATCCCCTTGATAAAAACCAGTAAACACTTCCCAGAGGAAAAAAATCTTTCGACTGAGAAAAAAAGCAGTCAATTCTATACTCGTAGTGTTTCGTCTTATCTAGAAGAAATAAACTAATAAGAATATAACTATGATGCGTATTTATGTGTATATTTGTTATGAAATTTTTTTCTTATTTTTCATTTTCTTTTTATATTTATTTTTATTGAATAAAAACCGTGGGTACTTTGCAGAATATAAAATGTAAATACGTTTATGAGGTGCATCTAGAGGTCACGTGGAGTCGCTTGACGGAGTCGTTTGAGTAATCACTAAAAAACGATTGATCGCGCGCGGGATTTAGAGAAAAAAAAACACAACTGCGAGCGTGTAAAGGAAATACGACGTTTAAATGTCCATAAAACGAAATAGATTGATTTTGATGAGTTATTATAGAAATCGTGGTCTGGAGGACGGACACACAAAGACTCGATCCATCTTATTAAACTATATAGCGTAAACGGATAAACGTACGTATAATAATATTATCGCCAATCGCGAACACGACGGTTTAAACTTGGTTCCGATTCTAATCTTTCGAACGGTATGATGTCTATTTTCACCTGAACATCCACCGCAAGGAGGTTCTGCCTCCATAGTATAGTATGTTTTATATTCGGTTGTACACTGCGAGCGTACACCGACGTTTACGGAATTAATAAATCCATGTGCATATAGTAATTTATATTAGTCATATCGTCCCCATTGTCTGCGGGCAGGAGAAAAAAGTTCTTTTACCACTCCATTGTGTGAAACCAGGTGCCCTCGATATCAGTATCCGATTGTTTTCCATCAACCGACTACAATATATACATGTTTATTGTATATAATGTTATATATTATGCTTTCGGCGTTTTAAATGCATCACACGATGGCAATACAAACATTAAATTCGATTTTACAGAATAAACGTACATTTTTTATTATCGACTTCACCGATAAACTAGTATAAATAATATATTATGTAATTTTTTCTAACAAATCGTTTTATGATATTTTTGTTCGGGCCGTTTCTATAATTAAAATTAAAAAAAAAAAACGTTATTATAATATTTGTTATGCGAAAAAACTATAGAATAATGATGACAATTTTCAGCTTTTATTTACATACCTGTATTATACTCCTCTGTGTATTCAGTAAAATTAATTATTATATTCTCTAATGATACCATTGTCATATTAATTTTATTATTACGCTGGTCGCGTGAAGTAATTAAAGATAGGTATCTTGAAATAAGTTTTCGTTAGTTTACCCTAATGGTGTGTAAAAATGGAAAAAATCAGGAGCCACTGGAGCTTTGTGGTGTTAAATTTGGTCAATAGTTTCGTTTTATATAAGCAGAGGCCCCTCAAGAAAGGATTTTCCAAAATTCAACCTCCAAGGGGGTCAGAAGGGGTAAAATCGTCAGTGAGCGCGTGGTAATTTACATTTTATATAAACAGATTATTATGTCATCAAAAAACCCGACGATCTTTACTAAAAAGTATTGATTTTGCAACGTAATATATATTATTACATAACTTTTACCAAAATTGCGTGCGTGCGTGCTCCGTTCCTCTTTTCGGACGCCGTCCCCACATACTTACAATAAGTTTTTTATACAACAAAATTCACTAGAAATATATGGCAAAACAACATTTGCCGGGTCAGCAAGTATGATGATATGACAAAGTTAATTAAAAACGAAAATAATTCAAGAGTTGGTAATATTACGCACAAAATATATTTATATTTTATTAGGTGTTGATAAAGCAATTTTTGTTTTAAGCTACAATATTCGTTGAAGCTTATATAATTTTATACTTAATTTAAATAGCCTGTTGTCTCTAACAGATAAAAGCTCAAAAGAGAAGAATTTATCAATATCTCCCCGTACGATGGAGAAATACGTCACTGATTTATCTGAAGCGTCGAAAATCCGAAACAATAAAAAAAAAAAAAAGGCCAATTTATAAAGATTTAATAATGTAACAATGCAAACCTGGTATTTTTACGAATTTCATTGAAACGTGTGACATTTTATTTACTCATAATCCAATGTACATGATATATAGACCGCATTTGTGAGTTCATAAAACGACTGTAATATTACAATATAAAAACGTACGAATGTAAACAAAAAAAATTATAAATGCACTCAATAGCTGCAGTAGGTATTTTGTATGTACCGCAGTACGGAATTATATCGTTTTATTGTTTGCAAAAATATCCATAAGAAAACATTGTTATGCATCAATTATTATCAGTTTGCGTTTTGCCAAGTCGACAGAGACAGGCACAAAAGATGTTCGAGACACACGCTAGAGTCTCACAATGAATTAACTGAATACAATACCTGTCTAGTTATCGGCATTTTATTTGTTTCCATATACCGACATGTTGTAACATTGTATGTCCAAAGATTAGTAATTCTAAAATACCCAATGTAAACCTCATGATTTAATATTAAAAAAAAAAACGTATTATCTGCAGTCCAAATAACTACATACGATTATATTATATAAGTAGTGATCAAACTAGTAAAGTATCGAATCAGTCATACGTATAATATTATGTTTTTAAAACAAATATATTTTCAGTACTCGGTTAGGTTAGGTATATCAAAACATTTTTAATATAATTTATACATCTTGTTTATTTTATCCTGTCGGTTTTAATTGTTTTCGGTATAAGTATGTATTATATAGGTACTTGAGGTACTTGGTATATTCTTAATTAGTACCCGCATAATTATTATTATTATTATTTACATATATATATTTTGTTTGGGATTTTTAAATTCTTTGCCCGAGATCATAATAAATGATTTTACCGACTGTAGAATCCTATTCTTTCTACGCCGATAAATTTATCATCAGGGCTCGGATTTTATAGCAACGAAAATTCTAAAATATGCGCTATAATATGACCAAAAAAAAAAAACCGTAAAATATGCTCTATAAATATGCCCTAAAAACATCGAAAATATAAAACGCGACGCGCGGCACGCGTTGCAGTGTGAACGTTCCGCCGCCGTGGCCGTGTGGTCGCGTGGCCGCCGTGACGGGACGACGACGACGACGTGGTCGCGCGCCGCGGACAGAACTCCGCTGGATACCGCGGTCGCGGTCGTCCGTCCGCGGAGAGCGTTTAAAAAAAACGACCGTTAAAAAAACAAATTACCTTCCATGATTCGCGGATTATTCTCATTGGCTTGTTCGTTTTTCCAACCGTTTCGGCCGACGCGGGGACTCTGGGGTTTCCCTTCCGTTGCTTCAGTCGTCGTCGGTTCGCGCTGGGGCTTCTCCGAACGGGTCCGTGTTTCGAGAACATTATGCCGACCGCCATTGTCTCGTTTCTCGGTTTCAAAATTTCGTTTCGCGTCGATGGTAAGTAGTAATTATTATCGACGAATGATCGCACGTCTCACGGCGGTCGCGTGGGTGGAACCAAATTATTTGTCGCTTAAATACTACCGTACCGTCGATATCCGGTGTTCAGCGTATTTTTCGTATCGTACCGCCGCCGCGCCGCCGTCGCGTCCGGCGCGCGATCCATTGCGCGAGTGTAATGGCCGTCGCCTTCGGATTTTCAACGATTCCGTCGAGGCTCGGACGACGTCTAATCCAAGCCGGTAAAGGCTTCGTGTGTGCGTTTTTTGACGTCGTCGTCGTTTCGTATCGTATTCGCCGTGGTCGGTGCGATCGCCGCCATTTTGTTTTTGGTGTTTCGCGAGTCACGACCACGGAAGCTCGGATGGTAAAAACATAACACTATTCTCCGTCGATAACGTTTCGCGTGACATTTTCCAACGTTTCGATTTGTGCGTACATACGATGTGTAAATAAAATTTAACTTAAAATTTCTTTGCGACAATTCGCGATCGCTCAAAACGGGCCGGCCAGAATAGGTGCATCACGTTCGTTCGTTATTGCATTGTGATGCCGCCACAAACAAACATATATTCGAGGTAAGGTTTATTATTATAATAATACCTAATATGATTCATTTGTATATCTTATTCATTTGAATTTTAATTCCTACAAGATAAAAATAATATTTTGTTATTTCCCAAATATTTGAAAAATATTAAAAATGTATTATTGCCCCGTTACGTGTTGTATAAACCTAATAATATAGTATTTAGGAAAATATAACTCAACATAATTATATTTTGTGTACATTGAGTTGCATTCAAGTACCTAGAAAAAAACGGCGTATCATATATTACGAATCTCCTTTTTGAAAATAAATCATTACACAAATTTCATTTATATCATAATAAATGTCCAACTATTTAAATTTGAAATCATATGATATTATGAAAATTACGCATTAGCGTTGATTATATATTATTAATATAATAATTATAAATAATTATTATAAATATTATAATATCTATAATCAATGGTATAAGAAGTTTCAGTAAAAACCATAATATAATATTAAAAATAACATTATTTAGATCCTAAGAGAAATAAGGAATAAATTGATATAAATATGACATTGTGTACTAGAAAAATATACTGCTTCTTAGGTTTAGGAAAACCTAATGCTTTTTTCATCATAATTCAAAACGAATAATAATTGTAAAGTTTTGAAAATTTCATTTATAGTTATTTGTTATTCTCTAAAAATGGTACAATTTCAAAAAAATGTTTTTTTTTGTTATATTGTAAATAATTATAATGTTTGGGTTTTCTTAATTTATTTGTAAAATATGAATATTATTTGTAAAATGGTGATGTAATAATTTTGATTGGTCGAAAAATCTTGCAAATGTAACACCATATTTCTCATCAGTGACATATTTGATACTAAAAAAAGTTTTAAATTAAACTAATAATTTATTCAACAAATTCTATCTTATGAATATTATTGTAGTCACTGTTGATTTTTAGAATTTATTTTTAGTTCATGTGACAAGCATTAATTTAATTCCTAATATGTCTTACCGGTTTCCATAGAGACACTTTTTTTCACTTGTTTTATTTTTATTATTAATTAATAATACTTGTTTGTTTTAAAAAAACATTTAATTGTTTCATTCTTCAGCAATGTTGTTTATTTCATGGTAAACATTGAGCATTTCATTCACATATTATTAGTTAGATCCTTCATTGATCATGGTAATAAATTGTGCTCATGCTAAAGATCTTTAAATAGTTTTATAATTTTCAATCTTTATTTTCCACTTACATAATAAACTAATAAATATTACATATTATATCACATCAAAATCATCCAAAAAATTCATACAGTTTTAATGTTTTTCTGGATTTAATTTCCATACTTTAAATTTTGTTTAAATATAGTTTGTTAAATAAAATTAATTAATTATCTACAAATATAGTAAAATTTCATTATTTCATTGAAAATATATACTCAGTTTTTGAGTCGATTTTATAAAAAATCTCAAACACATATTTTTTTTTACATCGTAATAAATAAACACAGAAGAAATGTTGGTCTTAAACGTTATAAAATCACTTTGAATTCATTATTTATACCAACTTAGACCTAAGTAATTACATATTTTATAAATTGTTGAGTTTTATACAGGCATTTTAACTTTCAAGATCAACAAAAATGAAATATCAATCACTTTTAACATTTTTAAAATGTTATCATAGACTGTTATTATAATATTTATCGACTGTGTAATCAAAAACTATTCACGAGCATAAATGCAGCTTTTTAATTGAAATGTAAATCTTTAGAACAAATCTATTTAGATTACTAATAATGATCAATTTATGATTTTACATTTCAAATGTAACATGTGATCAATGAAATAAAGTACAATGTAAATATTTAAGAAAATAATGATTCAATAAATTACAGTACAATATATATAACAAATTTTAATTGATAATCATTTATCAATAATTATTAGTTAATAAGCAATAGCATACCTAATTTATTTAATATACCTACGCATATCAAAATGAACGCGCAATTAAAGCAGAAAATATTTATAATAACTATATTACTATCGTTAAAATATGGTATACATGGCTAACATAATAAAATAAAATAAAATTATATTTTAATTATGTTTACGCCATATCAGATTATATTTTATACCTATATACGTAGTTGGGACATATCAGTCGAAACATTTTTTTTAATTACATTAAAATAATCAAATTTAATGATTATAATATGTAATAAATACAATATTATTACTGATAAACTGATAAATATATATTATCAGTAGTCAGTCGGTATATATCTATACTTTTATGAATTTACTATTTTTTATATTTGAATGATAAAAAAACCTTTAATATTTTAAGTACATATTCTGACTATTCAAGTATCTGAAATCCAATTTTATACTTAATAAACCTTTTACAAATTTACCAAATTCTGGTAAATTATATTTATATTATGTAAAAATGTTAATAGCTAGATATAAATTTAAGCTTGAAATGTATCATATGCAAATAATTTAGGAAATCATTATAAAATAACAGTTAAATTTAATGATAGATTCATTTTATTAATCTGATTAATGTATTTTGAACACATAGTGACATATGTTATGATTGTTATGACTTATGACACATTTTTCAGGTATCTATTAGGTACCTTAAAATACCAACATTTATTATATAATGGCGTTAAATTTGTTTTATGTCTAAATCAAAGTTTAATTTTGGGTTATTAATAATGAATAACAGGTAATAATAATACATTCACCTGAACCCACAATAAAACGTTTTTATGTCACCATTATTAATATTGTAACAACTGTCAACTAAATATTTTTCACAAGTAAAATTATTCGATCATTTAAAGTAGGTATTTTGTTAAAATTCACAATTTAAAATTATTTACTATAACATAGCTATTATTCTCGTTCTAATTGCATAAAAATTTGATAAAATTCCCTAAAATATAGTTTTATATATATATTATATATACAGTGTTTATAAATTGATATGAATTAATTGATAATCGTAATTAGGTACTAATTAGAAAACACTCAACCTTTGGGCTTGTACGTGAAATTATGTTTATTCAATTAAACATATCCGCCATCTGGAAGTTTGATTTTAGGACTTTGATAATAGTTCAAAGTGCATCAGTATGTATGAACCTAAGAAGTTGAGTTGTTATTTATTGCTTCTGCTGATTCGAGAACTAAAATATATAAACTATTCAAAAAGTTCATGTGATATATTGATAAAAACAAATGATGTTATTGTAATTTTACTATAAATGCTCGTCGTTATTCTTAATCAATCGTATATGTATAAACATAATATGTATACACTTATTTGCGCGCTGGAATGGTAATTTTAGCCAAAAGTAATGTACATTCAATGTTTGATGGCTGATGCAATATGTTCCCATGTTACTACTCAAGGAACGCTAGCGTATGGTAAAAGTTGTTTGATGGAATAGAGAATTCCACAATAATGTGGTTTATAATGTTTGAATTGATTTCGAATTTTACACGTATTTTGTTTTTTTATTTTAGACGAACAATTACAGATGTTTTAAACGCTATAATAGAATACAAATGTCTATTCTAAAATCAACGATAATGCGTACGTAGTTTCGTAGGGGAGTGCCAGTTTTTGACTAGTATAATATATTTAGTATTAATAGTACTGAATTGTTGCTTGTCGGTTAATATTTTTTTAGCTGATTGCTGGTTTAATCCAAAATCGTGATAAATAATATTATTGACTACTGTCAATAAAAACGGCGGAAAATGCTTTTAATAACTTTGAAGTTTTAGTTTGTTGCATAAAATCAATTATCTGCACAAATAAACTACATAAAAATATCTAAAACTATTTTCAGATTCAATAATTATTATTGGTCCATCAATATTGTACAATTTTTTTTTCTTTATCTCTTAATTGTGCAAAGCAATAAGAATAGCAATGTAAGCCGGCGGATATCTATGAATAGCTTTCATTGCGCCAATGATAATATTTATTTGTTTATTATTATTTATCTTTTTTACATATTTTTATCATATCTCCCTTTCCGCAATCATATCGAATACTTGATAATTTAATCCTCAATAATTTCAGACACAAATAATATGACAACTCGGTACCCCCAAATGTCTAATAAAATTACATTATCTCGATTTGAATATTTCCGAAGTGACGAATAATATTGTAAATTGTTTTTTTCTTCCATAGATAATCGGATTATAAGAGTATAAGAGATATATATATATATATATGAATAAAACGATTGAAGTTATAACTCCGACAACGTAAGCGTAGGTCGCGACCTTTACGAACACAGTCACTGTCTAAAAATTTAACGGGACGTAACAATTTTTGTAAATATTATGGATAGGTACTTCGGGGTCGTCGAAAAATCTCCGATAACTATGCGAAGACGCTTACAAACACACGCGTATCGTCCATTTTTATCGCTTTCAATAACTGTGCTTTGCCGCCTATTTTCTCAAAGTTTCGACGGGGAACGTGGACAAATCGAGGTCGTCAATTCCACTTGGTCTGCGGCGTATATACATCACCGTCTCTCCGCTCTATCGGTCGCGATATTTTTCGCCGCGTCGTGCACAACGACCGACGGCTTTGAAAACGAAAACAAACGATGACGACGCCGCGATAATTTAAATAATATTATTATTGGTCGTCAATTAGCGTTATTACTCAACGCGTTTAAACTGATGTGGCGTACGAGCGCGAGCGTATTAGCAACCGCGTGACGCGCCGTGTGGTGGTGGTATACGCATATGACGAAGTGTAAAAATAAACGTCTCGGCGTACGATTTCACGAACGTAATACAATATATTACGGCAGATTATTGTTGTTTTAAATTCGGGGGGCAGGTACGCGTCGGACTCCGTTTTATATCTATTAATACCGTCGCCGCCGACGACATTCGTATTGTTACATAATAATATTATTGAAATACAACGACGCCGTGTTGTTGTGGTGGCGTCGACGACGGGCGGCCGCCGACATTATACAAATATCAATCAATTACGCGTACCGGCGGCGCGTCACGTCGGTAATATATACGTATAATAATAATTGTTGACGCGTCGTTGAGATAAAAAATAGAAAAAACTAGTTTTTATTTTCCCGGCTATTCGCCGATTTTCGTCGTCCACCGTCGCGTCGAGATGTGTTTACGTCGACCGAGTGGCGCGCACGCGCGTAAATATCAAAAGCACGCGCCCGTCGGCCGTACCCACGGATTAATAATGTGTAACCGCGTGCGTGTGCGCAACGTAATACACACCGAGGCGTAATAACAATAACATTCGATATTATTATTATTATTAGTGTTATTAACGGTGTTGACGGTAAAAATAATAATAATAATGATAATAATAATAATGAACAACAATAATAGACGACGACGAGTTTGGACGGGATCGAGAAGACCGCGACGGCGTGGGTCGTAGGCACGGGTGAGCGGCGGAAGGGGAAATAATAAATAGTAAATACAAACACGAAACGGGTCCCCGACCAAGTCGTGGAAAAAATAAAACACAAACACACACACAGAGGCGACGCGACGGCGACCGCCGCCGAGTCAAATCAAAACATAATAATAATAATAATAATAATAATAATAGTATCATCGCGCAGAGTAACAATATGATATTTCCGCCGGTTTCCAACCTCCTTGGCCGAGCGCGCGTTCGACGTGTTTACGGCATCGTGATAAAGACGACGTGAATAACACAGAGGACTTTGGGCCGTCAGCTGTTTTTTGTTTTGTGCCGGAACGCGCGCGCACGCACGCTCTTTCTCGTACGCGCGCGCGAGCCCGCACACACACACACACACACACTCACATCAATATATAACATAATAATCTGTGCCTACGCGCTTGTGCGTGCGTGCGACGCCTACACCGCAAAGGCGTACGTGCGTGTGCGAGATAGCTGCTGCCGTCATTACACACTGTTATTATTATCATCGTTATTATTTCGGTGGTATACGCCGCGATGCATAATATTATATAGCCGGTCTTGGAATATTACAGTCGGCTGATTACGATACGAGCACGCACGCACGCACGCACACGCTCAAAGACGAGCGTGCACACCACACACACGTGCGCGCGCATCGTGTTTTTAAATTAATTTTATTATTGTTTTCGATATTGTTATTATCTTTCGGTTTTTTTTTTTCTCCGCGTCTCTCGCGCGAACATACGTATCCGCCGCCGCTGCCGCCGCCGCCGTTACTCGAGTGCGATTTTCTTTTCTAACGCCGTACGTACACGGTACACACACGCATCACTCGATTGGAAACCGACGACGTACGTTCCTTCGCACGCCATAACCCCCGGGAAATTGAAATCTATAGACGACGAGTGCGTGAGCGACGGCGGCATAAGGAAACGGACGGAAAATAAAAAATTGACATAAAAAAAAAAAAAAAAAAAAACTAATAGTACCGGCGCGCCGCGTCGTGGTTTTTCGTCGTCGGCTTGACGCGTGTCCGATGTAAAACGACGACACCGCCGCCGCCACTCGTCGACAGCAGCAGCACCAGCCGCAGCAATAGTTCGATCGTCACGTGGTACACACCCTCCACCCGAGGCCGCCGGTCATCTGCTGGTAAACAAACGGCACACCGCCCCCCCGCGCGCACGTACGCACACGCACGCACAAACACACACACACATACGTTCGCACCGCACACGTACTTTGGTTTTTCGTCGTTCGCATCGCTGTCCGCCGCCGCCGCCGCCGTCGTCGTCGTCGTTTCGGGTTAGGAAAAAAAAAAAAAAAAAAAACACGGCACCTCTCTCGCTCGCTCGCTCGCTCACTCTCTCTCCGTCTGTCGGTCGGACGGTCTGCGTGTGTGCTGTTCACGACATCGACATCGACATCGACGACGACGACGACGACGACGCGTTTTCAGAGTGCGTGTGGTGGTGCGCTCAACGCGTCGTAAGTCGTATTGTGCACCGCGTATAAATATAATAAAAAAAAAAAAAAAACAACAAACGCCGGCGCGCGCGCTCGCCGATTCTCGCCCGGACGCCTTGGTTTTTTTTTATCTTTCGCCTTTTTTCTCCACTTTCCGCACTCCCGCGCCCGGGGAACCCGCCGGCCAGGGCCATGTCCGACACGGATTGGACGCTGCACGCGCTCAAGTCGATGCCCGGCAGCCCGACCAACGTGCAATGGGCCCCGGACCAGGACGTGACGGGCGTGATCGCCAAGCTCGAGGGCCGCGAGCTCGAGTACCTGATCCGGCAGAAGCGCATCGTGATCGGCCGCAACAGCTCCAAGGGCCAGGTGGACGTCAACATGGGCCACTCGAGCTTCATATCGCGTCGTCATCTGGACGTGCTGTACGAGCATCCAAACTTCTTTCTGACGTGCCACGGCAAGAACGGCGTGTTCGTGGACGGCGTGTTCCAGCGCAAAGGAGCCCCGGCGCTGCAACTACCCAGAAGGTGCGTACCCGCGTGGCCCACCCCTAAACTTTTCCTCCCCCCCGAGGGAAATAAGTGCCGGACCGAACTGTGCCTTAGCGGCTTCGGTTTTTCCTTCTTTTCGTTTTCGAAAATTAATCGCACGCGGCGCGGCGTCCCCGCCCCGTCCGGTTCGGTCAGGCCCGGCCTTCCGCCGTGTTTACACATACTCACATACACACACACACACATGCTAGCACACAATATTTTGTTTTCCAAATAACCTGATAAAAAAAAAAAAAAAAAAAAAAAACGTACGGCGAACGACCAATGTTACAATAACGATCGATGATAACGTGTTTTTGTTGTTTGGTTATAAATGGCTGCGCGCAAGTGTGTGTGTGTGTAACGGGTTTTCAAGGTCTCCCTGTTGCCAAAGTTCGAAATAGTCGATTGTTACACGCGCACACGTAGTGCGCGCCCGCGCCTCGTTCTCCTCGCGCACACGAATCTGTTCTTATCGTGGACCGTGTGTGTGCTGCCGTGTTTTACGGACGAGCCCCGACCGTCCCAAGTGTCCATTAGCTATTGCTATACCGTCGACTGTAAGCTCCGAGGGGGGGGAGGGGGGCCCCCCGTGTCGTCCACTAGGCCGCTCGAATTCGTGAATCGTCACTTTCGATCACACCGGCTGCCCGGCGACCAAAAGTTTTCGATCCGATGAGTTGCCGGTGTCTCTCATCGTGTTCCTCAATGCCGTTCACTCTCGGGGGGACCGATTCGTTGCGATGAATTCGGTTTTCTTTTATTCGTTCCGTTTCATTCTAAACTCACTTCGTCAAGCCGATTGTTAGTTGATTAGTTCCCATCAATCGTTTAAAAAAATATAGCCCTCGGTACTCGAGTTTTGAGTTAATATCGATAGCCATATTCTATGTGTTCATACGCTGTTCACCAATTTAAAATAAATATATTTTCATCGGTCTATTAAAACTAGTCTTGTTTATATTAAATATCTTAATTTTTTATTTAATTCAATACAAAAAAATAAGACATTGAGCGTGGAAAAGAAATCCCTATATTAAATTATAATAATAAATGTAACAGTCTACATATTAATATTATAATTGTTTAAAAATGATGACGTTATTAATTCAAGTTAATTCTTATTATTTTTCCTCAAGTCAAATCGAGAGTGTTTTATTTTATTTTTTTTGTCCATCGTCTCATACTATAACCAGTAGGAAATATTTATAATAATTAATAACATTTGTATGATAAATAAAATATTAATTTTGACCAGCTCATTATTAGGTATACAATTATTAATATATCATTATCATATCAATTGCACAGGAAATTATCTGAACAAATTTAATTGGTGTCTTTAAATGGTGTCATACTGTCATCAGTTATTTATTTTTATTTATTTTCAATACAAACCCAAAGATAACAGAAACATTATTGTTTTGTACATACATTTTCTTGAAAACATTTCATATTATCCTTGTTATAATATGAATGCTTAAAATCTCTAGTTAATGGTTATCGAGGGTAACTTTTGCTGTAAAATATGTAATTAAAATAAATACTATACAAAAAATTGTAAAAAATAGAATTTAAAATTTTTATTTTATAATGTTAACTTTTTTAAATCATTATTTAATAATTTACCATGTTTATAAAATAAAACAAAGGTACTTGAAATACCTACCTATATATTTACACCCACATAATACACCGTTATTATATTTTTACAAATTAAATTTAATGTAATAAAATGTATTTAATTTTGACATGTTAATTCTTTTTATATTTTTTCCTTAGGTGTTTAATGCGATTTCCTAGTACTACGATTCGGTTAGTGTTTTATTCATTAATCGATGAAATGGCACCACCTCCAATACTTCAGAATACATTAATTCAAACTCAAACTAGATCAGTTGCACCTTCAAGAAGTTATGGAAGTCCTTTAAGTATACATATTCCTCCTCAAGTTATCAAACAAGAAACATCGACGTATTTGTCAAAAGAAAATAGATTTATAAGTCCTTTTCCTTCTCCTACTGGCACTTTAAGGTAAGCTTATAATAAAATAAAATTTTTTATTTATATGTTTCAATATTAATACATTCTCATTGTGTATAAAAAGTTGTTGAGTTATTTATTCTATGTAATATTATTATTAAATTCATATTTAATATTAATATCAACGAACAAATAATCAACTCTTTATTAATTAAAAATTATTTTATAATATAATTATCTAACATTGTTTAAAAAAGATATGTGATACTTAAATACAAATTATTTACTTTTTTTTCAGTGCCGCAAACTCATGTCCGACTAGTCCTAGAGGAGGGCATAACAGACATACTCTTGGACCAGATTTACACATGGCTGCTGCATATGCGGCCGCCGTAGCTAACCCTGGCCAAATAGGTGTGATTGCTCCACCAACATCATCTGCTATTTATGTAGAAGAAAGGTGAGATTTTACATATACAATTTATAGCTTGCATACGATGATTTTTTTTAATTTTTAAATAATATTATTTGTTTAGTAAACATCTAGTTATGTCTAGTCAAAATAGTCGAGATGAAGAAACTAGCCCATTAGACAATACTGGTTTTGATGGTAGCATTGGTAGTGAACAGTTTGTTGGTGATATTTATAGAAATGGTACATCATCGTCTACTGGACAAAATTATAGTCCTCCTGAAACTGTCATCCAAGACAGATCGACACCTATAAATAACAATAATAGCAATTCTAATAACACAAAATCTAAAGATGAGTCCAAACCACCTTACTCATATGCTCAACTCATAGTACAAGCTGTTGCTTCAGCTCCTGATCGTCAGCTTACATTAAGCGGAATTTATTCATACATTACCAAAAATTATCCATATTATCGTTTTGTGGATAAAGGTTGGCAAAACTCGATTAGACACAACTTGTCGTTGAATCGTTACTTTATTAAGGTAAATGTTATTATTTTTACTACAAATATTTATTCCACTTATATACTTTTACTTACATAATTATTCATTTTTATTAATTATAATTAATAATTTTATCTATGAAAAAAGAACGATAAGCTATTTAAAATACATTTTAAATTAAATTTCACCAACTAATTATTGGATTATCAAGTAGAAAATGAAAATTATATTCAAATAATAATTAATATTTTATGTTATTCTTAGTGTATACGATTTGTAAAGTTCCAATTTTTATTAAAACTTGAATACTCTTAATTTTCATTCTAAAATATTAAAAGAAAAAATACACCAATATCATATTTATGTGAACAACTTAATATCTACTACTGAACAACCACAATTTTATTATACCTATTCGAAGTATCAGGCAATATATAATATTTTATTTTAATAATAACAATATTAAAACTGGAAACTGAACATTTATTATTTTTATTTTAAAAAATAATTATAGTTACTTTTATTTTAAAGGTACCTCGGTCACAAGAAGAACCTGGAAAAGGAGCTTTTTGGAGGATTGACCCTTCATCAGAACAAAAATTAATTGAGCAAGCTTTCCGCCGCAGACGCATTAGAGGAGTGCCTAGTTTTAGACTCCATAATTCATTTGGAATGTCTTCAAGGTACATTTGAAAAAAAATTTCAAATCAAATTTGATGTAAAATTAATGGAATGTTGTTCATGACTAAAATATATTTTAATACTTTTAGGAGTGCTCCTCCATCACCAAGTCACATTACTGGTGGTGAATTGTCAATTGCAGACTCATTGTCAAGAGAAACTTCACCATCGCCTCCAGTTTCTTCTTCAGACCAACAGCAAGATGAAGTTTGTTTGACAAACTCTATCTCCAACCAAACTAAATCACCAAATAAAATTTCTCATACTAATGGTGTTCTTCATTATGTATCATCGACAGGTAATGATTTAAAAAAAATTATTTAAATTTTAAACAGTTTGATTTTAATATTTTGCATTTATCATATATAATACTATGGAAGTTTTTATACTCATTTTTATCTCGAGTTTCAATATTTTACTAATAATAGTTGAAAAATTGCATTAAATAATTTTGATAAATTGTAAATGTATGTAAATGCCCCTTTCTGCACGCTTCATGCCGATGAAGCAACCTGCCATATCCATCACATCCTATTCACTTGCCCCTCGTTTTCCCATCTCCATCCTACCTTCATTTCCAAAATTTCTGCACAAGGCTACTCTTCTCCTGATATTCTCCGATAATCCTAAATTCCCATTCCCCCACTGTCATCTCCTCATTATCCAATTTAAAACCAATGCTTCCTAATATAATCTAAAAAAAAACAACATAAATTTAAAAAAAAACTGTCAAACGCTATAATGTCATAAGAAAAAAGAGAAACATACCAAATTCTCTGTTTTTCAATAACATGGTTGTATTCAGAGTTAATTCTGGAAAAGAGCTAATAAATATCGCTTACATATTTCTCACAAAGTTTATATCATTATCTGACTTAAAAAAAAATATATTAAATTTTTTTTAGTTTTCTAAACATTTCGAAGAAATATATAAAATTCCTATTGATATATATATATATATATATATATATATATATATTAATTATGTTAACTAGGTTAAGTACCTTTTTAAATAATTGATTTTGTACTATAATGTCTATTTTAATTTATGTTTAGCCAACAGTGAAGCTTCAGATATGCAAAGTCCTCAGCAACTGACATTTTTAAAGTCTCGACTAGTCTTGCCAGTGACAACTTATAGTAAATCTTCAACTAGACATATAACAATAGTGAACAATGGACTTCCATCATCTCAGCCAGGTAACAAAACTCATTTATTGAAAAATAAACGAGAGATACTTATTTAAATGAATGTATGGAAACAACATTTTTTTATCATTTTGTTTTATTTTTATTCCGTGAAAAATTTGAACACTCAATTTAATGGTTTTTGTATCTAATGAGTATTTAACATTTAAGAGTAAAACTAAAATCAATCAATTAAAACTTGTATTTATTTTTCATAGGAAGCACAACTAAAACCAATTTAAACTTTATTGCCTTTCCTCCACCACTTAAGGAATCATTATTACCACAAGCTCCTGTTATTGTGCAAACGTTAGATCAAACATTTGATGCGTAAGTACTAAGTTATGATAATAATAATAATAATAATAATAATTATTAAACTTTTTTCAAATTAATAGTTGTAAAATATTTTTACCAAACCGTTTAATTTATTATTTTAGTTCTAAACTAAATCATGCATTGAATATTGATAAAGCAATTAACCATCATAAACAAGTAGAAACAAATGAAGTAGATGAGGATATATCTCAAAACAATCCTACTCAAGGCATAGAAATAGAATCTGGTGAATTTGGAGTTCAAGATATTCACGAAGAAATTATCGATGATACTCAAAAGACAACTGAAGAAAATAACGAACAGGTGAGCTATTAAAACCAATTTTAATTTTATAATTAAAATATGCCATCATAATGAAAGTTGTAACTTTTTTGTTGTTCAAGTTATTTTTAAATAGAGTTGTTGTTTTGCTGTAACATAAACTGAGGTTAAATTTTTTTATCAACACTAATTTAATTGAATTTTTTTCTTTTTCAGTCTAAATTGTTTAAGGCTGATGAATCTTCTGAAAATGGAATTGAAAACGGAGACAGACAACAAGTTAATGATGAAGAGGTCGAGGAGGAGGAGGAAGTTGTGGAAGAAAGTAATTTCGAAGAATCTAAAGAACCGGACACTAATTATTCTGACAATTTTCAAGAACCACAAGCTAAGCGTGCCAAATTAAATTATTTTCAACAAGAAATAAATGGCGTCCCTTAAGGTAATTTACATATTATTAAAAGTTAAAAGATTTTATTGTTATAATATTTAAATAGGTCTTTTCCTAACATGTTTTTTTTTTTTTTTTTTTTTGTACATATATATGTATAAATATTAAGTGGGCTACAAAATTATTGTTAATGTAAAAACAAATTGTTCTCTTTAATTAATTTTAAATTGTCTAGCTTCAATAAAACTAGATTTTTCTTTCTGTAAAATATTTAGTTATTCTATGAGTTAAGTAATAATTATTATTTTTTGCTTGAGCAGAATTATAGGCAGTATATTATTATATAATAATTAGATACATTACCACAATCAATGACAAAATGTAAATGTTGTATTTTTGCTAAACATTTTTATGACTTCTAGTTATTTATTTATAATATGCATGTATACACGCATATATATTATGTATATATGTGAGTATGTATGAATGATATTGCATAAATAATCAATTGAAAAAAAAAAATCTAAGTAACACAAGGTAGTCCTAAATTTTACATGATGCCAGTCATTATTACTTTTTCCTGTGTCTAATCATTATGTTCCTTGTACATAACCGTAATAACATATCTATTGTGAAAAAAAAAATAAAAATAAAAATAATTAAATACAATTAATTATCTTAGCAGTTTCTTTTTGGTTGTTTGGGGATTTATTTCTTTTTAAAGTGCAATTAAATTTCAATCTTTATTTTTCTTTTGTTATTATTTTTTTATTGATTATTAATGTTATTAAATTAAAATAAATTGCCATAATTTTTAACCAATTTGGGGACAAAAGCTTTTCGGTTTAATTTGTTTGAGAATTTTAATGTTATAAAATTCATTTTTTTTTTTTTTTTAATTCATATGTGATTGGACATTTTATATTATGCAAAAAAAAAAAATATAATTATTTTTATAAAATAAGTTTTTGTCTACTTAATAAAATGTGTTACCATTTGTGTTTAGAAAGATTTAGTTTACATTGGTATTAAATTAAATATGAAAAAAAAAACTTGGTCTCAATTTGTTGGGTTTAAATGTAAAAAAAATTTTAATGTTGGATTTTTTAAACACCTTGTACATTTTTCTTGTTTATTTATATATTATAAATATTTCAAAGGTATTTTTCAATCAGAAATAAATATTTTTTCATTTGGTTCTTACTATAAAAAAATTTATATATAAACGTACATGATATTAATTTGCATGAACGCTGCAAATGTAAATTATATAAATAGGTATAGGATTGTTTTAGGTGTCTTTCATTCACATTGGACTGTATGGGACCCCGGCCCTATCGTAAATAAATTACCCATCTCTAGTTACCCTAATCAATTCAGACAAGCACAAATGTTTTTTTTTTTTTTATTTTTTTTTCAAGTATTGTAACAAACATCATGTTGTTAGTTATTTATTATATCGTATCATAGATTCAAATTGTATTTAATAATAAAATTATAGTCAACGCAATACTTTTAGCACACAGTAAGTGTAAGATTACTATTTACTTTATTTTGTTGAGACATTAAATTTATAAATTATTTAGTTTGAGTGTTATTAATAAAAAAAAAAAAATGTTTTTTTTTCGTCTTTCCCTCCATTTCTTTAAAACGGTGTGAAGTCACCATGTCGTTTTGTTTGTTTTCTCTTTCCTGATGTTTCATTGTTGTGATGCGTCATCACCACTCATCGTTGAAGCCTTACGGTGCGTGCGCTTGATGAAGTCGCCAATGATAAAAAAAATAACGTTTTACGCACAAAAACTTCAGACTAGTGGTCAAGAAAAATAAAAAATCAAATACAGGCCGAACAGCAGCAGCAGCAACAACAAGCAGCAGCTGCTTGATCCGACCGGATGGCGCGTTTCGCAGTTTCCATAAAGCGTAACGGTAAATACAGTGTGACCAACCGGCTGCGGCGCGCATGATAAGCGGCCGCCGCGGCAGCAACAAGTAACGACGGGCGCGCACTCGCCAAGGTCGCGGGGCGGCCCGCGGGAACTGACGGCCGGCCGATGTGGCGGCACTGACGCGCGCCTCGGTGAAAACATTCGTTCGCAATGGCGTGTACGTGGACGGCGAAAGGTATTCCGTAGTTTTTAACTGGCGGCCGTGTTCACGTCGACGAGAGCCCGAGCAACAACGACGGGGGCGCGTTATGTAGTGTCCGTGTGCGTCGCGGGTTTTAGATGAATTTTTTTTTTCTCATGTCCACCAGTTACGATTTCAGTTCGCCGTCGTTCGTTCCCGGAGGGGACGGGAGTAAAAAAAAAAAAACCAGCAGCGTAACGGAACGTTCGCGCGCGCGGGCACGACAGTAGTACACGTCGTCAAAGCAGCCGGAAAAACCGTGTCGTCGCCGCGAAAAGACGTCGAATCGGGGCAGCCGAAAGCTGACGTCTGAGCGCGGTGAGTATTACATACCCGCGAGTCGAGTTTTCGTCGTCGCCGTCGCCGTGCCGTACCGTGTCGTCGCCGCCGTCTCCGCGCCGCGTCCCCGCTCACGTTCGCCCGTACTCCGCCGTACAGGGCCTTCTCTCCAAAATGGCTCTGCCCCTACCTTTACGTGGCGCACATGTACGTACGTGAGCGCCAGCCAGTGCGTGTGCGTGTGTTTTCATCCCGACTTGGGTCAACGGTGGTGCGTCGCCCACCGCCCGCCAGCCACCGGCGCGCGTCCCTCTCCTAGGAGCATTTTTTTTTTCCTCTGTTTTTATTTCGTCCGGTTTATTTTTTTTTTTCTCCTCCGCGCCTCGCACGCGCCGTCGTATTCTTCCCGCGCGATAACGGTACGCACACTCGCATTTGGCGGCTGCGACGACGACGACGATGACGACGGGAACCGTTAATCCGATCGTCTTCGTTCTTCGTTGTTCGTCGTTAATTTTTATTCGCTCGTATCGATGAATTATTTTTTGCCACCCCACACAGTCGTCCCCTCGTCGGTATTTTGAATTTTTTTTTTTTTTTTTCGATCGAGAAAATCGCGTCCGGGCGACGAGTCGCCCGAGTCGCGTTTTTACAACGTATTAAGGTAGTCGTCGTCTATCCTCGACGATATTAACATTAGTACACGCTAATAATATTTTCATCATCGGCCGATCCGCGACCGTCTCGAGAAAGTGCTAGCCGCCGCCGCACGCTGCCGATTTATAATAATATTTAGATATTATTATCATTAAGTAGGTCTCTCGTTGTCACATCCTGGTTCTTTAGAATAATACAATTTTTTTTCTCTTTTCCTCCGTTATATACGCGACTGGATAGAAAGTGAAAGCGTATATTATACTCTACGGTTTGCGACCGTCTACATTGCGAGTGTGCGTGTCTGTGTGTGAGTGTGTGCCAGCGTGTGATTTACTTTTTCAGACGCATTCCGATGCGTGTGCGTTTTTCGGGACGTCGGCGGTCTGTGCTCAGGAAATTCGAGGAAAATCTCGGTCGAACTGACGATTTTTTTTTTTTTTTTTTGTACAACCTTTTTATTACATACTCGTTTTCATCGTCGCAGTGTTGATCGCAGTTTTTTTCTGCTCGACGTAAACAAGACGCTAATGACTTATCACACATCCAGTTCTGAACAAAAGGTACTGCCTACTTTTACGTGCATTGCCCCGCGCGTAGGTAATCCGAATATTCGTCTGGCATAATTGAGTCTCGGTAATTTTTTTTTTTTTTTACATTCTATTTAAATAATGTTCGCAGTGGACAGCTCAACTGGCTCATTTTCACTTTGATTAAAAAAAGTAGTACGACTCGCGTAGGATATGACCGGCCGAGGACAATTAACACTTGCCTCCTCCTAATGGTATGTTGAACATTAATCGGAATTTACCTATATCGTGTCTTGTCACGATCCAGAATGCAAGTTTTTCTAAAACCAAATGTAACACTTAATCTCATATTGTTTGATAACCAAATATCTATTGGTTCTATCACTGCTTACTTAGGACTATAAGACTTCTGTTATAGCATTTCAATGCATGAAAAACATTTGTTGTTTTACTTTTATTTTAATGTACTCATTGAACATGATATATTGTAAATATTATCAATTATTAATTGATATTACATAGAAAATGTCATTGTTTACAACTTCTAATGTACATTGTACAGTTTTTATCAATAGTTTTCTATAACTAGATATTTTGTTTGTATTGTTCTATCAATACAACATTTTGTCAAGAATTGTTCACAGACACATTTTTAAATCTGTTACAAATTATTTAGCAATATCTAAATGTAAAACACAATTCTTATTGCAATGCGCAGTTATCGAGTTTCAGTATTCCTAATGAACTCTACTAGTCTTAGATATTTTACTATTTCCAATCAAACTGTTAAAAAAATAAAAAATATATATCAAACAAATTATTATAGAACTTCCCGATGAATAAGCATGTGCGTCAATAACTCGTATGAGATCATTTGATAATATTTTATGACTGGATAATCAAGTGACCTTCGTAAAATTTACCAAACATTGATTAAACATTACAAGTACTTTGGTGTTAATATTTAATACATTTCTTTTGATACTTAAATTAATACAATATAATATCGTGTAATATTATAATTAGACTACAACATATCAAGAAATAAATATTTTCCTAAGAAAGAAAAATCACTAATAAATTGTCCACCATTTTACTGGATATAATTTAACTAGTTATTTTTAATTAATTTAAATTTCAGTAAAGGATCTAGTTCATACTTTTTATCATATTAACATTTTACTCAAATAGATTTTTTTAAATTTAAATTGTTGATAAAGTGTACAAATTTCCATTATATTCTATTGGATTTTTAAAACTAGTTTTATTAATCATTAAATATTTAGTTATCTATAAATTATTCGTTCGATCAATTTCAATAAGCTACTAAAAATATGATACCTTTTACTCAGGCCTTGGTGTAGATAACTTAACTTTTAAAATATGTACATTTACAATCGATTAATAAAATACAAATAAAATGTACCTGACTAGTTTCACAATTTTTAATTAATAAGAGTTAGAATGTTTGTTAATTGTCCACAACAGACAAATAATTAATACTATATTCGTAAAATTCTTTAAATAATCGATAATTATTTTTTAATTTGTTTTAAATGGCATTTTTTATATGCATGTAGGTAATTTGGAAAAGTTAAATATTTTATGATAATAACGATTGCTTGTTACATTTCTTATTAAATATTTATGTTTTATTACACAAATGGATGACAACTCATTTTTCATACCTAGTAAATTATATAAATTTATGAATATGGTATTTAAAAGAAAAATAATATTCTTAAAATCTATACTTTGTCTAATTCATTACATAATGACTTAATAATCCTTGGAAGTACTAATTGAGTTTTGATTTAGTTTTCTAATAAGTAATAAGTACTCAGTTTGAAAAATTTGTGCAAAAACTCAGAATTAAATTTATATAAGTTATGTAAATATTGATACATGCTTTTTGCTGTTTGTTTTATATCTTTGAAAAAAAAAACACATATCTTTTGTTGATGTTATGTATTATATAAATCGATTTAAAGATAAATAGGTACAATATTTTTTCTAATAAGTCATAGTTTTACTGAACTCTTTAATGTAATATAAAAGTAAAAATATTTAAACAAACTTAAAAAAAATATACTTGTTTTATATATTTATAAAATATTTGATAACTGATGACTAATCAGTATATTAATACCATATAAATATTATATATTTATGTATATCCAACTGATCAATTCTGATTACCTATATATCCTTATTTTGATAAAAAATAAATAATGATTACTTATCATAATATTCTGTTACCATTTTATTTGATAAATCTATGTTAAATATATTCTATCAATAAAAATATAACGAAACAATTATTATTTTAATTTCATATTTTATTATATTTATAAACCCTCCGATTCAATTTATTAGTTTATTAGTATATAAGCTCAAAAAGTTAATTTAATTCTTAAGGTTCATTTATTAAGAATAACGTACGTGTTATGTTCCTTATGTCTATTTATGATTATTTTTTTTCTTCTTTCTTAGATTGAAGTATGAATACGGGAAGTTATCCGACATTTGTGACCGCTGCGCCGGCTACTTCATTCAACGCTTGCTCGACTGCAAACATGACTCAGGTGAATGCAGGCAACAAATATACAAATGTCCAACAACAAACTGCTACTGTTAATACAAATACAGTGGTCAATACTTCTAACACTAGTGGACAAGTTGTTGCACTATTAAATAGTGATGAAGCCGGTGTTACTTACTTAAGGCCACTTGATTCAAATGGTTTTCCTGTAAATTTAGCTAGCGTTGGTTCATCTAATCAACAAGGACAAGTAATTAAAAATAATACTAACATTTTGCGTTGTTTTCATTACATTATTTATTTTTTAATTTTAGATATTTACTATTCCCATAACTGTTCCTGGCTCAAAGCCTGGCGAACAAAGTCAAACTATACAAATTCAAGTAGTTGGTCAAGGTGGTATATCTGGTGATAAACTATTGCCAGTTTTTGGACCAGTATTACAATTAGCATATAACCAAACACAAGACAATGGAAGCATTCAACTTCAAGTTAGTATAACATGTTAACATACTTTAGTTTTGTATTTCTCTAATATGAATTATTTTTGTATTAGTTGCAACAAGAGGGGGACGTTTCAAATGACCAAATACATAATAACAATAATGATTCAATGCAATCGTCTGATTTATTACAAGACGTTCAAGAAGACCAACAAGTTTGTTAATTGATTAACAATTTTATGTTTTGTTTTTACAAATTTCGTTAATAAATAATTGTACGTATAGGACATGATACAAGATGTTAAACCAGTAATTATCGAACAAAGCAACACAGATAGTAATAACATGCAATTTCCATTGGCAGTCGTGGTAAATCAAGATATGGTTGTGCGGCGTAATCAAGATAACAAAGTAATTGGCGATCAAAAAGACAATCAGGCGGACAAAAGATTAAGAATTCAAAATGAACAAGATTCGAGTAAATATTAAAATAAATTAAGGAACATAAGACTATTTATCTATATCGATGAATATTCTTATACTATTAAAGGTTGGGTGTTTATAATTAAATTTAATAATAAATTCTTAAATTATTTTTCAGGTAATCAATTTGTAATGACTTATTCATCTAACACAAATAATTCTGTTTCATTAGCTGATTATATATCAATGAATCATGATAATATACCTCTTGGACACTTCTTAAAATTTTCACCTGATAATAATAAAAGAGATAGTATTGAATCATCTGGCACTCAAGAGGATGGAAATACTGAAATAGTTGTGTACGAAGATGGCACTAGTCAAGTAATTATTATTTTATTGATTCTTTTCATTACTAGTTTATTTGGACATTCAAAAAATATATATTTTATTACAAATTTGTTTTACTGTTTTCACTTCATAGAATATTAAATGACAATAATTGTTATACTTGGATAATTAAATGCATTTCCATTTAAGATTTTTATTTATTATCAACGGTGGCATAGTAAAATATTCATATTTATGAATGTTCTAGGTAAAAGTCCCAAAAATCATGTTTAAAAATTAAAAAAATAGAGTTACTTAAAAATATTACCATTTTTAATTCAAGTAATTAATGTTATTTAGTTTAATTAATGTTGAAGTAATAATAAGCGCTAAGTAGTTCCTAATGTTAAAATTTGTCTGTGAAGGATAAAAATAAATCATGTTATTTAAAGGTATATTATTTTGTTTTGAATAGTTAATTTTTGTAGTCAAACTCTATAACATTTTAAATATTACAATTAAAATTGAATGCATTTGATCAACCCACTACTTAAAAAGTGTACAGAAACAATTTTTTTTTTTAATCTTAATTAATATAAGTAAAAGAATAAAGCAGATTAATGTTAAAAAGAATAGTTATTCATTTTCTTTTTTTTTAATTTTCATTAGTGAATTAACGGGTAAAATTAACCCCAGGTATTTCAATTATCGCTATTTATTTAAAAGGTTTACCTACAATTTTATTCTCATGTTCAGTATGTTTTCATTGTATTAAATATTATTGGAATGTTCCTGACAATTAAGATTATCAAGATTCAAAGTAAAGGATTTAAATTGGCAACTTTGTATTACAATTTGAAATTCTTAAATTTTCAATTTTTTTTTTTATTCATAAAATAACATATTTTTGTCAGATTCAAAATTTTATGATACTTGTTTATATTTTAAAATTACAATTAAAAAAAAAAAAAACAATTTTTTACAAAATATGAGTTTGAGTAGTTATTTTAATTTATAAATATTATACAATTGAACATAAATATCCATGTTTTATTTCTTTCATTTATATAGTATAATAATTTTCAGGAGAAAAGTAAAAGGAAAAAAAAGTACAAAAAGAAACCGCCAGCCGCTCGAAAACCACGACCTGGACAAATACATATTGCTACTGCCTTAGACGGTACCCTGTTGTTTTGCTGTCCAGAATGTAGCATGGCTTACCCCGATAAAGAAATGCTTGAACAACATTTGGTTGCTCATAAAATAGAAAGAAGATTTATTTGTGATCTTTGTGGTGCTGGTCTTAAACGAAAAGAACATTTAGAACGGCATAAATTAGGTCATAATCCAGAACGTCCATTTGTATGCAATGTCTGTTGTAAAGGTATGTTTTTTATTCATTGCGTTTGGTCATTTTATGCTTTTACTAAAATGACTAAAAATGCCTATATGTATTTTATCATGTATTAATGTTTTAAAATTGTATGATTTAGGTTTCAAAAGAAAAGAACATTTGAATTTGCATGCTGTAATTCATTCTGGCGTTAAGACTGAAGTGTGCCAGGATTGTGGTAAAGGTTTCTATCGACGAGACCATTTAAGAAAACATACTCAAAGTCATATTACTAAGCGTTTAAAAGAAGAACATGCTGCTCTTCAACAAATGGCAGAACAAGTAACAGTATCAGATCGCCAAAAAATGACCGTCCCCGAGCTTATTCAAAATCAAGGTCATTCGGGACCAATCATTAACCTGGCTCATCAAGAAATGATAATTGAAGCTGTTGCCAGTGGGCGACATAATACCCCTACCCCTCCAAATGATCATCAAATTGTTATTACCAAAGGTGACCAAAAACTTACGGATCAAGAGTTGATTATATTGCAGCAACAACAAATTCAGCAGCAGCAACAACAAATACAACAGCAGCAGCAGCAGCAGCAGCAACAGCAACAACAACAACAACAACAGCAACCAAATAGTCCAAATATAGCTCAACAAGAAATGATCATTGAAGCTGTAGGACAGCAACAACAAAGTCCGTCTTCACCGCATGTAGAACACCACCAAGTTGTTATTTCTAAACTGGATACCAATGACGACTCTAGAGAAAACGAAAGTATTGTTTTGACTCAATCAGATGCTAGAGAAGCCCTTGATTTACTGCACCATCAACCTCAATGACCTTTACTTTCAATTACTAAAGTGACAATCAAACAGAAACCACCATAATAATAATGCAAGTATACTGTTGGTAATCATAGTAATTGTTTTATAGAATCATCAATTTTATCTGAAATCAGTATCATACATAATAGAAAATATTCTTTTAAATTCGGACACAATACCAACTTATAAATCATGATAATATAATAATCGACCTGTACAGAAATTATTTAAACGATGAATTTACTAGTAATAAAAGTATGGTGGTGTGAATGAAACACAGCTTGTACGGATGTCATTTTACTCCAAATGACAAACTATTGATTGGTGAGATTAGGTATTACTATATAATCTATGATATTTATTATTTTTTTTTTAACAACTAAGTCAAACATCAATTACTACTAACATAGCCTATTTGTTTATTGTGTTATTGTAACTCCAAATTACATTATCATTATTTTCATCGTCATTATTATTAGGTATTTTAACTGAATTTGTAATATTATTTAATTTAATTTGTTTTAAGTAGAGGATTGTGGTGAGAGAACACATTGATGTATTTCGAGTTGAGAAAAGAAACAACTCTTGTACACCTTCCTTTATTATTGCAGACTTATGATTTAGTTATCCAAACAAACATTTATTTTATCTTCAATATATATTTATATATATATATTATGAATTATTCTTTTTAAAGATAAAATCAGAATTACTATTGGTGGACTATCGATTAAATATTTTTTATTTTTTTAAATCTTTAAAATTAAGGTAATATATAGAAATAATAGGTATTCTATAAAAAAAAAAAAAAATTGTATAGCCTATTTTATTTTTAACAAAATTGTATATTTCTATAACTCATTATAATTCATTATTGTTGCTGGAAATATTGTGTAAACATGTTATTATTTTTTACTAAAACATTTTATTGTTTGTTATTTTATTATTAAAATCTATATGTATAAAATGATTAAAATGTATCGTTAAGAGAATCTAGTTAACAAACATTTAAATTGATAATTATTTTAAGATGTAGCCCATTAAATGTTTTAATTAAATAATTTATGAAACAATGAAATATGTTTTTAAATTTATAGAACAGTAAAATGTGTCAATTTCCTATTAATGCTTGATAGATTTAATTTTTTAATGTTACTAAATCGTATATATATATATATATATATATATGTATAAGATAACTCAACATTTGCCTTTTTATTTTTAGTCACATTCTTTGACAGGGACCGTTTTACATTAAAACATTTAGATTTTTGTCAGTTAAGTTTTTTTTTAAAAAACGTTTACTCATTGTAAAGTCACTCGCCGGTTAATTTCGTTGATTTTATTACCAAATATGATGAAAAATAATAAAATATATTTATATATGATTTGAAAATAATGCTTTTGAAAATGTCTGCTACATTATCTTCTTTTTTTTTTAAGTAAGCACTGTGATACAAAGAAACTTACATTAATTTATGTCTATTATGGCTTTTCCTCTGTACCGTCGTCAAGACATCAAATATTAATTAATTATGTGATAAGTTATAAGTTTATTTACACATACATATAATATTTGTATATGTATGTGTACATAATCTGCATATTTATAAACAATGTACACTATGATTTTAGAAATTTAGCAATAATATACTAATAAAAAATTTGAGGGTAAAAATAAAATAAAAAATCTTTAGCAAAGTTATGTTGTGTAACGTTAAGTTAGGTAATTTTAATTTAGCATAAACGAAGCCGTTATTTTGTGTTAGGATTATTTTATTTTTTTTTGTTTTTGTTATTTTGTCAATTAAATTGTCTAAACCAAAAAAAAAATTGTAATTTATTACTACAAATCTACGTACCGTAATTGTATAATGTTCTATAATTTTAAATATAAACTATGTGATAAGTTACAGTGTAAATAGAGGTGCATATCATCATTTAGATCTTTAAGTGTTTAAAAACAAAATGACAATATTTTTTTTACTTAATATGAATTTTTGTACAGCTATTTTTGTTAGCCATATATATAAAAAAAAAAAAAAAAAAAAAATGAAAAAAAAGAGAGGACAACTTGGATCTATTTTTTAGTTGAAATTTCAGCATAATCGGATGTTATTAACTACGATCACTTTTATATTATTTATGTTAACATTTATATACATATTTGTAAGGAATGTTTTGTATTGTATAAACATAATGCATTAATATTGTTGGTTGTATGGGCTAGGTTAATTCATTTTTATTTAGTTCAGTTTACATTATATTTTGTCTTAATATTTTTGGTTAAACGGTTTTAAATAATACATGCATTTATTATCAATGATTAACATATTTTTCTTTGTTGTAGTTTTATTTATAAAAAAAAAAAAATAAAAATAAATGCATGCGATTTGTGTATTTATTTACGGTTTACTCAAAGTATTTTTATGTTATAACTTGTCTTTTATATTTAATCTAAATTATATTAGAAATATTATTTTTTTACTACTCGTTTGCAAATTTTACTTTCGTTTTATTCGGCGATGGCTTGGAAAAATTTGATACCAAGTCCTTAAATGAAAAAAATCATTTGAAGTTAATGTTCATTATATATATTTATTTTTTTTTTATATCACTACAATCGATAAATTTAATTAAATATTCAAATATGTATCGACCAAAACTTGATATGAATGATTGTTTTTTTAAATATTTTTCTGCCACCAATACAACAGGCATATACAAATCGCCAACAAGTAATTGGAGGAAACTAAGGAAAACGACTGATGTTAAATTACATTTTATTAGCTCGTTGGAATGAACATGGCTCTATAGTTTGGATGGAGTATGATGTATATGAAAAATTGTAACGTGAAAACGGGACTGATCACAGTCAATCGCCTGATTGATGGTTCTATAGTATGTATTTAGCAACTGTCAGTTGAATATTGTTTATAAAATCTGGAGTTCATAAAAAATGAAAGTATTCTCATCAGATTCTTACAGGTAAATAATAAATTTTATTTTTTAATTCTGTCTAATCAGATACCTGTCGCCTCACTATAAGCCTATGATTGTGTACATAATTATATACATTTCGCTTGGCAATTAAGAACTCGATGGCCATATTTTCTGTAAAGTAAGTTTATTAGTTTTATATTTAAACTTAAAAATTAATGAAAATTATACATCTGTAGATTTAATGACAACACTCGGCACATTCTTAGCATCATATCATCGATATAATATATATATATATATATATAAATACATTATATTTTAAATAATAAAATACATCCTTTTTTGTGAAACATTGTCAAAAAGAAAAGTTACCAATAGTTAAGAAAATAAAATCAAGAATGCCAATAGGTACACTTCTAAATACTTCCTAAAACTACAATTTCGGTACGGCCTGGAAAATAAAAAAACTGTAACACCCATTACAATCCACCAAATAAATATCAAAACGTTAAAAACATCAATGAAAATAAAATTAACTGTGTTTCATTTTACTCTTTAGCAGTCCATTTATCTCTTTCTCATTGTATGAATAACAACCCTCCGTTAACATTATATTCAATTGAATTTTTCCTTTATTCACATTTTTCCTCAATGACAACACAGTAAACATCTACAATGAAAACGTATCGGTAAGTAATTTTGATTTTTTTTTCTTTGTTCGATTAAAAAAAAAGGACACAAAACATCGTTCCCAATTGTGATTGTTGCGCTCGCTCACGTTTTGCTCCAAAGTGTAGAAAATATATACTTATACTTATGAGTTGTACTTACCTACTGCAATCCATTCCGACACATCCGGAACGTCTAAAACTGCTTCCGAGACGACAAACGTTTAGACGGTACAAAAATTTTCACGATTAAAACCCGCGCAGCGATTTCTTTTTTTTTTTTTACATAAACCTGTTCAAAAGTCTGCGTCATGACTGAAGTCTTCTGCTTTACCGACGCGTAGATAATGTGAAAAAATAGGTAATTTTACTTCTATAGACACCGGTTTATTCGTTTTACGTCGCGCCAGTACACGTTTCGTCCGTCGCGCCAACCTAACCTAGCCGTTCACTCGTTTCGTAGGGGATGCATCACAAGGGTAGTTTGAAAGGGCGCCAACGCAATATTCATGGAAAAATACGCGTGCGTTTTTTCTCCTCCGGTTAACGCTATATTGATTATAATTCTACGCTGCCATTTTGTATGGTCTTTTTCAATTTTTCCTGCAATAGTGCAGTAGACCCAGATGAGATAACTCGTCCGGTCTTCTCATTCGTATTTCTCCGATGTGTTTTAATCGTCACTAATCGTTCTCGCATTTTATTTCGCGCCGTTTGCGGACAGAAAAGTCGTAAAACGATCGGTCCCCATGACTTCGACGTTTCGTTCAAGCGATATACTTCAACAAATGGACTTCGCCATGATTGGCACCCATTTTGCCTCGGGCCCCCTTCAAATGGACCAAGATTTCGCCGGCATAAGTGGCATACACTTGAACGGAAGCAACAGCGGGTCGCAACATTATTCCAGCGACGGCGAGGTAACTCAACCCAATGGCATGCCACCGTCGTGGCAAAGTATCGCTGCGCCCGGATCGACAGTGGCCGACTACCTGTCTCATTTACCAGCCACGCTCACGCTGCATCATTTTTTGAAATATTCGGGAGAAAGTATCAAAGACAAGGAAGAACCGAAACCCAAGAAGAGGAAAAAGACTGAAAAACAAGTAAATACTAATCACTGTTCTCTGACGTCTCCACAGTTCAAACCAAAGCCAGGCCAAATAAGAATTACCAATTGCGCGGACGGTACAACTATGTTTGGATGTCCAGAGTGTCAAGCCGAGTACTTGGATAAACATTTGCTGGAGGAACACCTGAGTAGTCATGCTACAGAACGACGGTTTGTTTGTGACATTTGTGGTGCTGGACTTAAACGTAAAGATCACTTGACAAGACATAGGCAGAGTCATAGTTCCGAGAGACCATTTGCATGCACCGTATGTGGTAAAGCATTCAAACGCAAAGAACAGCTGACTCTCCATAAAGTTGTGCATACGGGTGAGAAACGACATGCTTGCATTGAGTGTGGTAGAGCATTTTATAGGAAGGATCATTTAAGAAAGCATGCCAGGAGTCATGCAGCGAAAAGAGATAAAAGCGGACAGACATGTTAGTCATAAAATAAAATGTTGTAACACGAGTTTATGGCCAATTTATATTTATTTTCATTTATATATATTTATAATATTTTTATGTTAAAAATTTTACTTGTCTTGCAATATTACTGTCGCTTATAAACTTATAATAATATGCGAGTGAATTATACTCAACATATACCACTACCTTTTATTATACATTTGTAAATATTTATCAAATTAGAGATTATAAACTTGTTTTACTTAATGTTAAATGATTTGTACCTATAAAATGAAGAAACTACTGTCCTGAGTAGTGAACATTATATTGTATACAATATAGAAGAAATATATTAATAATTTAAATGATATATAATATAATATATATATAAATTTTTTTAAATTTCTAGCTTATATCTAATTTATAAAGAAAAGGTAAACACATTTGAACAATGTACAAGATTTATCAATGTTGAATTCTGGATGAAAGTTTTAGAATACATCAATTATTTTTTTCCGCCCCAGCCCCATAGACCCTTAACGAATCCGGAAATACCTTCTTTATTGGCTGGATCAGAGACTGGCTGTTGTTTCTTAAACGTCGGCAGTTTTACAAAGTTCAATGCGACATCAAAGAACAGCGGCTTGCACGGTATCTCTTCCATTTCAGGTGGTACTTTAATTACATTCGGATCTTTACCCAATATACTTGAATCTTCGTAATATTCTTCTAGGCGTTTAGTCAAAGGCAGCTAAAAACAAATTTAAAAAGATTTTCGTAAAATGTTTCTTGATTAGGAAATAAGTTTAAACATTACTTTTTGTAATTTAGCATTTTTCAAGCTGTCCAATTCTTCCTCGTTATCTTGTTCAAGAACACTTTGAGCATGAGCACAATATTTAGAAGACTCTATTGTATTCACCAAATTACTCAAACGAGTCTTCAAATCATCATCGACTTGACTGAGAGCAGAAGAAGCATGGAGCAATGCTCGTTCATACATGGCCATAGTATCTCTCCAACGGTGCAAAGTGCTTAAGCTTTGACCAATAAAATAGCATCTAGAAAACAATATACAAAATAAAATTACAAATATGAAATACTGAAAAATTCCAAATAATATACCTGAATGCTTTGTAAGCTTTGGCTTTGATATTTAAATTTTCTTGATACTCTGAATCATCTTCTAAACCGGGCAATTGTTGTTCTTCCAAAATATTTTGTATCAAAATCTCGTATAATCTGGTCACGTCTTGAAGTTTCTTACTTCCCTACATTATTTATTAATGATAAATAATTATTAATATTAATTGAAATTCCTTTAAAACTTACAACTGTTCCTTGTTTTCCATCATTTTGCAATGCACTTTCAATCAATAATAAATTACGTTGTATTGATCTTTCCAAACGAATAAATGACAAATAAGTATGAAGATATTGTAATGACGACGTTGATGAACCAGAAGTACCATCCATTTTCTGTATTCAAAATTAATATTTATGCAATTCATACTTTAAATTATCTAAAATATGCTGTAAAACTTTTTTAACCTGTTCAGTTTTAATATCATCCCTTATTGCAAGCATAGCATCTTTGCAGTCCATCAAGTGTTGTTCCAACGAATCACTTTTTTCGGCCAATGTTGTGCATTTATCCAACATACTATTGAAATCACGATCGGCTAACAAGAAAGTTCTTACACGAGCATTTTTTACGGGCACTGTGCGACTCCTCCAAGTCACTTCACTCAAAGAATCTCTCTTTTGTGCCATCAAAGTCTAAAAGAACATGACATGTATTCATGAATCGGTAAGAATTTTTCATTTTTTAATTAAATTAACTAACATCTAAAGTGACTAATAAATCCCCTTGAGCTTGATTACGTAAGTGTAATAATTGATTGACATCCGTCTCGTTGCCAATGTTATAAGCACAGAAACGTAAACTTGGTTCTAATTCTTCATAGCGATTTCTATATAAAATAGCATCTTCTTCATTTAATGCAGACGCTAATTTCTCATAGATCATTCTAAAAATACAAAAACATTTAACAATTAATACAGTAAATTTTAAGTAAATATTTAATTATATGGTTTAAAATAAAAATAGTTATAAGACCAACAGTTTAAAATGAACAACAAATCAATTTATTGACATTGTATTACAAAAAAAAAAATAACAACTTAATTTGTGATTGTGTGGCATAATTTTTATGCACTTTTACTTACTGAGCTTTTTTTAAGTTTTCAATAGCTGGCTTCCATTCTTGCAATTCGAATTGTAACATTCCTTCACACCAAGCTACATAAGCTTGAGTCTCCAGCTGAGTACGTGCATCAAATTTGTCAGACTATAAAATAATTATTTTAATTAATGAAACCAGATTAACTTATAGTTGGTACATAATTAATATAACAATGCCAAAGTTAAATTGGTTAAAATAGCATTTATAAATTGTTTTATTTTTAGATACATGGGTAATGAAATAGGACTGAAAATATATACATATTAACAAATCTTATTCTGATTACTAACCAATTAGAAAAAGTAATATCAATAAAAATTAAGAGTATTTTTAAAATTGCGTACCGAGGTAAATTAATAATATTTGAATGATATAAAATATATGAACACTAATAGTGTATACTATTATTTTAAAGAATTTGATGATATACCTCACAAAGTTTTTGAAGTTGTAAAGCGTAACTAGCAGCTTTTCTCAATCTCGATACTAAATGAAACTTTTTTCTGGGTTCTGTATTAGCTTCAACTCGAAGTTGCATAGCGTAACTCCATGCTCTCTCAGCTAACATCAATGGAATGTATACCGCTCTAAATTGTTTGCATGTTTATAATCGTGCAATTCATTATTTTTATAAAAATGTATTATTTTACCTTTCGTCAGTAAGATTCACTTCTGTAATGATTTTTTTACGAAAATGTCTTCGATCGCCTTGTTGTAAGTGCATAACTTTACGTAAACGTCTGATACGCCTGGTACAATAACCTCTATAAATTCAAAATCAATATTTTAATACTTATATACTATACAGAAGCTTTTTACAATCAAGTTTTACTGCTTACCTATATCTCTGATAATCATTGTGCCGCAAACCATGTTGCTGTTGAGCTTCCTTGATGAGTTTTAATACTGTTAAAATATTACTAAGGAATATTAACACACTTTCTTTTATCGTGCACACTATTAATAATATACTTTGCAATATTAAATTTGTAGTCAAATATCAATGTCTGCTGATAGTAAATAAAATTGAAAAAAAACTACTAAACTTACGGCTTTCAAATCAAGATAATGATAAAATATCTAGGTATTCTCTATACGACAAAAGTAGTAAAGCTATCATATTTAAAAGGTTCCCATTTTACTGTCTATTACATTTATATTGGTATTATTTTGAGATGAAAATGTTCTTAAGTAACTTATAATTAATTATGGAACAAGCCAGAGTTAATAATGGTAAAAAAATATAAATAAAATATCGTTGATGAAACAAGTTTTAAATTATTGGAGATTTGTAGTTCAAAACATATAACAATTAACTTGATTAAGAAGGTGTTATAGGTATTATTATACATATATATTTCTTTTAACAACAATCATAAAATGTAATTTATTTGAACTTAGATGAAACATTTTAAATGTTGAAAGAGTAATCGATTCACTTGGAAATAAAATTATGTATTAATATTTTAAATGTGAAAAATTATATTATGAGGAGATTATTGTTTTTAAGTGCTCTTCTAATATTGCATATTACCAAGTATTAAGTCAATCAAGTAATTATCGATGCTGGCTCAACGATTACTTTGTGAATAAAAGGATACTCTCCACAGAGAATATGGGAGTTTTCTTGTCTTCGGTTTCCGGCACGTTCTCCTTATTGGATTCGCTAGATACGATTTGGTTAGACATGGTGCCGAATTCGAACGACGCCGACTATATTATATTTCAAACTCGAATGTAAAATCAACAATCGTTGTTGTAACAATTTCGATTTTAATTCTCCGAAAATTAATACTTGAGCGTACTCCGACGTCGATTAATAATAATAATTAAAAAACAACACCTTACTGTTTTTTACACACCACACGTTGACAACTTTCGAATGGTATAATAAAATAAGGACTATAAGGACTGGTATATAGGAAGGGAATTACGTGCACGAGACGGGATTGAGTTTGATAAAAATGAAACGTCGAAACGTTACGTGTTAAAAGAAAGATAACATAGATAAGACACCATCTGCTTTTGCCGCCACTATAATATATAGTTCAGTCTCCCCAACTCGCACGTTACACTATAAATTCCCTGCTCACTTATATATTATTTTGCACGGACATAATTTATTTGATATCTGTCTATGCGATTTCAATAATTCTAATCGAGTAACATTTAATTAAAATTAAAGTATTTAACTATAATTGTTGTTGACGTTCCATACGTCTCTCGTTGCAGAACGACGTCTGCGATTTATTTATCCGCTGCGATTTCACCGCTATCAGTCTGCGATTTATTTATCCGCTACGATTTCACCGCTATCAGTATCGTATCAGTATTTCACGACTATCAATATTGTTATCGTTTTTCAAATGAAACGAAAATAAATATTGAATTTTCGCGTTCGCACCAAAACCGAAAAAAAAAAAACAAGATGAAATCCGATGCGATCTAGAAACACCGAGTACGATTTTGAACATTGTCAAGGTATTATTTTTGTAAAACGTCTTGAATATTATTGTATTGACGATTATCGTGTCCGCCAGCTATAGGTTAGTGAACGCTGCTGAACTATGTTTTTGGCCAGATGGCAGAAACGATTGTATTTGAAAAAGTCAAGTCGTTGGTCGTTGAGTCTGATCGATTGCGACTGCATCCGGACGCACTCGGCGGTATCTCACGAATCGGTGCTTCCCACTCAGGCTCAGGTTGTGATATGCGGTACAGGACTCGTGGCCAATTCACTGGCATATCATTTAGTCGAGAACGGATGGTCGGATATCGTTCTCGTCGACCAGGGAAAGTATGTATGCTGCTAGACTAGGGTGACTCAGATGTATTTTAAAGAAAGTAATGTATTCCAAAAATCTGTGCTGTTGTCCTGACAGACAAAAGCTTTCAAGCCCATAAATTGGCCTGTTTTTAAAAAGTATGCCTTATTTTCATGTATAGAAAAAATCAGCATCATCTATCGATATCAAATATCAATTCATTAAGTTGTATGTAATATTTATAGTTTATAAAATTGTGATCAAATTTATCAAATTCCTATGAAGGTTGTTTTACTATTTCAATTTTTTTTAATACTTTATTTTTAATCATTAAGTTATTGTTAAATGAGAGTATGCTACATACTCGATTAAAAATAGATGATTTTAGTTAGACTTTAAATCATTTTTTAGTTCCATGTTTTTATATTTTTATCTGGTCACCCTATGCCATATACTGTGTTTAAAATATCTCAATGTATGAATCTTACTTATAGACCATGCGGAGGAACGTCACACTTTGGTTCAGGAACTCTCGGTTTGTTCAAACCCATTGCAGAACGTAACATGATCATGTACAGTATTAAATTATATAGACAGTTAGAAGCTAAAGGCTATGATATAGGTGTGTTATGGTATATCATAATTTTATAATGATAATTTTTAACCAACTCTTTGTATATGTATGTAAATATATTAAAATAAAATACTCTTTTAGGTTTAAAGCAATGTGGCAGTTTAAATTTAGCTCAAACCAAAGATAGAATGATTGCATTAAAACGGAGGATTGCATATAATTCACCAACTGGATTACATTGCGAGGTAGATTATTTTTATTTTTGTTTTTCGATTAATCAATTAATTATTTTATGTTAGATGCTCGGAAAAAATGAATTGAAGAGATTACATCCATTTTTAAACACCGATGACCTAGAGGGTGGAGTATGGGTACCTGAAGACGGAGTTGCAAATCCACAAGCGATATGTAAATCATTAGCTAAATTAGCTGCCGAAGGTGGTGCTCATTATGTTACTAATTGTCACATACAAAAAGTTGTCACCGAAGAAGATCGTATTAAGGGTGTACATACCAATCGAGGGTTCATTTATTGTGAATATTTTGTTAATTGTGCCGGAATGGTAAAAATTGTTTCAATCATCGCTTCAATTAAAACCATACTCAACTTATAATAAGGTTTTATGACAAATTATTTATTTTAGTGGGCTAGAGAAGTTGGAAATTTATGCACTCCCAAAGTCAGAGTTCCTGTTTATCCGGCTGAACATTTTTATGTTACAACTAATCCACTGCCTGGCATTGGTGTTGATTTACCTTGTATTAGAGATTTTGATTCTTACATCTATGCCAGAGAATATAATTCTGGATTTCTAGTCGGAGGATTTGAAAAAATTGCCAAACCCGCTTTTCTTAACATGAAACTAATACCACCTGATTGGAAAAAAGATATGCCTATTGATTGGAAACATTTTAGTAAGTGTTTCAAAATAGTGAAATTTGTTAAAATTTCAAATAATTCCAATTCAATTTATTTCAGTGCCATATTGGGAAAAAGCTACGTCTCGAATTCCAATTCTTAAGGAGGTTGTGTATCCATCGTTGAGTAACTCTCCTGATACGTTTACTCCTAATGGAAAGTGGATTTTGGGAGAGACACCTGAGGTAAACTATTTTAAATTAATAAAATGGTGCCTAGAGTAAATTATTTTTAGTTCAAACATTTATAATTTGAATTATATTGTACTGTGGACAATGAACAATGTTTATTTATTGTGACATTTTTGTAATAATATTATAGAATTAGAATTTTAAAATTGTCCAGATCAAGACATTTTTTTTCTTAATGTTACCCCTTAAAAATAAATCTTAATACGCCACTGCTATGAATTATTAGATAAAAATGTAAAACTATTATTGAGTAATTTAAAAATTGTTTAGATTGATAACTACTTTGTAGCAGTTGGCATGAATGGCAATCCATTACAAGGAGCAGGAGGAATAGGAAAAGCAATGGCTGAATGGATTATAGAAGGAAAACCTACTCAAGAACATTTGGCTTTTGATGTACAACGATTTTTAGATCTTCATAATAATCGAATGTATTTACAAGAACGTACAAGAGAAGTAGTTGGCAGGTATTTTATTAAAATTCTTTCTTTTTAATAATTAAATTATTAATTACTATTATTTTTTTCCATAAGGTTTTGTATGATATTTAGACATAATATGAATTATTGGGCTTACATTTTGTTAAGTATTTTAACTTCCATTATCTCATCATAATATATTTTTAATTAAAAAATAAGAAGTAATTATTTTTTTTAAACTTTTAACACACCAAAGAGTTTCAAACTGTATAATTTGCACAATTTCTTACTTAATTTAAATAGCATTCAAAGTTCAAAGTAACCCGTCTATAGATAGCGCAGAAAATGAAATTTGTTTATATTTTCCTTTTAAATTTAAAAAAAGTAACATATTGTATCATAAAGTTAGTAAGTTATAAAAAATACATTTAATCTTGCTTATTTTATATTGATTAATTATTATTCTATATTTATGTATATGTTTACTCTTTTTAAGGCACTATGCAATACCATATCCTCATCAAAACGAATATAAGAATGCTAGGAAATTACGGTGTTCTCCATTATTCAGCGTTTTGGAAAAAAGAGGAGGAGTTTTTGGTACCCGGATGGGATATGAACGACCATTGTACTTTGACACCACCTACGATGGTAAATAAAAAAAAATTAATCCGTTTATATGAGCTACAATTTAAAGTACGATAAATGTAATTTTTAAATTTAAAAAATTCATTCACATGATTTTTTCTCTAAGAGGACATTTTACTCGTGTTTACTGTTTTAATTATTTAATGAGTAACTCATAAAAATTATAGTAGTCTCAGCCGCTAAATCAATATTAATTTGTATTTAAAAATGTGATAATATCATCTCTAAAATTGATTTATTCTTGGATTTAAGTTTATGTAATCCTTATTTCAATTAAGTTAATGTTTTATGAATGATAATTCACTTTTATTTAAAACACTGATTGATGATTTTGTCTCCATTTAGTTCTGGTTAGGTTAAACTCAAACAATATATTTTTCCCATTTAATAGACATAATGAGAACAGTAAATATGGATGTATTAGTAGTATAACATTTACTTAAAACAATTACACACTAATAATACTTTTGAAACAGGAAAAGGACCACCTCCAGAAATGCCTCCGGGTACATTTTATAAGCCCAAGTTTTTTGATTTTATGTTGGAAGAATATACCGCTTGCCGAGAATCCGTCGGTATTATAGATATGTCTTCGTTTTCGAAAATGAAAATCCAGGTATTTAAATTTTTTATCCTACACATTTTTTATGTTTTTCTGTGTAAAACAGAGAAAAAATGTTATGTAAATTTAATTGCATAAGGAAAGCTAAATATAATATTGTTAACGTGTAAACTATAGAATTTATTAATGCCTAATATCCTAAATATTTGTTCAGTCTCAATGTAATGATGTAGTTGGATGGTTACAATGCCTGTGCACCAATGATGTAAATATTCCCGTTGGTGGAATTGTCCATACAGGCATGTTGAATGAAAGAGGTGGTTACGAAAATGACTGTTTACTAGTGCGAGAAGGTGAAAATTGGTAAGTGTCAATTTGGTTTCAGTCTTCTTTACATGAGAAACACGTGTTTAAAAAACCATTTTAAACCGTGTCTTAATATTAAATAAAATAATTTTGTTGATGACACATTAATTTTATTTTTAAAGCTACTTAATGGTATCACCAACCAGTCAGCAGACGAGAGTTTTAGATTGGCTTAAAGATCATCTGCCGAAAGACGATTCAATTCAACTAGCAGACATAACATCGATGTATACTGTCGTAAATGTTGTTGGCCCTAAAGCCGGTGCTTTGATATCGGAACTATCGCAATCCGAGGGCGATATTAACGTACAACCTTTTACGTACAAGGCAAGTACATTGATATACAGTTCAAACGATTAACAATTATTGCACGTTGTATTTTTTTTTAGACTGTTAATATCGGTTATGCTTCTGATGTTATGATGATGGCTTTCACTCATACAGGTGAGCCTGGATTTTGCCTGTACATACCGTCTGAATACGCATTGCACGTGTACGATCGTTTAATTACTGTTGGATTCGACTATGGAATCAGAGATGTTGGTATTTTGACACAACGTTTCATGAGAATAGAGAAATTCATTCCTTTTTGGGCAGAAGATCTGACAAGAGACACAACGCCGTTTGAAGCAGGCTGCAATCATGTCGTCAAACTTGATGTGTGTTGTGATTAAATCGTAATTCAAGATTTTGTTTTTAATAAATGTTTTTTTTTCCCCACAAATGCGCACGTAGAAGGAGTATTTCAACGGAAAATTTGCTCTGCAGCGTCAAAAAGACCAAGGAATTACTAAAAAACTGGTCATGTTTATCCTAGACGACTTGGATCCCGACACAAACATATGGTCCTGGGGATTGGAACCTATTTATAGAAATGGAAAATTTGTTGGAACTGTTACATCAGCCGGGTAATATTAAAAATTTACAATTTTCAATCGAGCAAAATCAGATTCATAGACTAGAATATTATAGTCGTCGTTATTACTCGCTCATTTTGTTGTCACGAATTAAAAATCAAATTATACATTTATTTTCAGTTATGGATTTACTATGGAAAAATTAGTGTGTTTGGCTTATATTCGGCGACCATTTACAGACAACAGGAATAGAAATCATATGGTTATCACAAATGATTACATATTATCTCCGACAGCAAAATATGAAATAGATATAGCTGGAAATCGGTTTTCAGTCACTCCGAAAATACATACTCCATATCTGAATATAAATATGCAAAAAGTTTCTGACGAATCTCAATACGTGCCAAAGGTGATTTCACAATTACCAAGGAACTAAATTTGTCGACAATCCACATTTCGAATAATGTATTTGTAACGTGGACGACAATTAGAACATTTTAAAAAAATCGTGGATGTTTGTGCTATCGAATTATTCATAATATTTTGAAAAAATAATAAATTCAAAACAGATTTTTAAGTTTTAACTTTTTTTTTTTATTGAGTTATTATAAAAGTCAAACAAAATACAACATCTACTTCTTCTTCTTTCCTTTGCCCTTCTTATCTCCAGCCTTTTTCGCTGCGTCTGGATTTTCAGCGGCTTCCTTAGCCTTCTTTTCTTTGATACCGACCAATTTAGCTTCAAGTCTTGCCTGTAATCATATAATTTAAAATTATTAATTTCTACAGTATAAGCAAACGAAATAACCAATGATGAATAAAAATTTAAAATAACATAATGATAAAATATAAATAAATAAGAAGTTTACTGATGAAGTAACCAAATATATCACTAACAATTAACATTTTATAGGAAAGAAAATTCAGTCATTTTATTATACTTCAAAAAACAGCAATTATGAGTCATTAAAAAAAAATTCGTTTCAATATGTAATCAAGAAGATCATATTTAAAGGCTGAAAACGTTAAATATGGAAAAAGTAATACGATTTTTACAAATTATTTTTTCCTTATATATTTATGAGATAAACTTCAAATAATATATTTGTTGGCTGCATAGACAAAGAAAATATAATACTATAATTAATAACAACATGTCATATCTCTGAAGTAAAGCCTTCAAAAAACAAAGCGTATAGAAAGAAAAACACGAAGATTTGCTAATTTGAGAACAGTAAAATGATAAATTTGTTAGTTATGTTGAATAATGATGTGAATTAGTATTCTGGTCAAATAGAGTATTGTAAGTTAAAAAAATCTAAATCTCTGTAACCATAGAAAAGTGTAGATAGTATGACTTAAATCATAATTCTAATGGAAATTACGTTGAAGAGAAAAATTGCTCATTCTAATTACAAGCTCATACATGTATAAAATATTAAAACTTTTAATTAGGATTATTGAATTGTTTAGCAATAGTTATACAAAAAATGTTCAGAAAATAGTTTTAACAGCACTTTTAAAAAAGTGTTGTGAAAAACTAATTTAAGATTTAATCTAGTACAGGTTGACTCAAGAACTATTCATGTTATGTACCAGAATGGTATAAGTAGTTCTTTTAAGGATTGTACATTTAACATAATAATTTCAACCGATTGTATTTATCTAGATGTATTAATTATGTTAATTTGTCCTTGTTTAGATTTTTGTAAGATGCAAAAATATATTATGAAAAAAACAAAATAATAGATTAGTCGTGAAAAACTAATCTAAGATTTAATTTAGTACAGGTTGACTCAAGAACTATTCATGTTATGTACCAGAATGGTATAAGTAGTTCTTTTAAGGGTTGTACATTTAACATAATGATTTCAACTAATTGTATATACCTAGATATATTAATTATGTTAATTCGTCCTTGTTTAGATTTTTGTAAGATACAAAAATATATTAAGAAAAAAACAAAATAATGGATATTTTGGCACACCTATGACTCGCACGTTTCTTAGTATCAAAATGTGGATTTTAAAAATGTGCGATATTTAACATCCGAAAACTATATCTTACTTGGCAAATGGCGTTGAAAGCATTGAACTTCCTCTCTTCAGCAGTGATAGCTCGGGCTTCAGGTTCTTGGCTGACAGACTGTTGAATGGGCAATATAACTCCCTTAAATTGTGTAGCTGTCTTGCGTTCTTCTTCCTATAAAACGTTAATTATCGCAATTAATTTAGAGGTAAATAATCTCAAATGTAATTATGCATACAGTAGCTTCGCCCTTCTTAATCTTGTTGGTCTTGCTCTTGAGTGGGAACAAAATCAATTTGGAGCGGTACTCCTTCAAACGTTCAATATTGACTTGCAACGATTCCACACTTTTATTTCTACGTCTAGTGTCTACAGCAATGCCAATGGTACGGGCATAATGTTTATTCAAACCAGCACCCTGAACAACAATCGAGATTAAATTAGTCGACGTTCGTAATCTGGTATAGCAAAACTTACCTTGAGCTCTTGCAGAGTGAAACCACGACCGGCGCGAACTTTGGTGTGGTACCGCAGAGTCGGACAGTGCACAACAGGTCTCAGAGGACCCGCCGCTGGTTTAGGCGCTAGCTCTTTGGCTTTCTTGATACGATTTTGATGGCGTCTGTATTTCCTGGCTGGTTGATTGAACCAAGTCTTGATATAACGTTGCCAATCTTTGTGGAAATGCCCATTTGGGATCATATTATTACCACTCGGGGCCATCTTGACGAATTTTGTTTAATTACCTATATCCTGCGAGGGTGAAAAAAACCAATTATTATTAATAACGTAAGTGGTACGAAAACTACACGTTCGTTTACGGTGGAAAAAATTAATACGAAAATACGAAAATTAGAGAACTCAAATATTGGCTTCTAATATTAAACGGAATACGTACAAACAAAAAAGAGATCAATTATTATAGTCAATTCTAGGATTCGAATGGATAAAATGCGTGTACTTACCGAAAATGAAGGGAATCAAACGCACAACGCGAGCAAATGGAAAAGGAACGTTGTTTGTTTGGTAGCTGATAAGAGTTATCGGTTAACCTCAAAATGTCGTGCACACGTCCGGTTCGTTGGCCAACCTGTACTCGCCGGAACGTCGGATTACAATGTTTTCGGATTGCCCTTATGGCAACACTGACTAATAGCCACCCGGAAAAAATTTACCATTTCCAATTTTGTCGTTTAATTTTTTTTTTACATGACCATAAATATCATATAAATACTGCCGAATGGAATCTGTGAAAACCAATATTAAAGTATCATTTGACCAGAACACTTTATTGACTAATTATTTCTCGTTCAAACCGAAAAAAACCAGTGTCGTAAATTCGTGAGTACATAGATTATTATTATTATTTATTTGATTATTTCAATCCCGAGTTTCGAATGAAAAGCGCGAGCAATATTATAGTTTTGAAATACCCATACGAATGATTATTTTAAATTATTTTTTCAAACGATTTTTAATTATTATTTTCAATAAATTATTTAAATACAAATGTATTGAATGTGTTTATTACAAAATTGAATACAATACATTATGACATTCTATTCTTTGGGTTTTTTTTTTAACCTGTAAATTAATTTTGGGTTTTTCTACTAATTTTATAGTATTCGAGTATTCGCGTAGATCCCGAGTCAAAGTATATTATAATTTTCGTCTAATTAAATAATTTAATCTAATTCGAAATATGTATCTACTTTGAAAGTTGAAATTGTATATTATTTCAATTAGGTATGAACATATAAAAATACAAATTTTCTTACCGTTATTTTTTTTTTTTACGCCGATAGGTATAGGAGTTATTACAGCTGTCGATTCATCTACGCGGTTAGTAAAATAATAATTTGATCAATTATTATTAACGAATTTCTTATTTTGTTTGCCTCACCATTAATAATTATTATAACTAAATTTCATTATTTTTTTACCCTACCTATATATACACGTATAATAATCGAATGTAAGATACTGAAAATATTTAATTATTTTGACTATTAATTTTTGAACCTCAATAATAAAATTATAGATATTCAAAATTTGTCATAAAAAATAAGTTTTCTAATATAGAATACTTTTAACAAAATTATAAATTTCTTAATTTTAAATTTGACGCCTGATATTAATCAATTGTAAAAATCGTTAGATATATTTTTTTATTTTGAAAACGATTTCATTCAATATGTTCGACATGATTAATTTAATTTAAGAGTTTGGTTCTTTCATATTTTCTTTAGAATTTTTTGTGTCCTGAAATCATTATTTAAACTTCTACCTGACAATTTTACAGTATAATCTTGGGCATATATTATAAATAACTATATTTTTGCACTGCTTATGTTTAAATATAATATGCAAATTGTAGATTTAGAAATGCATAAAAATTAAAATTAAAAAATATTTTTAAGAACATTTTACTGAGCAATTTTAAGTATAAACTTATCATAACTATTACTATTATACTCGTATACATTACTTTATATTGGTTTATTTAAACGATAGTTATTTGTTGAGTACATTTGACGATTTACTATAACTCAGTGAGTGTATTAATAAGTTCTAAAAATCCACTATTGTTTTCTTATAGCAACCTTGTTTTGTGTCCAATGTTATTAGTTACTTCTTTATCACGTTTAATTAATTTATAATTTTACGTATAATTTATTTTATCGATAAGAATATATTGGTATATTCTAAACACTAGTTTCATTTAAATAATATTAAAACAATGTGTAATAACTGTATTGTAATGAAATAATTTTTAATTTACTATTTTTAATGTTTAATTGTTTTGATTGTATTACACGATTAATAGAATTAATGAAGCTGAAAACTTTATTATATTTATATTAGTATATTAAAAAAAAAAAAAGATGAATATTATCTAATTTTATTTCTAGAAACATAGTTGAGAATATCAGTGTATAATACATTAATACGAGGCATGTTGAATATATACCTACAATCATATTTTTTGAATATTAAAGTAAATAATGTAGGCACTTGAGCTCAATGGAGTTTAAACTTTTAAAATATGACAATGCTAATGATAGAAGAATTTATATACCGCTTATTTTTTCTGAACTCATACTAATTAATATTTCCTGATTAGATTTGAATATTATGGCAAAAATAGTAATAAATAATAATTAAAGTAATACATTATTCATACTGCGTTCTATATTTTTTCAAATATCAATATGTACCTACCAACAGTTATTGAAATATTCTTAATTATAGTTTTTATCTGTAATAGCCCATTGGAGTTACTACTATAAAATATTTTCATACCTGTGACTCATTAAAGTGTAACATTTAAATTATAAATAAAATTAAGGTACATACCTATAATTATTTGGTTATAAGTAATTATATAAAAATGCACCTTGAATAATTAACAGCCAATAGACAAATCATAATTTTAATATGATTATTTACCTGTTTATTATCAATTAAACATAAACCAACTAAAGGCTTAATTAATAAAAAAAAAAAAAAAAAACAAACTATTATATAGGTAAATTTATACTTCTATAAATAATAATTATTTTTCTATTAATAAATAAAACTAGGTAGGTATAAGAATAAACAAAATAAAATAATTTAGTTATGCCTACACTACAATTTAAAAATTGTTAGATTTTACCTTATTTGAATGAAACTAAAAACATATCAAACATATTTTAGTATAAAAATATATAAAAACTTGTTTTAAGTTTGTTTTAATGATTTGTTTTAGCATTTTAATAATGTTTGGTGTCATAGGTAGATATTGTAATTACTTATTAATACATATTTTATACATTGTGTAAAATGTAAACATGTTATTATAATGTTGTACTAAATAAGTACTTAAACCTGTTTTATATTTTTAAAATTATTTAATAAGGTATTATTTTTAAATACAGAAATAATTAAATGATAAATAATACTTAATAAGTTTTTTAGATTTTTTAAAAATTAAAAATATATTAAAATGCATTTTACCGAGCAATTTAAAGTATACATTCTGTTAACTATGTGCAATAACAGTTATTATTGCAATAGTTACTATTAGTTATGACATATGAGTGTATGATTTATATTGTAAGTGACTGGTTTGAAATTTTTTTAAATATGTACCTATTTAATTTAAATAATTTTTCTATTACTCGTATTCTCATTTCTCGCCTTTATGTACTAAATTACTTTTTATTATTTGTTTGTTTTTTTTTCTTTTACTGATTAGATTGATATGTTTTATATTCTGCATTCAAACACTTAGCTACAATTTTTAAATATTCAAAAATGTGGACAATATTTTTAGTTATTCGTTAAGTATACTACGAGTAGACAAAAAATAATTTGTTTTTGGATTAGATTTGTTTTACAAATATTTTTGATTAAATTGTATCTACAAAAAAATGTATATATCTTCGAAATTAATTTGATTAAAACAGGTTATTAAAAGTACAAATAGAAATAAAAATAAATCAAAATTAAAATCAATACATTTTATTTTTACAAATTAAAATGTTTAATCATTCCAGAACACTATATTATGTACAATATGACTCGTGGAAGCTTTACAAAATCACTTTTTCATTGGTATCGTTTATTTTGTCAAATAGTCTAACATAAAGTCCTGATTTTAATTTCATTGAAATACCATTGAAACTTATAAATTATTTAACACCAAGGACAGCATTACAAAATATAACATATTATCAAATATTTTAATTGTATACTAATTAATAGAAATATCACATCATACCCGCTTTGTTTTCTTAATTGCCTAGACGTGAAATGTAAATCTAATGTTCGTTTCTATAATATGCAAAGAATTAAAAAACATATATATTCAGTTTAATCTATGAAGCTAAACAATTTTTAATTTCAAAATAAATTTATCCATAATATAATATACCTGGTATGTACAGATGTGAACAGTTTATTTCAACAATATTTTTAATAATATTAAAAAGATGTAACATTTTTAAATGATTTATTTTGAATAAATGTACTTCCCGGAATACAAATTATATAATAAAATAACTAGTGAGAAAACACATCTTTAAATTTGATTATAGATAAATTAAGTTTAACATTAAAAATTTCAAAATTATTGATTATATAGAACTTTTCCATATTAATGTATGTAAGAATATACATTTATTCTTACTATGGTTTCTTCTAAATGATATTTATTACCTAACAAATTATTGTGTTCGGTGGTAAGTACCTGTAATTATTTAATTAGATTTTCAGAAAATGACTATTGAAAATGAATTGAGAAATCTATGTATTGACGAGAGTCCACCCAGGAATAAACCTTTAATTGCAAAATATTTAAGGTATTTAGATTTTATTTTAGACCTTTCTTATTATTTTGTTTTGTTTATTTCATAATTAAAAGTAATGACTATTGTCCATAGGAGTTTCGCATTTCCAGTATTGTCAAAATTGTCTCCATTTAACATATCAAAGACTGGTAGTTACTTAGCTGCCAATAAGAATTCTATTATAAAAAAATATGGAGCTGTAAGTATTTTTTTAATAATAATTATATTGTAACTAGAGATAATATAAAAATTGAAAAGTTATAATACTAATATTAATGTTTTATTGTTGATTAGTTGTAAATAGAAACATGAACTATGAACTTTGTAGTATTATTAAAATTTAATAACGTGACTGGTGATGACCCTTGAACGTATAATTATTACCTACCACGCAGTAGTGTTAAACAGTTGTATACATCAACTGAAATTTGTGATTATTCGTTCGATTTTGTCTAATTTGTGTACTTGTATCATGGAAAATCAACAATATTCATTATTTACATTTAATATTAGTGAAAAGAAATCAAGTTATTTTGTTTAAAAGAAATAGAGAAAAGGTTTAGAAAATTATTAATTATTCTTTAATTCCGATTTTTTAATCATTCATTACCTATACTGAGTGATTAATACGTTAATGTTTACATTATTCTAAAGAAAGACTAAACAATTTAGAATATTGTTTAAATATAATTAATACTCGTACATTAGATATTCGAGATAATGATGACCCGAACCTATTATAATGATTTTATTCTTAATACCTATGACTTACTCATAAAGTGTGAGTAATTTATTAATTTTATATGATATTGCTGCTTTTATTTAAAAACACATGTCTAGTAATGTGAGATTTCTGTAAAACATGGTCGTACACGTGCTGTAAAATCTAACTTTAGACTAATACTTATTCATCGAAAGTATTAAGCGATAAGCGATAAACATGTTGTAGGTAATTATAAATTATAATAAATAGTTGTAATTATTTAAAAGCTTAAGGCATTTTTAACTTTAACCTGTGAAACAAATCTTCATAATATAAAGATTTACGGCAACAGTATTATTAACAGATTGTAATCACTTAGGTATTTATGATTAAAATCATGTTGAATTTTATAGTTTTGTTTTCACAAATTAAATATGTAGTGAAATTTAGATGATTTGTATAGATACACTGTATTTTTAAATTTAATATTATTTTTCTGGTCTATTTTTTGCTTGCTCTTTATGTTACAATATAGTTGAATATATACTCTAAAATTAGCTATGTATGTATTGTTTTTTTATAAATAATTTTATTTGTAGTTTTAAAGCTTTATTTTTAACTTAATATCTTTTTAACATATGAATAGGTTGTACCAATAAATTTGTATAGTTACTAATTTTTAAAGTTCTTAATATTCTTTAGAAATAATTATATATTAATAATCATTTAGCAATTGTTAAATTTAATTATGTTCTTATTACTTGTTTAGTTCAATCAAGCTTATTTCAAATTCGTTATTGCTCCTTTAAGTATTCTAATATGATTACTCAATGCATAAAATAAAAATTTACGAGTTATATGTCATTCATTAAATGGTAAATTGCATTATAAATTCAACTATAAATAAATAAACTAAAGTATATAGTATCTGCATTAATCCTTCATAGGTTTTATTTGCAGTTATTGCATCGGTTATTGGTGAATTAAACAAACAATATGTTATTTTTTAGAATGCTGAAAATGATATATCATCAGTTTTGAAAAAGTTGGACACATTAAGAACAGAAATTTTAAATAATACTCCATTTAGAGAATTGGCGTCTAACAATGTAGATGTTAAAATTTGGAATAAAGTACTTGAGGATTATTCAGATGAAGATGGAAAACGACCTACTTGGGTGTTTACTAATTGGCTCTACAGTGAATGTTATATACATCGACGTATTTTTGAATGTTTTGAAACTAGGTAAGTTTTTATATTTTATTTACAATATTATAAATTATAAATGAATCATTGATGTATAATTTTCATGAAAAACTTACTTGTTTAATTTTGTATTATAGCACATACTTAAAGAACTATGACCCATTTTACGAGCAAAAAATTCTAAGTTTGGTTTCATGTGAAGATGCTATGGAAATATTAGGAAAATATTTAGTTAATTATTTTAATAGAAGCGATATTGAGCCGAAAAATCTTCGTGAAGATTTACCGGCAATTTTTAAGTGTGCTTTGTGGGGAAATCGTTGTGATCTTTCTCAAACTGGCGGTGACGCTATTGCACAAACAGAATGCCCGTTAACAATGGTTAATAGATTACAAGACCTCATGCTCGTCGACGAATCTTCTAAAGTAGTCGACTTTTTATGTGACTCGCTGAATATCACCAATGATGACAAAATTTTGGGTAATTGTTAATTGTGTAATTGAAGTATTTAAATAAGAAGCACATATTTTTCATTAATTAATGTATGTGTATTAAATACACCTACTACCTAGATATTAATTAATTGCATTATTTGCATTTAATAAATAATAAGAATATTATAAATTCTAAGTATTTTTCATGACTAATTAGAATATTTTTTTTCAGATATTATATTAGACAACGCAGGATACGAACTATTCACGGACTTATGTTTAGCTGATTTTTTAATTACATTCAAGTTTGTGAATATTGTACGATTTCATGGTAAGACGATACCATGGTTTGTATCTGATGTAACGCATATGGACTTTATAAGTACTATAGATCATGTAGCTAATAAAGTTAAAAGTGATGGATTGAAGGAATTAGGAAAACGATGGGAAGGTTTTATGAATTCAGGTTTGTAATAAATAAAAAATATCAAATATTTGATACATTTCTGCAAAGACTGAAATATGTTTATATTATTTTCATAGGCCAATGGAAGTTTGAATGTGAACAATTTTGGACATTGCCATTCCATTTTGGTCAAATCAAATTATTAGATAATGAGTTGTATAATACACTTTCACAGTCTCTTTTGATCATATCCAAAGGAGATCTCAACTATAGAAAACTCGTAGGTGATGTCTTTTGGGAACCTACCGTGCCTTTTTCTCAAGCAATTGGCAATTTCAAGCCTTCTAAATTAATTGCACTAAGGACATTGAAATCGGATATCACTTGTGGTTTACCTGAAGGCCTAGCTGAGAGTATATCTCAAAGTGATCCCGACTGGTTAAAAATCGGCAAATATGCTGTTATTCATGTAGATGGTTTTTAAAACGTATGATAAATTATAAATATATTTTTTTGGAAATGGTTAGAGTTTAGATATAATCATTAAATATTAATTATTAATTAAATGTTGTGTAACATGCTATGTAATTTCATAATATATATGATTGGTTTTTATTATTATTATTATTAGCTTGTACTTCGTATATTATCTTGAATTATATTCACAAATATATGTATACACATCCACACACATGCACCCATAGACACACACACATATATATATAAATTTATATATAAGTAATATATTATTATATATTATTCAATAAATTATATACATATGTATATTTATGTATTTAATAATTTTTAGAAATACTTTGAAGTATTGCTTACATGAATAAAGATTTAAATTATATAAAAAACTTCTATTATATTATATAGGTGATGATAACAAAAATAAAGAAACATGAAACTTTATACTAATAACTGGATTGAAAAAAAATACGGACAAATTAATTCTCAAGCTTAGGTGACAAATTCTATTTTCAGACTCAAATGTCTGTGTAAAATCCCTAATTGAATTATGTTTTTATTAATACTATTTGTTTGAATAATATTAATTTCAAGTCTTTAATGCAGAGACAAAGAGTGTATGTCTTAAGAAATTAAAAATGTTGTTCGACTAGTAAGTAGTTCCTTCAATTTTTACTAGACAGTAGAGAGGATTTAAAAGAACACTACAACAGTACAATAAGTAAGTAATTATCTGTGATTAATTAAACGGTATCTATGTATATTTTGAAATAATTATATTAAATACAAATGATTATGTTATAAATTTAATTATAGACATCAGTAGATAAAGCTTATAAGAATGTAGTATTGTTTGAAAACCAGAAAAAAGAAGTACTGCCAGATGTGATCCCTTACTATAAAACATCATTTTTGTCAAAATTAACTTAAATATTTTCTACGACGAAACGAGGTAAGTAATACAGTCTAAAGCCCTATGAAAGGCTATAATAATAATTTAAAAATCTATCGAGAATAAAATAATAATCTTAAATTGTAAATCATAAATTTTATAACAAATAAAATCAAAAAAATTGAATTCGTATTGAGCCAATTGCAGAAATTTCAAAAATAATGTTTATATTTTTATAATTATGTTATTATTATTACAACTATATAATATATACTATTTTTAATAGCTTCACGCATAGTCAAATTTCTTTTAATTTTGAGTCTAATGTGAATATTAATTGCAAACTTTAGGGATTTATAGAAACAGATAAAATACCAGTGTTGGGTAATAACATAACGGAAAGTAACGCATTACTTAATTTCATTATAATTCCTCAACTTCTTTCACAACAATTATAGCCTTTTTAGAATATCGGGTAGATGACATATCTAATCAATACATTTGACGGGCTTGATTTATTCACAAAGGCTTATTGGTATAATACAAGGAAGGCTTCCGGCAATGGTACTTCAGTGCATGTTTTAATCAATTTATCGATTGGATAAACGTACAGTTAAGTTAGTTTTTGTTTAGACGTCTAAGCCATTGACATCCGTGTCTTTTCGAGGGATTTTCTAGGAAAGTGTATGAAAAAGGTTCGTAGCTGTAGTTACATGTGTGGATTAGTATGATGTGGCAGACCGCCACTACTACACAGAATTATCATAAGGAGGTATATTAGATGCATCACCCAACCAAATACACAAATTTTAATATACTTATACAAACATGTATAATGTAATCAAATGTACTAATAAACATAATGTATCTATATCTATCCATTTTAATCTAAATTTAAGTTAGATTATGATTATTATAGTCCATAGCAACTTGTTTATAAAATATCATTTAAATTTAAATATTTATTTATTATTTTTCTTAACTAAATAATTCAAAGAAACTTGTGTATAGTATTACAACTTACAAGTTGTATCTAATGAGCTATTAAATTTATAATACTTAATATGACTAATGCTTAGTATATAATTGATTATAATTTATAAATAATACACATTTAATATTATTATAATATTATCAATAGTGATATATTTTCAGTGTTAATAATGAAAATAAATAAATGTTTTATCTTCTGATGTTCTCTTTCTATTTACATTCGTATCCGCTGCATGTTTTCATTCATTTTATTGACAGATGTGGTTTACTATTATAAACTGTGTATTTCACTTTCTTCCTTAGTTTGTTATTATGTTAAAAATTTAATTTAATTTTTGAGTATGTTTTGCTACCTCTTTCTCATCACTAATGAAATTCCTAGTCTTTATCAAATTAATTAATGAAAGGAATAACAATTAAAGAAAGTTGCTTTTGTACTTTAAATTAAATTAAACATTTTTTGAACACCATAATTATTTCAAATTAAGGCAAGATAAATAGACTTCTGGTAGTAGATTTGGTTAAATTAATAGATCGATAAATCTTTATCGAATATCAAAAATTATTATGAGTACAAATGTACTTTTCTAAATTACCAATTTCATAAGATTTTTATTAATTTATAGATGATAAATAAAGTGTATATAAAATTAATACAAAAATATTCACTTTAAATTTAAAATGTTAAGTTAACTATTTAAGGTTGAGTTTATGAAAATAATTTTTTCTATATACCTTATGGCTTATACAAAGCTGTGTTTCATAAACTATGAAAATGTATTTCAAATAGAAAATGGTAGTTATCTATTTATTTTTATCAATAATTTGTAGTTAGGCTGATAAATTATGATAGTTATAAATTGTTTTTATAAGAGCATATATATGTTTTTTAAAGAATACATCATCAATAAATTAATTTATCAAATTATTTTATTAATTCATTTTTTATTAAATGGATTGTAATAGTCGCGCTTTAGTTACGATTTCATATTTTTGTGACTACTTCAACCAAATACAACTAGATAATTGCTTTTTTGTCTTTCCGATGATATTAATTGGTTTTTAATTTCTTAAAATAAAATTTAGAGGTTTAAGGTAAAAAATTTCTTTCTTTAATTTTAATTGAATCTCCATCACTCCTTCCTGTTTATTATGCATACAATTTTGTACCAGCACAATGTGTACGAAAAAATCAATTCAGCTGTGAAAGAGATAAAGTGTGTACTACAATAGTTTTTTTGATAAATTTTTAATTTGTAATACTTCACATGTTTTATTTCTGGCCTATGTTACTTTCGTATTTTACAAATTGTCATGGAATATATAATATTTTGTTTTTGTTTACATTTAATATATAGGTTTGAAAAAATTACTTAACTAAAGTATATAATTTTAATTCAAATATTCGTCAAAACAATAAAGAAATAAAACATATTAACTGATGGAAATGAACATTGAGGGTAAATAATTTTGTACAAAAATTATAAATTTTATTTATATTAAAATATAGATGTGCTTTTATTTGTTTGTTATTTAGACTTTTACAAACAATACTCAAATATAGTAATAATAATAATAATAATAATAATTTAAATATAATATAATATTATTTTTAATTTATCTAGTTAATAATAATAATAATAATTTAAATATAATATTTTACTATTTTTAATTTATCTAGTTAACACGGTGATAGAAGAGGTGGATAAAATATTTGGAAAAGATGGTAAAAATAAATTTAAGACATTGGCGAAAAATGAAACCGTATATTCACAGTAAGTGTTAGATATTTTTATATAGTACTTTATCATAACAAAAAAAAAAATATTTTTAACTATTACAGGTTAGACAAATTAAAAGAAAACATAGAAATTGTAGCTAATAAATCAGTATTTGACGAATTGTTAATAAAAGAAAATGTGTTTTTCGGAAATACTGCATCTTTTAATTCGAACATCCCCAACGGAGGAATGACTGTTACTGAATTTAATTCAATGTACACAAGAAATGACTTAGCTACACTAAAAGCTGTTCATGGTATAAAAGATGAAACGTACCAATACGAAATGCAACTTGATTCTAATGGTTCTGTGCGTGTAGGGTGGGCTACTCAGGATTGTATATTTACTAAAAGCTCATCGGGAGTAGGTATTTTCATTTTTTATTTATTATTGAAACATATAATATAGTCATCATAGTATGTATATTATACATGTCAAAATATTATATTTTTATTGGTAGAATAAAATGTAGTACATCCTGCATATTGAATTAGCTAAAAATGTTTAGGTAAAACGCCGAATTCATATGGATTTGATGGATCTAGTACGGAAAAATGGAACAGTTCTAGTCGTTTACCGTACGGTCAAAGATGGAGAGTTGGTAATGTAATTGGTTGCACAATTGATTTTACAACATCTACTATTGAATATTTCAAGTAATATTATTTTAAATTTGTATCTAATTTCACGCTATTAAAATTTACGCTTACATATGTATTTCATAATCATTATGTTTTTAAATGACTAATAGTAATTAAATCGTTTAAAACTATGTTTTCCAACTGGTGGTTTTCAACGATGAAAGTTCATTTAACTTTACTCAACAAAAATTCTATTATATTTTTTATTGTTTAAAATAGATAAATAAATAAATACGAATACGTTGAATAATAATATTGACAATCATAAAATTGATGCCATTCGTATTTTTGCCTAGTAATGGTCGGACAATGGGAAAAGCGTTTGAGAATATTAATACAGATGGCATGACATTTTTTCCTGCTTTAACTGTTTTCAACGATGAACTTGTATCAGTGAATTTGGGCGAAAGACCGTTTAAGTTTCCAATCATAGGAGCAAAACCTGTAATTCCTAACCCAAAAGCTCTTATAGATTATTATGAGCAACTAGAAAATAATATAAACCTGTTGATTGACAATGAAATCAGCCTACAGGCTAATGTAAGTGTCATATTATATTTATATATTCAATTTATTTTTAAATATTTATGATTTAATTTAGACGAAGAAAACTCAGAAACATACGGACAAAATATTCATTAATAAAGTTATTGGAAATGTTTTGTTTCATCAATTTGTACTCTTATTGAAGATCCCATATATCTTAGACCATTGCTTTATATCATTTTTAAATTATCTGAACAAAAAAAGTCCTAAAAAGCTTAAAGTACTTTTAGAACTGATGTGGGATAATGTAACCGTAAGTTAAATTTTATTGTAATATTATATTATTTTTAAAGAATGTTAATCTGTTTTAATATGTTATTTTGTAGCTCGTTTGTCTTAATTAATTAAATAATCAAGTATTCAATCATTAAAATGAATATTTATATAAAAAAAAAAAAAGGTGGGTTGAATATTGTAATATATAGTCATTTCTCATTGTATTCAAATTAAGGTGGGATTTAATTTCACGATATTTCTATTTTATGGGTGCGTGTGCGCGAGTGTGAGGATGCGATTAAATATCTTGATTTAAAAATTGATTAAAAAATAGCATTTAATATTCATTTTGACATTACACCGCTGTTTTCATAATAAGCATGTAGTACAATGGGATTAGTTTTTAAAAAACCCAAGTACTATAACCTATGTACAATGAATTTAATTTCTATACAGTTTTACTGTTGGTAACTATTTTTCACCATGTTCATACTAATTGTTTCAAGTCGAACCACTCAAAAAACTATTTAAATAATAATTCTTCGCCAATTGTTTTGAAGATAAAAGGTTTCTAATTTGTCCCTTCGTATTACATGATTTACTCTACAAGTATCTTATTACTAATTTTTAATTGTACGGTTTTAAATTTACAAAATCTAATTAAAATGTATTGCCATTTGCCTAGGAACAAGATATGGTCTTCATTATGAATCACTTCATGTTTTGTATGCTTTCTGAATTTAAATGCACGTGGAGAAGCAAATTTGACATATCATATCAAATAATGGTATTGAAACTTATAACAGCCATTTGTGAAGAAACGAATACTAGAAAACAAATGATTGCAAAAATTTTATTTGATAAAATCAAGTATGTGTCATTATTTTTAAGCCTATGATTGTTTTTCTATGAGGTTTTTTTTAAATTGATTAAGCATTTTGTATTATTATATTATATTAGGTATGTTTAAGTTTATTTTGAAACCATTTTTGCATATGGAAAATTATTAATCTACATTTTACACCAGACACACATAGTTTTAATTTTATAAATAACAAAAAAAATAAAAAGATCAAGGGAAAAGTTTCTGATAGTATGTATATTATATTTAGGTGGGTATTAAGATTTCACATAATTAAAAAAGTGCATTAACATTAGTTAAAGGAGAGATCTATTCACAATTATCTTTGCACAATTTAACAATTTAATAATATTAATATAAAATGAAACAGTTTGAAAAAGTTTAAGTTACTCGAAATTTATATTTTTGATAAAATTTAAGGGATGTCTCCGTTGGTTAAAAGAAATAAAATAAAATATAATCATTAATCATATATTGCTAATGATATAAATATGATACAAATCTTGGATCAATTGAAGGTTTTCAAAATTTCTCTTAACATTATTGTATAGTAAATTATTATTGTTAAAAAAAAAATCACCATCTCATTAAACTGAATAGAATATAACATTTATTTAGCAATACAAAAGTACAATGTGCTTCATTAATGATTCATAAAATATATTTAAAATATACCAATAGCACAGTTATCCATTCTTTTTTAGATAATCGTGATAATTTCGATAATTATTCCATTTTAATGCAAATTTTCTGAAATTGCGATTAAATATATTATTATTTTAATTAGTAGTTTTTGATTTCTAATTATGATATTATATGAATATAATTAACTAAATTAAATATTTAGTAATAATGATCTTTGCTCGAATACAATATTATTGAATTCAATATAAAATCGAAAATTAAAGTATAACCAACAGTCATTAAGAAGTATTTTAATTTTACAAAAAAATATTAAAATTTTTATGAATGACGCTTTACAATATATCAATAATGTATTTACTTATAACTTACTTTATATATCTATTTTATAGATTTGCACATTTTTTACATATTGTTTCTCCCTCTGATGAAATGTTTAACATTATGATACCTGTTGTATATTGGAGTATTGAAAATGTAGCTTTAGATGAAAATAATGGAGTACAACTAACAAAAAATTTCCCTCAAGATTACAAATTATGTAAATCAGATTATAAGAATGCATGCGAAAAAATTGAACATTTAGTGACTGGTATAGTTATTTTTTTATATTTATATAACTGTAAAAGTATATATAAATGTTATTGCTTTTACAATTACCTATTTGTAATATTTATGAATATATTGTATTTAATATTCTATTTTAATCAAACAGAATTAGAGAAACTTCAGTTTTTATTTTTAAAAACTTTATTAAATGATAACGACCAAACTGATACAAAAGTCAGCTCAAGAATTTTGTTTTGTAGACAATTTCAAAGTTTTGTCCAAGAAAATATGATTAGTTGGCGGGTAAGTACTTTTATTATTTAAAATAAAATTCTACAGAAACTGTTAGTCCTTATAAAACCCATTTCCAATAACCGATAATGCAGTTGTATACTTAAAAATTGAATGAATACCTATTATACCTCAAATAGTTGAGTTATAAATGTTGTGAAGGTGTTTTATAATTGAGATTTTAATTGATTATATGTATGTCCTGTTTCCAAGGCCATATTTAGATTTAAAATTTAGAATTAAAAAATATGTTTAGTAAATTTGAAAAATGTAACAAAAACAAGATTGCTGTAGGGCAGTGTTACTAGTACTTTTAATAAAAATAAATACTTGGAAAATGTTCAGGATTACAATGGTTTAATGATTCTAGAAAACTATAAATAAATAAATTAAGTGTTGACTTTGTATAATGAAAAAAATGTATTTGTCCATCGAGTTTAATAATCATATTTTGATAGTTCAGTAATAGGTTTTTAAAAAATTCTAAAATTTTTGGACATTTTTCGAAAATGTATCCAAAATACGCCGGTGTCCTAATTATAAAACTATATAATACATATTCATCAAGTTAATTATTTGAAATGTTGTTAGTTAATTGACTTCTTATTAATCGATGGTAATAACGTCATCAAATCAATTAACAAGTTTTAACACACTTGTCTTTTCATATTATAATTTTTTCTAAAATATTATAATAATAATTTAATCTTTTTAATCGAATATTGTTTAGAACGATCCTATGCTAAAACTACCGGGTCCGATATTATTGAGCACATTCTTTCGTATGGCATGTGTATTGCGAGAACTTTGGACTAAAGATCTAATAATCATTGAGAAAAATGTCGATATGAATGTTTTTTATTTGGAAAATTATAACTTTTTTGGAATCGAACGAGTTGGCGGCGTGTTTTCATATTTGAAAACGAAACATGATGAAATCTTGAAATCCAAACTAGAAAATTTTGTCGACAATCAATCATCTGATGATCAAAACGATGAGAATTCTTGTGAGTGATTTATTTATTCACGGGAGACTGAAAAAATTGATAGCGTCGACGTTTTTAGGAAAATAGCGTTACGAAGTCTCTTAAGTAACTTTTGATCAAATATCTAATTCTATTTTTATTATTTTTATTCAAAACGCAATTTGGGCACGACTGATGTGGCGTAGTAGTGGCGTAATCGAATACGGCGCGAACGATTATCGGTTTAATTCCCGAGACAGTGCAAAAGTTACTGTAGTAGGTCAACCCCCGTGACTCCTGTGCTTTCATCCGATTGGATCTCTACTAGTGTATCTTCGAGTAGTGGGATTAATCAAATTAATTCCTTCTAAAATATACGAAATTCATTGATTATATGATAAATACAAAAACGAGAAAAGAATTTAAAAAAAAAGATTAGATATTGAAATCGGGTAAGATACAGAGGACCGGTGGTAAACGATGTCGATGAATTATCGTTTAAATTCAAATGAAATTAACCATTGCGTTCGAAAAATAATTCTGAGCGGAGGAGGCCGGACAATTCTTTATTTCTTTATTACCAGTAATTTATAATAATCATAATTATTTGGGCTGGATATGTAGGGGAATCGATACGTGTAATTATTGTGATTACGTTATCATTGTAATGTTGAATTTAGAATTTTAGAATTTAGAAAAATGCGAGGTTTGATTATGATGAGCAGAATACACTTAACGAAATCAGAATGTAGTTGTAGTCTTTTCCAAACATATACTACACTTCATAGAATATAAGGGAGGGGGCCTCCACTAATCGTGATTAGTAGTATTTTTAAAATTATTATGTATAAATAATAATGAATAATTAAATCATAACTACATATATTTATCTATCAATTAAACATACTTAATTAATTGTGTTACATTATTGTTAAGTAATGTGTTTAGCAATTAAGTTATTTTAAACTGTATTGCATTTGTTAATATTTAATTTGATGTTTAATATTGTTTAAGCTAGCGTAGAAAATGTTGCTATAGAAGTTTCTTCGGTGGCTGGTTTGCTTAGTGTGTTAAATAGAATCATTGAAAATACAGAAAATAGAAATGCAAACAATAATCGTCTTCAAATTACTATGAATAAAATATTTTCGTTTGATCATTTGCCTACTAATAAATTTCATATTCTCTCTGTGTTATTAAACAACGTAATTTGCTTATATCACATAGCTGGCCATAGACAATTACTTGAAGTAAGATATAAGTACAACCGTTCTAAAATTACGTATTAAACTTATTTGTATGTTTGTATGTTTTTTTTCTTTTACAATTTGTTTAGTATGTATCTTTCAAAGCGAGATTGACTGATTTTTCAATGGACTATGCCGTTATAGATAATGAATTAAAAACCACTAATGAAAACAAAGAACATTTAGAAACAACGCTTAAGGTAGTTTTATTTTTATTTTTATCATATTTTTATACATTTCAAAATAAATATTAAAAAATATAATGATATGTTTTCATAGAATTTTGAAAAAAGAATTAGATTAATTACGAGACATATGGCCTGGTTGATGGGTATGATATTTGTAAGCAGAAACGAAAATATATTAGAATGGATTCTTACCATGATTACTTACTCGGTAAAACATTCCTCAGAAAATGAAGAAGAATTATTTGAATTCCTTCCAGAATATTATATTGATAACTTGTTAGGCTTAGTCGTTTTATTGCCTGATTATACAAACTTAATCCAAAAAAATCAAAACATTATAGTTGGTAATTCTTTATCAAGTATTAAACAAAAAATGTACACTAATTTTATTTTACTAAAATAATCGACTAAAAATTTTTGATTCAGAAAAAAAATGGCTTGCGTTATTGATCGGTGAAACATTACTTCAAATGTTTGGCGATAAAAGAATTGTTTATCCGAAATCAAAAGAATCAATAATACAAGGGGTCACTTTATATTTAATTAATCCTAGATCAGTTGAAGTTCTTCAAGAAGTTTCAGAAAAATCGTAAAATTTAATATTTAAAAATCTATTGAATTATTATTAATTTTATAATTGTAATGATAATATATATATATATATATATATATATATATAATGAAAACTGCCTCAAGACGGAAATGTATGAGACCAAAAACTACCAGGCCAATACATTTACTATTTTCATCATCCTTCGGGCAAATTCCCTTCTTGCTGGAAACTAAGTTAAATTTATCCCATCACATTTAAATCTGGCCACAGATTTGATATTCAAAATCAAAACTATCGGCCAATCTCTATATTCCCTGCCCTCTAAAGGGCGTAATCACTAATTGTAAATTTTTCTTTTATAAAAAAAATCATTATTATTATTATTTATGATGTGATAAAATACAATTTTCATTTAATACAGATTTCTCTATCACGAATGCGCCTTGGACAAGTTTCATACATATATATATATATTTTATTATTAAATGTATATGAATATAATGATATATTATGTATATTACTGAACTAATAAGATAATAATTGTAGGCGGTTGCATGCAATTAAATCAATTTTAAAGGCGACCGAGCGGAGTATCTGGATGAAAACAAATATCATATTGATGTTAATTTGGCACGGTTCTGGATTTGCTTTTCGCTATAAACGACCACCGCGTGGAGAGAATCAAAATATTTCTATTGATAAGTCGATTGAAGCAATTGTATTTTCCAATATGGGCCCCGGTTAGTATCAATAAATAAATACAGTCATAATAGTGTGTATTATCTTCGTGTTCGTTTAATGTCATTATAGAACGGCCTTTGGCGAATGTATTACAAAATGATATACGGACACTAATAGCTAAGAACAAAGGAATAGCATTGAATTTTATCAACAACTCTTTGAATTTTTTAAACGAGTCTTTTTCTGATTTCATTAGCTTACTTCAAGAAGTAAGTACAAATACAATAATTTAAACATTTTCTATTACACGTTGTTAGTTTTTCTATAATAATTTACAAGCTATATTTACTAATACAAATTTGTTTAATTTCGTAAAAAAAACCTTGTCCTATTTTTATCAATAGATAAAAGATATAAATGGAGGTGACGAATATTCTCTTTCGTCTGAAGAAGTGTCTAAGTTAAAAGTTTGCAGTAGAAGTTTTATTTTTACAGTAACTGTGCTTCGAGTTCTTGAAATGATGGTTAATTTTGACCGTAGTCTTATAACCGACCAAGAAGGATCTCTCAATAGAGTTATTCAGGTTAAATAACAAATATTTTTCATGAATTCAATGTAATATGTTTTTTTTTTTTTTATTTAGTTAATATGCCAAATACTCAACCGGGTTAATTTTTCAACTTCCACGTTTCAACATCTTCTAAAATCATCATTGCCATTTGTAGGATGTATCCACAAGTTTACCATTCTTTCAGCTACTATCGGTGTTGTATTAGCTTTATTATGCGACGAAATAGATGAAAAGGGTAATTTAATAAATTATAGTAATTATTATTACAATAATAATCTATAATAATTATTATAGATCAGTTAAATTTATGGTTTGGCTACTTTATATTTACTAATATATTTTATCTGAATTGGAGTTATATAATAGCTCTTCAAAACTTTTCTTTTTTTTTTGTTGTGTTTGTTATTGTCAGGAGAAGGATCTTACGGAAAAAAAATTAAGAAAATTAACCCCAAGGGGGTTAAAAGGGGTAAAAATGGAAAAGATCCGGAGCCACTGGAGCTTTGTGGTATTAAATTTGGTCAATAGTTTCGTTTTATATAGCAGAGGCCCCTTGAGAAAAGATTTTCCAAAATTCAACCCCTAAGGGGGTTAGAAGGGGTAAAATTGTCAGTGAGTGCGTGGTGAATTGCATTTTATATAAATAGACTATTATGTCATCAAAAAATCCGATTATCTTTACCAAAAGGTATTGATTTTGCAATATCATATTATTACATCACTTTTACCGAAATCGCGTGCGTGCGATGAACAATAGGCCGAATACAATAGAACTTTTTTCATTGGACGGGCGCATACGATCGCAGGCAAATCTATTGTCATTGGTCGATAAGCTCGTGACGCATACGATTAAAGCGAAAACCCGACGATGTTTACCAAAAGGTATGGATTTCGCAACGTCAAATATTATTGCATAACTTTTACCGAAATTTCGTGCGTGCGCGCTCCATTCCACTCTTTTCAATCATAGACGCCGCCGTCCCCACATTAGTTACAATAAGTTCGTCATTTTTTATACTACAAAATTCACTAGAAATATATGGCAAAACGTTTATATTTATACAAACCGAAGGCAAACTTTTTTTGATTCAAAAAAACGTGTGCATTATGTATTACAATAGAAAATACGTCATTATAAAACCATTGCATGTGGATTATAACAAAAGATTTAATAAATAATAAATCTGATTTAACAATAATTAATTAATAAGTGACTGCTGCATTAATAATTTCAGATGAAAATATTTCCGATAGTCTTAGTAAGATTTCCAGCATTCCAAGTATTACAGATACATTCATTTCGGATCCAAACTTCAACTTGTCGTCATTGGACTTCCTTATTTTACCTGAAAACGAAACCGATGGAATATTTACGTTGAATTCATGTAAATAATATTATTTTTTATTATATGATTAAATTTACTTAATCATATAAATATATATACGAATTATCCAAGTAACTTCTAAATAACTTAATGAAATACATAGTCAATCCGGATTAGTTTATTAATCTATATATCTTACAGATGCATATTCTTTACTCGACGAATTCAATTTTATTGATTTTTATATGAATTGAATTTCCATATATTTTTAGAGTCTTATGAATTTAGATAATTTGTATCGTTATAAATGTCTATTTGATTTATATAAGGATAAAAGGTTTAAAATTTATCGTTTTCATTTATATGGTCCTTAGATAAGGAATATGTTACCGAAGAAGAATTGAAAAAAATTGCAGTTCTGTATAAACATTTAGATTGGTATATGAAGCGTCATAAATCCATGGCTTCTAGTATAAATGAGGATGATTTATGTGTGATATGTTATTCGAACAAAAACAGCGTGATTCTTAAGCCGTGTGAACATCAGTGCTGCAAGTAAGTTCACATTTGATTGATAAACTAATTTTTTATCATAAATTTCATGATGTGTGTGTGTGTGTTAGCTTTATAATATTTAATTGCAGAAATTTAAAAAATACCTACGCGTCATATAAAACTAGAACAAATAATATAAATAAATTAAAACTAGGAAATAAATTAACTGTTTATTTATCCATATTTTGTACTCGAGATTTTTTTAGAAATAGGGGTATATAAATAAGTCTATGTGGGATGTACTGCACAACATAGGGGTTATATCCATTAATTTCTACTTTTGAGAGAGAGAGAGAGAGAGAGAGAGAAGGCGTTTTGGGATTCAAAGTTTCCTGAATAATAAAATAATTTAATGACGTTAGCGGCCTGCAGTGCTGCCAGCCATATTGCGATAAATTAATCAACGATATCACAGTATTTTAAAAGGTTCATAATATAATAGTGTAATAATAGACTTCTTTTGTAATCCTAATTTGAGAAACGTGTTTTTAAATTTTCAATTTATAACTCGTTTATTTTGGTGTGGGTGTGCATATACAGTAAAACCTCTAAATAGACTGAGTGAGGCAAAATTAAGTGTATTTAATATGTTATCATAGTACTGACTACATAATAAATACCTTGTAGTGTTAAAAATAAGTACACGTGCATTATACATGTGAGTAATTAGACGCATAAATGTCCCATATATTTAAAAATCCAATTAAACGAATAATCATAGTAAATAATCTACTTAGTATTTGGCTGTAATTTTATAAAACCAACAATTTTTGTGTAAACCTTTTGATTTCAATTATTTGAGTGTTAAAGTTATTAAATGTCTATACTTATGTAAGTAGTAAAGAACAGAACACGCATCGACATCTAAATTACTAGTTTATAAATTAATGATAATTTCAATTTGATTGTATGGGTGATGAATTGATGATAGATATTATTTAATAACATGTAATAGTCGACGATTGAAATGATTTTTAATTTAATTTCAGGTTGTGTATAAACCATCATATACTTTATTCACGCGTTTGTTTTTTATGCAAAGGAAGAATCGAACTAATAGTGGATAGTAATTCATCGGACATAATACACAATTTCGGAAGTGAACCTCCTCCAATATAATTTAATGGAAACACAAATATAATAATTTATGAACATAAATACAATTATATTTGATGTATTAATTAAATTCAAATAAACAATCGATAGATGATTTTTATTTACTGTTTAATAAATTTAACTTCCAAAAAAAAAAAAAAAAAAAGGTAAGATGTCAAATTTTAGTTGTTCGGCGTTAAATAAATATGAACAATCCGTACAGATTATAATATATTATAATAATAAATTAACGAATATAAAAAAAAATTAAATACCGAACGTACAGAATATGAATTGAGATAAAATAAATCTACAATGAATGTTGTATATTTAAAAACGAAAAATGCGAAAGGATTATTATTTATTTAACCGTCTTGTAACATAATACTCTTTAACACTGCGAGTTTACGACTGTCTATAATATAATTGTTTAAAAAGAAATTAAAATTAAAATGTAATAGATATAACATAGAGTTATTTGACGATCCGTTTACATGTTATTATTTTTGTGTAATATAAAATATTTAATTAGAATACATTAAAACATAAACGCATTTAAAAAATCGAATTTAGTTCAATTAATTAAATTGATAAATTGACAAGAATGAGATCGATCGACGATATGATCGTTTTAATTTTAACTATCCAAGTTTTTTTTTTAAATTTATTCACATTTTGTATACAAATTAGTGTACACAACACTCTAGCTTAAAATTAAAAATATATTGTTTTTTAAAATGTTAACCCATTTAACACTTAATATTGACATTTTTTGTTTTGTATCACTTGAATATTCACATTCAATAATATTATATTATAAATTGTTTGCGTGTAAATTGCTTAAAAATAATAATTTATCTTGTGTTTTTTATGAGATTATTTTCAGAAATATTTGACGAATTGTTGTTAGTATTGTGAAAACATCGAATCAACTATTTGAACTTAATTTCTATTTTTTTTTACGACAAGGACATTTCATTTGATTTAACATTTATTTTCTACAAGTTTTTAATCGACTATAAAATGAACTCTAATCATTTTACTACTTTGTCAATGGAAATGAAAACGAAACATTTATCGAAGAATAAAGCAAGAGTGGGAGATATAAGCATGGGCCGTGTTTACGTCTGGAGTTTAGTGTTTCGCAGACCCTTAGGTGAGAAGATTAAGTCATTCGTGTTCAAACGTCGCGTCATGAACGTCCTAATCCCACTAGCTTTGTCGGTATTCTTGCTCAATCAAAATAATGCTTGGTTCATAGACCACACAAATTCTGAAGGTAAACATTTATATATTTATTAATTTTCATATGAAACGCTTTTGTATAATATATAGTTTTTCAGTTTTTAAATTATTTTATTTTAGACATTTTTTTCTGAAATTCAGACGCTAATACATATAATAAATTGCTAGATAAATAATTTCAAATCATAATATTTTTTAAAAGACAAACGATTAAATACATTAATTCCTTTTTGCGATTTTTATTTTTTATTTTTCATTTAATACTATTCAATAGTGTATTTATATTAGTTTATTCAATAATAAAATACTATTTAATGACACACAATTTGATAAATTATTTTTAATATAAAACATTTCATTAAAAGATTACTACAAGTCGATAATTATTTTTCAAATAAATAAATTAGTTATACATTCGAGTAAAATAAAGCCCTGTATTCCGTAAATTTATTTTGATACTTTAATAGATTGTTTTGAATATTTAACAGTTTTTAATCCAATAGTATAAATTTATATATAATATTATCTAAACTTTTTGTAAAATATATATTTATATTAATACTAAAAGATGTAATTTTACTAATATAATATAATAATTTATACGGAAAAAAAAATATAATTTACATTCTGATAAAATATATTACTTTTTACGGGGTCGTACGTTTATTTTACTATTTTTTATTTTACTATTTTTTATTTTATGGATTTTTAACTATCTGAAATTTAGACTCTTGGTTTAACTAATTGTGCCAAATTATTTTCATTTTATTAAATTATACCTATTCGTTTATTTAGCTATGCTGTAATATTTTAATATTACAATATTACGAATAAGTGGATGTAGGTATACGAATATAATATTTATACATTTAAAAAAAAACAGTGCTCGAACGAATCAAAGAAAAATTATAAACTAATTTAAATGGCAAGTATTTTCGCGTTGAGACATTTTAAAACACTATAATACTAATACAAAGAATTATCATATGAAAACATTTAAAAAATATCCGGAACATAAAACTCAAACCTATTACGTTTTGCTTTTGATAATAAAATGTTACAGTGCGCATTTATAAACTGGAATATAATACAATTATAATAATTATGAGTAAAACGAGATGATGTTTTTGTGTCAAATAATGTAGTTGAAGAATTTGTTTTTCGAATAAGTTGATGATAATGCTATCATCAGATAGACATAACATATTTAATCAAATCTATGAATTTCACCTATAAAATACATTTAGAGTAGTATAAACGTATTCTATTAAGACTAAATATTACCGTTCCTGGTATGTGTTCTGCATTTCATTATAATAATATTATAAACCTACATATAAATTCATGTTTATATTTAAACATAAAGTCATATTTATTTCCCTATATTTCACTTTCACTTTAAAAGCAAAATAATATAAATGCTATTGTGAGTTAAACTAATCTTCTGAAAAACAAACTTCTAATTTATTAGTGAAATACTGAGCTGGAAATAAATTAATTTTTTGTACGAATTATTCGAATCGACATCAATCAATAAGGTATATAGTAGTTATTAAAAAGAACATGGTAGTATGTATTTATAAAAAAACATTAAATCTTAAAACTATTCCTTTCGAGTCGATCAAAATCCATAATTTACATTCTATTAATTTCTAATGAATAAGATCCCAACAATTTCTTATGAGTTAATAATAATAATTGTTCTTATTAGTGTCTTTATTTTTGATATATTATGGTCACTCATTAGTATCGTCTTAGTAATCACTAATCAGTCTAGAAAATTTTTCTAGTTAGCACTTGAACAACACCTGTTTTTAATTTTTCCAAATCGTTTATTTTATAATTAAAAAACAATACAATTCTTTCATTCTCATGTGAATAATATTTACCGATTTTTCTTTGAATATATAATAGTGATTGTTAATAATTTATCTTAACAGAATTATTCGTAGTTTTGGTTAAATACATGAAATCGTGATGAAAAATTAGCAAACAGTTTAATATAACACCGCCCACCAGTACGGCAGTATTTATATCTAAAATATTTCAGTAATGTTCGTTCATTTTTCACAAGCACATAAAATTTGTAAAGATTATTGTAAACTGAGCCCCACTCAAAACGTTTTATGAATACTATAATTCATCAGAGTTCTCAAATTTAAAGCCCTCGTGGTATACCTGATCTTATAGCTCGTATTTTTCCGTCACTGCTGTCAAGTTATATTCTATACTTACGTCTTATAAATAAATATTTTTCAACTATTAAATTTTTGGAAAAAGTTATATACATTTTAAATATCGTCCCTAGTACTTCATAAAAAAAAAAGACTAGTCTATCTCGTAGTTTTTAACTTATGCCAAGTTTAATGCCATTTTTAATTGTCATTTTATTTAAAAACAGCCGGTACTAATCTTAGTTTCACGGACATTTAATTCTTAATGACTAGCAAAAATTGTTGTAGGTTTTATCTGTTCAATTGTTAATAATTTAATTCATTATAATATTTTCGCAGTATGTTATCGCAGTGTTATTTACTCCACACAACGTTTTGTTTAATCCAATAAACTCTGTCTGAGTATTAATGTCGAACAGAGTATTAATCCTATTGCTTTTTAACCCAGTTTTTAAACAAAAAACCTGTGTAGTATATGATATCCAAAACATTTACAGTCAAAAGTTTATTTTATTAAATAACTCGTAAAATATTACTTAAGTATAAGAAAAAATGATCTTAATCGACGAATATTAACTGATTATTATTAAATATTCATCATCATTTAATCACTTAAATAATAAAATGTTAAAATTAAATATAAAACTACGTCATATTATTTTATGCGAATAAAATGCGACTTTAATTATTTTCTTCAATTAGGTAAACAGGGGCACATTTTTCATTACACTTTATTACAATTATTACAATTTCTACTGTATCGGTCATTATAATTTAAATTTTAAACATTTCACTATAAAATTAAACTCAAGGTCCCAGCGCACCAGTGAACAAAATAATGCTTTTAGACTCTGATCATTTTGAAATGGTGATAAATGATGCGTACATAATGTTTTTCCTTTACGTTATACGGTACTACAATATCATGGGCCATTGTTTTAAAATGTTTGGTCCATTTTAATGCTAGCAAAGCTGTCTGTACAAGTCGGAATCGTTCAAAACATTAAAGTCATTTTTACCAACGAATTTGCAATGCTATATTTTACCATCTTTAATCATTCGATAATGGATTGTATTCACACATATATATTAGGTTTCTAAAAACTCGTTGGTATCCAATATTTATTTTTCCTTAATGGACGATTCCTCGAGGAGTACGACTTTAATAAAATTATACCAAGATAATTGTTTTAAAATTGTAATCCAACTAACGTCTGTCTAATAATTATATTCAATTAAAAGAAATCTCAGAGTAGAAAAGCGTTGTAAAAGAAAACAAAAGTATATTTTAAACTGTGTTTTTATAACGCAATGGAAATAAAATAATTTTTTTTTTTTTACATATTTTTAATGTACAATTTTAACTTATTTGTGGGGGGGGGGGAATGTGTATTCCTGTTTATTGTTTAATATAGCCGCAGGACACAAATTAATGAATCATATACTATGTTCCGATTTCTAAAACCCCATTTAAATTCCCATTAATGATCCGGATTTTGTATTCACTATCTAAAACATAATGAAAATTACAATTATGAGATAGTAAACGTTTAAAGGTAGTTGGTTTTTGATCGCGACGGAGTTATCATCAAAACTTTTCTTAAACAATTCAAAACTATAAAAATTAAAAGTTAGGTTATTAAATATATTATGTATGTTTGTGTGCACTTATATTTTTCGACTCAGACCAAACCACATCACGAGGTTTACAATGAGGGGTTTTATTTTATTTTTTTGCAATGTTTCTGACCAAGTTATTGTCTAGAAGTAATGTTTCAAAAGTTTCACGAAGTCCTTCCAAAGATTTTAAATCAGACACATTTGTTGCTTTAGAAACGTCACTTTTAGAATTTCTCTGTAATTCTCGTGGAGATTACAAAAAGCTACCAAAAACAATACGAATAACATTTATAGTTGAAACGAAATAATATTACTTCACATTCATTCTGATATTTATTCTAATTTTTTATTAATCATTTTCTTTAAATAATTTTGTCCATTAGACAGTTAAAATTTTACTACCACGTTCACTTCTGTAAACTATAATAATAATTGACGATTGAAAAAAAATTAGAGTAGGTTTTTCGAAAATATTTCAATTTCAATTTGAAAACTCGATGTAATTCTTTCGACTTAATTGCCCATCTGAAATAGAGTCCCAATCCCCGTGTACGAACAATATTAGTTAGTTACTTTGATTTGATTTTTTATGTTTGGCTGTTGTTATATTTTACATTACATTAAAAAATATGAAAATACGGCCTCTGTTGCATTTATTTGATCTGTATGAATAACACTTGTTGTTGTGTACTTTTGGATATATACGTGTATATATATGGTCAAAATAAAAAAATATAGATAAGAATGTCAAATATAAACTTTTCAATAAGGTAGAGAAAAAAATAAATATGTGTTACACAAAAAAATATATATTTTAAATTGAAAAATAACGTTTCGCGTAACTTGAAAAGAAGAAAAACTTATATAGCTAGTTTTTTTTTTCTCTTGTAACCGTTTTAATAACAATGGGTTTATAAACTACTTATACAACTACTAATTGTATTACGATTTCGGATAAATTAAAGATTAAACTACGTCTTGTTATAAATAAACGTGTTTTTTTTTTTAAACAATGAACATTAAAGATACCTTAATTGTCGTGTTGTAATGTAAACGTAAATATATTTCAATTTATGAGCGACTGCTAATAAAAACCAAAACAAAACCATATAATCGGCTAAAAAGTATTTTTGTTTTATTTTTTTCTCGTGTTCGCCGTTCTATAATACGAATATTTATTCGTAAGACGTATACTTTTTGGTAGTAACGAATTTTTTAATTTTTGAAAACTTTGACGTATCGTTAAGGAGCTATTAATCATGTCAACAAGTAGTATAAGCCCTTCCATAATAATTATCTACAAAAACTTGTTAAATAATATTATATATTTTATACTCGATGAGAAAATGTGATACTTTATTTTTTAATTAAAAGCAGAAATGTACCTATTTTGCCTGTACGCGACGCCGTCATACAAATTAATACACTTTATTATAACTGCTATACACGCCGTCGTATTCTAATACATTTGCGCTTTAAAAAAAAAATTACACGCCTATTTTTTAAGCATCCGAGTATTCGATTCAGCGAGAACTCCGAACACGATTGTAAAAAAAACCTAGGTGCTTGTTACAATTTTTTGTTTATTTTTTATAAATTTGAAAACATATTATAATGATGTGAACCTTTGTTTTTAAATTTAAGTAACATAATATTTGATAATAATATATTATATAATTTTTTTTTATTATTGTTATTATTTTAGATACCGATAAAAATAATCTTAAATCAATATGGGATCTACTATTATCTAAAGAAATATTGGAAGGAAATATCCCCAAAGACGTAAAAAATAAAAAAAACTTTGACATATACCCGCGCACGATGAAACGAACACAAACTTCTTTAACTCCGTATGAAAGCGTTGGTAAGTAAGAGTCGTGTCCGATGTGTGACGAACATAATATTGTTTTCCGTTCACTTTGTGATTCGACGTTTTTATGCTTTCGATTTTATCAAACGCGTATTTATAACACATGGATTTCCATTTGTTTTAGAATCGCGATAGTTATAATTTATTTTAATTGAAAATATTATTATGACTGTACGTCGGTCGTTACGTTTATTTCCGTCTTCAATAATAATTATCAATTCAACGTATTAATATTCTTGAGAAGTTTCACACTGTGTTTGCTTATTTGATATTAAATGGAAATGAGCACGTGTGGGTTCCTCTTCCTAACTCTCCGGTAAATTGTATTATTCATGAACGTCTTTAACAAAGTAATTTTTATATCAAAATTTAAGGAATACGCAAATCCTAAATACACCATTCATTCGTGTATTATGGTTAATTTGAGCAATTTAACGTTTAAACATTTACGGTCATTTGAAAAATTAATAGTTTTATTGAATAACGTATAAATTTTAATTTGTCCACAGTACATTAAAAACATTAAAAACACGTATCTTTCTTTGACTATTTATTTATATTTAAAAAAATGTTTTATTGGTATACGTTTCTCCAAAGTCCGCCTTTGACTTTATTTGACAACTAACATTTTCGTTTATATAATACTATTTTAATTTACACGATTAAAAAAAATAAATAAAACAAATACATATTTATTATATAAAAATCAATTATGGAAATGATTTAGAAAATTATTTTAGAAATTTTTCGAGTAATTGAATTTTTATTGTTTCTCGAGTTTTAAAATAATTGTATTATTTTGATGTTAATAGATGTCATGAGTGATTTGAAGCAGTTTTTTGATAATATTAGTGCAAATGTCAAACAAATGAAAGAAAAACAACCATCCAAATACAACATTCAACGAAAATACGGTAAGAAACATTTTGTTTATTTAAAAATATACATAATATATTAAATTTATCATAATAATATTATGATGTTATATAATATATATAATTTACCTCAATAATTCATGTATTTATTGAAATAAATCGCAAAAATAGAGCATTGTATAGTTTTAGATAATTTTAAACTGCATGTTTGTCGTTTTAATTAAAATATATTAAAAAGTATTAGAATACTTTACTAAGCTATAAGCTAATAAATACAACAAATTTATTTTAATACTCAATAATTTATAACTTAGGTTGCAAATTCCTATATGCGTTGTAAAAATTATATTTCATTAAGTTTCGAAAAAACCGAACGGTAATGTTTCGTTAATTCAACCTAAAAATATCTATAACGATGATGTCTCACGTTGAATTTATGAATTACTCAACAACTGTAGGTGTTCCAATTCGCCGTTTGAAAATCAAAAACAATAACTATAATAAAATAGCTCGAATATAAAATTAATTTTATAGCTCGAGAACAAAAGTTTAATTTGCAATCATTTCTATAAAGTCTCTATTATCTTTAATTTAATTTAATTGTTGTAATAATATGATGACAATCGTTTTTCGTTTTGTTTTTAATCATTTCACTGACAAAATATTATTATATTATTTTACAATTAATTTAGAATTATTATACTTCCACAATTTTCTATTTATTTTTCGCGTTCGACCCAGCTGTAATTTTATATTTGCATTTTTAAAACATTGTCTGGTAGTTTAGGCCGATCTTCACGGCTATTTTGCCACGAGTGATTTAAATACAATCAGTTTTCATTAATCATTAAAAATCGTTACCGCATAAAAATGAAGTTATTCATACGCCTTTCCCAACATTTTAAATAATTAGTCTTGGGTTGTTTTCATTTCCACTGTACGTATTAGGTGCTTTTTCAATATTTTTCTTCGTCATACTATCGAAATACCGCTGACGGGTTTTCCTCTCCGGTCGTTTTTTTTATCAGAATTCTAACCTGGACGTTTTAAATTTATCTTTAGTTTGTCACAACAGTAGTTTCGCCCTGAAGAATTATTCAATGTTTGGTTCATAATATAAATTTAGATTCTTCCTTCTCTTATCGTGTGTAATATCATAATAATTATTACTCTATGCAAATTCGTATTATTGAATCACAATTATTATGACAGCCACTATTTGTGTTTTCTAACATACTTTGTCGGCTCTTAAAATACTCGTATTGTTGTGGTATTGTATTCGTCGGGTATAGGTACTTTTAACAATAATAATACAATAATATCAATTTTCAACATTTTTTTCTCTTCTCATAATATCCGTTAGATTTTCTACAGATCCGTGTTTTCCCCTCAATACATTCCGAGATATATTTTCTTTTGATGATAAAAGATTGCTTTTCGTTCATAACATAATTATGAATATTCGTTTATATGCGCTTTTACTATACGTAAACGTATTGTGCAAGTTATTTTTTAGATTCTGAGTAAAACGAGGAATCTATTGATATTTTTTACCATGATGATTTTTTTCCATATGTATACACGATAAGTTCTCGAAAAAAATGGTCCGATTTTTATCTTCAGTATTGGTTTCTGATAGAAAATCGTATCTAGTTGGTACTTAAAATGGATCATTTTTCGAATTTCCCAAAAGTTAGAAATTCGTACGCGAAAAACAAACTGCGCAAAATCTACGGAACACACAGGTTTTTGAATAAGTATTTATTTTTTTTCGTCGTAACTTAAAACGTATTGATCGCAGGGACTTAAAATTTTCACCGAATATTCATATGACCGTTCTCGATGGCGACGTGCGTCGATATAAATGTCAAAAGGTTTTGACTTTTTAGACATTCCAAGTTTTTTCGTTTTTTTCTTTCCCGTAAAATAATTTTGGCTTGTCGAAAACTCTTGAGAATTTTATAAAAAGCCTTCTTATATATGAGCTAATCTTTCTTCATCGAAAAAATTTCGGAAATACATGGGCACGATTTTTTTATTAACATTTGAAAGCTGACCCATCCCACCTATTTCACTAGGAATCGGTTTTTTTTTTCGAGACTAATTCGCCAATATCAATCATATCATCATCAATCAATATTAAAATCAAGCGATAATATGTGTGTTTGTATTGAACTATTTTACATCGAATTTTAGTATTTTTTAATTAAAACAATAATATTATTGCCGAATGTCTATGGATTAAATAGCATTTCATAACAAGTATACATTTTATAATCTGATGAAATATAGTGCTGTTCGATCGTTTTAAATAATATTTGGCAATAAATAAACACAAATGTTGAACCGATAATTTTACATAGATATTATATAAATTTCACAAGACCTATCCGTAATGAATAATATCAACATAAAGTAACTTGCTGATGGACACAGCTGGGGTTAACATAAATTGGAAGCTTGTTTTCTCGAAAGGTTAATCTGTCATATTTAATCGGATTTCAAATAAGCTGTAGCATATATATGAAGTAAATGACCAGTGGTTTACAAGTTTAATACATCAGACCCATCAGTCTTGAAATAATTGTTTTTCTCATTCGATATTCCACGAGGCTATATTATTCGGTGTATAATATACACACCGCGCGCCGCAACAGCTATTTGATTTAAATAATCCGCTTAGATTCTGACTAGATTTGATTACTCTGGGGGCTCCTCTTACTATCAGATTTATTTTCGATAATTTATGGTTAAATGTATTTATGATAATAATTTGAAACTGAAATATTATTCAATTATCAATCCTAGTTTTGATCTTTTTATCATTAGCATAAAACGACATTCAATTATTTCCTATGTAGTTATTTTTACATTTTAGAACCCGGGGATGAGAATTCATTTTAGAATAATTGGTATTATTTTCACCATAATATGCCGAACAATTCGATAGTAAGAACAAGTCTTTTAATTATAAATAACTTAAAATAACGGTTAATATTAATAATTACGTTAAATGAGATCGATTCTCTGTCGATTAATTCTAATCAACTCTTTAGCAAATACAAATAATCAATTATATTTTGAATTTTTTATTTCGATATTTTATAAAACAATGATCATGCTCATTATTCGCTATTTCTAATTTGAGTTGATAATTTTAAATTTACAATCCATAATTGGATTTCGTGTCATTAGTTCAATGAACATTATCTGGCCATACGTAAATTGATTTATCAGACGCGTAGCGAAAATAATTTTAACAAAGTCCCTTTATTAACATTAGTTCTTCGTCTAATCAAACACATACGAGAAATAGGATAATAGTGTATGATTATTGTAACTCTCTAACCCCTGGACACTTGAATCGTACAGTTGAACCACTTCGCGTACTCAATCCATACACTCATTAAAACAGACCGTTAATTCTAAGATTAATCCTGCGTGCGCAGGATGTGTATACATACAGATCATATGCAAATATTATGTTCCTCGAATGAAACTCACCACTCAACAGGTTGCATAATAAATTGGTTGAATTTCTTCAGTTCTCTTTGAGAATAGTATAAAAACACTCTTTTGCATTTGGTTTAATTTGAAAACGACACCGAGAATTTCGAAAGGTACACCCGACTTCGAGAAAAACAAAGTTAGAAGGTCAGTTTTAAAGGGATATAAGTAAATAAACATAATTACTTGGTAAACGATAGTGGGGCCAATTATTCTTGAAACTGACTTTGTAAGAAAACCGGAGTATTTCCCACGCCTGTGATACAAAGTTTGTAACTCCGCGTGAGTATAAATAATCGTGGGTGTCGATAACGAAACGCTTTTAAATGCAATCTTATTTTCAATTTGATTGGGATCGATTAAGTATTGATTAGATAAACTGAGAAAATAATAAAAACGGTCTGTTCGGGCTGAGTTTGGAGACGTTTTGACTGTTTCCATATAGCGTCGTCTCGTTCGAAATAATATCGTATGCGAGGGACTTGACGATGATGCGTTGTAATGTTTTTTAATCACATTACACTTAAATACTATTAAATGTCTGTTAAACTTATAAATCATTGACCGTGAAATTGACAATGTTCTTAACTAAAAAAAAATAATGTTATTATTTGCGTGAAATAAGTCATTATTTTACCGTATTTAAAAGTCTATAAGTACTTTAAAAAAATAAAAAAAATAGTCGTCTCTGAAACAATGTTTTTGAAGTGCACTTAATAATTAGTGTAACATAATATAAAAAGTTCTCGAAAGTAATAAAATAAAAAAAAACACGTGCCCGCCCCGTGATAAATATGACACGTTGTGTTTAAATAGTATTATTGCTTCTTTTTTTTTTTTAAGATCAATCAAATTATTAACCGTTTTCCAATGGTTCTACGTAGTATAATAATCGTGTTAATTTGAAATGCTGAAAATAGAATATTTTATTATTTAATAAAAGTAGTGTTTTTTTTAGTCCGAGTACGCTTTTGTAATCATATTAATTGTCGACTATCGAGTACCCGTGAGTAGAGAAAAATATGTTATTATTTTCTAATCATTATTTGGACGTGTAGAATATAAAATATATGATTATTGTATACTCGTATATTATATAAATAAAGGGACCGGTACGTCCCTTTGTGGAATTTTAACCGAGCACTATTCGAGTCTAAGCGAATCACAATTAATAATAGTTATTGTTACTTCTAGTCTCTCGAGAAAACATCGCAATGCCATTTCGTTCCAATGAAATTACCGATGATCCTACTCACCAAAATTCATATTTTATACGAACGCAAAAACAATCGAAAGGAATATTATTTTCAGCAACGTTTATCTGTATATAACTACTACATATTAATATTAAAATTAACTTTGGAAAAATAATCAGCATAATAAAACAGCCCAACATTATTTATATTACACTTAGATTTCGAGCTTATCTGTTTAAAACATTTTTCAGCAAAATAATTATAGCGAAATTATTTATCTATTATTTAAGTTTGATAAAATACTCGCAGAGTCGTTTCGTTTTTTTTTTTGTTTAAATTTTGGCCCGAGGCCATATTTTCTAAAACAATTAACTAACCCACTAAATTAAATAATAATTATACTACAAAGGGGGAAAGTTGTGAATTAAAAAAAAAAAAATAAAATAATGATTAGTCGAATGACCGTAGGGTTATGAGAACAGAAGACTTAAGAGCCTGTTCGAAAGGGGGAAGAGGATTATATTAGCAACCAAATGTCGTCTCCTGTTTTACAAAATAAATTACTCTAAAATATGAATTGAATAATATTCGTAGTAGCGTTTGTGATTGTAATTTCGATAGACCCGAAAAAATTATCGTTTAAAAATGTTTTTCCATATCGGACAGTATATGCTTTTATTATCTATTCGATGAGATATCGTTTAGTGGCTATACCGATTATTGATGATGATCTATGGCAATGGCCGTTTAAACTGAACATTTCGTTTCAAGCGTTTCTCGTTAAATAAACTTAATAAACACTTCACTCCGGTGAAAACCGAAAGTACTATCAAAGGAAAATGTATAATGACAGTAATTACTCCAAACAATGAAAAATATAAGTATGTAAATTGGTTTGTGTGGATAAAAAGCTAATATAAAATATATAATCGTTAAAACTTCAAATTAGACATGTAAATACAATGAAATATTATCGAACAACGATATTCATTATAGGTACCATAGGTAGCGCAACACAACATTATAAGATTTAAATAAACTATTATCGTTTTAACAAATAAAAATTTAACAGTAAATAATTTTCCAAATTCGTACATAATATATAAATTGACAGTAATCATGTCTGTTACATTTGTTTTTTCCATTCATTAGATTGATATATTAAATAATTTATCGGTCATAATCGTTTGTATGAAAATTATTATATTTTTAAGGGTGTGTGTTAATCGTTGCTAAATCTAATCCGTTAAATTTATATTTCAGACATCTCTTATCCGGGAAACTATTTCAGAGGGCATAAGCCGTCGGACAACATACGGAATTTTGTCAAGTATGACGACGGCGAATCATATCGCGGTACGAATAATCACGATCCGGGCATTTTATGGACGGGACTTGGAAAGAAAAAACGTCGTTAGTGTGAACGTTCGCCCGATGCATTTAAAAATAGCAGTATCTGTCAGCTTTCATCAGTCTTTACTCGCACCAGCAGAATATCCAATAACTGACTCGAAACCGTTAGCTTATTTATTTAAATAATTAATTTTTTTTTTTTTTTTTCTAAGTTAAAACTTGACTAATTTAATATTACGTTTGATTTCATTCTACGACTTAAATTTACACCTACACGGCGTACTATCGAATTCGTGATTTTTTTTCGTTGTTATTTTCTCGTTTATAAACTCTAAAAACGTATCGATTAAAATCTCTTTTCTAGTTGGAGTATATAATAATAATATTGTACGTCACGCACTAGTACTACATTGATGTGAACTACTGTAAACATGAATATAAAAATTACTTAATAAAAAATTACTTCCACACTGCTTATTTCGAAATGATAACGTAAGCGAGATGGGGAAAGGGGGGGGGGGGTCCTATTCGATCGAATAACTCATACGATTCAAAAAAATAAAAAAATAAAACCATACGCTGTAAATTTTATTGATCCCGGGGGTTTATATTTTTGAAAAACGCATTGTTTTTCTCATCTGAAACTCCGTGTCTCGGTGGTACGTATTGTCGTAATCCACGATGACATTTTCGACAACTCGGGGATTTTCTTCCGTCTCGTCGAAAATCTCGCCGTTTATCTCTTTTTATCGTTTACATCTCGACGCGCTCGTATTTTCTAGAAATAAAAACAAATTGTCCGCATAATCATAACGCGCGCGGTTTATAATAAAATATATAATTCGATTCTAAACGACTCGTCGTTCGATGCAATAATTAAAAACAGTGCATTTACGTAAAGAGCTTTCATAATTACCTCGCGCGCGCGTGTATCGTAATATAATATAATACACGAGTAAAACTATAGTTTGTTCGGATCATAAATACGTATATCGTTATTGGCCTGTTACTAATGTTTAAGTAACGCTCGAAGAATGTAATTGTCACGCCGCGCCGTGTGCTTATTTAATTTTACAGTATCTCGCGAAGCCTTACTCTAATATAAACCGGGTGGAAATAATGAACTCATATAATATGTATTACTTTCTAAATATTATATTAATTAAATTTAATATATCTGGCAAAGTGCTGAAATCAACGGTTCTACGAGTAAACAAATGCGAGTCACATAATAGGTGGTATGCGTACAATGGTTTACTGTAATATTATGGTTTGCTTCTAGTTTGACGCGACGAAAGGAAAATAAATACGGTACAATCTCTCGATCAACCCGGTGAGGGGTTTTACCAACCACCATCACTTCCTTCCGAAATGTATTTTCAAATTTCAATTTGTCAGACACAGAGTACGCGCCGCCGCGATGAAATTTAATGCTCCGGGGCGGCACAATAATGCGATGATATCAATAACATTCCGAAGGTTTATTGTTTTTGAATATATGAAAAATGACACGGTTACAGTGCGGTGTACAGTTTTCTCCTCTAAATATAGTCCTCGCCGTAAATACGCATTCAATTGTGCTTAACCCGACCCGACTTACAATCACGTGATTAATGCATTGTGTGTTGTAGCGCAGTGTTGTGATGTTAAATATATAATTACAACGCGATACTAATTTTAGGTGAACGCTTATTTTCGACTAGTTAATTAACTTGTGGCGTGCGTCGGGGATTTCGGGCCGATCGGCGACAGACGTAGAATATCATAGAAAAGTATTTCGGTAAGTGATTGAAAATATTATGCTTTCCATACCGACCTCCTTAATCCTTATGGCTTTTAATGTATTCATTATTTTGGACGACTATTTAAATAATACCAACTGTTATGCTATGATCAATGCGGGGAGACATGCGTACTATGCATAAAGGTTGTGCGTATAGAGATAATATGCGCATTGACGGCGATGCGCGTCGTCTACGTTATATTGTTCGTACAAGCAAGAGTATTTTAAATCGAGATAATTCAACCGGATAAGTTTGTCGTCGAGAGATCTATATATAGGACTTTGATTACTATAATTTCAATGGGCGGGTGTCAGCTACAATCAAATTAAAAGTTTCTAGAGTAATAATTATAATTTCGCGTAAAGTTTTGGATTTAATTATCATTCGTTCGTATTTTTGTCAACTATTAAACGTGGGAAAATTCAATTACCAAACCCACAAAAGACCACGTGAATTGATATTTACGTTTCACGCTAATAACGATTAATAATTAGAAAAATAAAAATCCCCTCGTCTCGTAAACGTCGAATACGGCAAACACGGAATCTGTCTCATAATATAATTGGTCACATGTCGGCCCAAGCTGTTCGTTTTTAACAGGATCACATTGATCCTCGTTGTACGAATGCCCTTGTCCCCGGCAACGACTACGATTGAAAATATTAATATACTAGTAGATAGCGTACGACTTTTATGACAATGAATCTTTTTTTACCGCGATGTCCTTATGATTATTTTCAAACTTATAAAAATAATAAAATGTTAGTATAAAGATTATGTAATATAATACACGATATCTCACTTTATATTCCTATAAAACGCAGATAACTCAAATGCACCTCGCAATTAGTACTTACAATATTATTACAACTGCGTTCAATTTTTACGTCTTAAACTCGTAAAAAACACAATTTAACAAGAAATAATATTACGGGATTTTCTCGACGAACTTGTAAATTATTTCTAATTATTTCTAATTTCGTGGAACCGAGATATGATCAAAACATTTTTACGCTTACGTTTATTATTTAGATTGTTTTGCCGAATGAAATGTGTTTATAGAAGAATACCATAAGGCGATCTATGAAGAAACAATAATTATCAGAGCATGCAACAGGTAACTTGTTCATTGGTTACGTTGCAGGCTTCGTATGCCAACATGATAATAGTATATTGTGTGATTTGTATGCATACTCGTCCCTTTTTAATGCTCAAATTATGCAATTATTCAAATTTTGATTTTTACAAAACGTACGTGTACTTGGAAATTATATTTTGAACAGTCGAAATTTGAACCGAGACTTTCGGAATTATTCAGATTAAAATATTCGTATGTATAGTATTTATTACTTTTTTTACAACCGAATTTGCTTTAAGATTACACAAATATAATAAAATACCTCTAACGCAGTACCTACTAATTTGTATGGATAACGTATTTTAATTACTTGACAATTTTCACACTAAATATAGGTGTTTGAAATACGGTTGTATATCTAATGAGTTTTTACCAAACTAAAACACGGGGAACGACTTCATACTGCAAATACACGGTCAATAGATGACCATCAGACTAACGTAATAAATGATTGATTATTATCATCATCAACGTTTTCATATTGCCGAGTAGGTTCAGACGTTTATAATGTCCAACGTCAAAATAATGGTCACCTTTTGCAAGTTTACGGTCTCAGACGTTTCGCCAAACGTAACGAATATTATACGCACCACGACTCTAATTTATGTATAAATATGTTTTGACTGATAACAGTAAATTACTGTACAAATATTATCATTCACAGTTACGAGGAACTAAATAATTAGTAGACAAACACGAAGTATTTATTCAAAGTAACTATATTATAATAATATATAGATAGTTAATATGGTAATATATAACATTATACATGATAATTACGATCGATTTCGAGAGGATAGTAAATACGAATATTATGTTAAAATTTTAGTCTAATATTTATGTAGTAAGCATTTTAACGGATTGATATCCTCTGAATTACGTAAAACAGTTACGTTTGTTTACGTGCCTTACGATCATTAAAACTCGAGTATTTTTGCCACTTTATTTCACGTTTGACTAATACCCGCAATAAGACGTAAAATCACGTCGGTATTTTATTGTAAACGAATGAAAATACATTATTCACCCGAAATTCTTCCGAATGAAAAATAAAATATTTTTCTTATTTGATACCGTCACAATTATTATAACGTCGATGTCAGTCGGTAGGGGACAGGTTAGACGTTTATTTAAGACGGAATATTTTTCGATCCGATACGATTTTGTTTGATGCACAGTTTTATCGTGCACCTACTTTACACAACGTGTCACGTGCCATCGCAATATCGATCCAATCGCACGCGAAACGGACAGTACGAGGAAGTCGCTTATTTTTTACCTTTGGCCGCCCACCGCGCGATATACTTTTATTGTTTGTTTGTTTATTTTCATCGATAACCAAAATATTATGTGTCGTACGTGTGTTTTCACTTCACGTTTATGTTTTACACAAAATATTTATCCGTAGGAAGAAGCACAGCGAGGACAGTGTGTACAGTGTCATATGTTTGTTCTTTATCAACAACGGTGTATTAGAACCCACACGAGAAAGTATACCCGCACGGCCACTTGTGTTAATGTTTTTAGTATATTCCATGGGTCCGTCATAGAAATAAGGTAAATTCTATGTAAACACTTGTCGAAAAAAATAGATAAAGTTTAGCAATAAAATATATACTAGAAAGTTTAATTTAAAAACTTTTTTCTTTTTTTTCTATGCATTCGAGTGTGCTCAATTTAAAATTTGTTATGTGTGTGTGACTTCTAGAGAAATCGTAAGTTATTTTTTTTTACAATATTATACCGTTAGATTTTCGATGCAAAAATAAGACGCACTATTACGATTGTGACACTAAGTTATCTGCCACGCAAATAAGCATTTGTTTCCGAATTCTCGAGCACAAACTATGAAAGGAATTAATGTATTTCGCTTAAACATGGGTAACTTTATACGACCGTATTGTTCGAACATGTGTAAGGTTCACTTAAAAATGTCAACAATGTTTTAAATAATTCTTTATAGTTAACAAGACTTTGCAAGTTTGTTGCCGAAGTATGTAAGACGACTCAGCTGCAGCTACCTACATTTTTCAAAGTTTCATACCTGTCCTGCAACTTTACCCAAAATAACGCCTATAGACCGTCCCTCGTAGTAGTAGTGGTCGAGGGTTCACGGGTTGGAGTTTGAATTTGGTAAAATTTGCACAGTAATTTGTAAAGTCCTTTGTATTAACGAGAGATTTGTTTAAAATTATTAGGTATAAAACTTTGAAATCTACGGAGCTGTTTGCAAAAATTCAAACTTTGAAAATATAAAACTAACTTTCCACATATTATAAAAACTTTGATATTACATTTTGATCGAAGAAACATTGCGTGATAATTTTAAAGAAGAAAGCCTTAAACTATTGACACGGTCTCGCGGGAAATTGAGGGGGAAAATCAGCTGCGGTACGGGATTTTACATGAAATATGAACAAAAAAACACAATTTTATCAACCAATAATAATTCTATCATCTCGAACAACATTGGCCTCTCGTTATCTCCTGTCTATTCGATTGAAGTGTTAAGAGTTTCTAATTTCAAGTAGTGTCAACGGACGTTCCCTCGTAACTCACCGCCTAATCGTCTCATAACACATACGTAATAGTAAACAACTATTATTACACATTTTCTTTACTATTATTATAAATTTCCTATTTCTTATCAATAAAATTATCATGCAAAAGATTGTGGATTAGATGGTCGTGAAATATTATGAGCTGCGCGAGCGCAATAGTCATCCGAAAACGACTCTTTGCATCGTCTCTGATACCGAAAATATGCTGTCATATGGCCGCGTTCTAAGTTCAAAGAAGCAAACAAAAGAAATCCGGTTGTTATTGTCACGCCGCCTACACAATAACAAAACAATAGCGAGAAATAACAGAGGTGAGACGTAATTGATTCTGACGAAACCCGTTGGTTTTCTCTATACCACACATGTTTACCGTTTGTGCCTTATTCGAGTTGTCGTTGGATATGATCTTCCGCGATCCATCCGAAATATTTTTATGTCTCAATATTATATAGATATTGCTCGTGAATTCGTGTGCCTTTTTATTTTTTTTTTTTAGCTTAACCGTAAAATTTAATTTTACTAAACAAATTTAATTACGGGCACAGTCAGTGAAGTGTTGGGAACGTCGTTTCGATGTCGAAACTCAGAATTCCAATAATGAACACGATTAAGTGAAAACAGGTAAGCTCTTATTCCTATTGTTTAGATTTATGTTAAAACTAACGCAACTATCGCGTTGTATAATTTTTTTTTTTTATTTTTATTTCAAAAATTACATAAATATAAATGCATAATATATATAAAAAAAACAACCGTTACAACTATAATATCTCAATTTTAATAGGCAAAAAAAAGGACATTTGAATCCATACTTATGGTACGTAGGTATATTTTGTAGATAATGTGTAAGGTTTGTATAAATAAAGAGGTTATAGTATTTTTATCACGAAATCGTTATATTGTTGTTCTTACTTATAAAAACACAGAGAACCAAACTTATAGACAATTATAATAGTAAAGCCCAACTTGGACACACCTAAAAAGTTTTACAATTTAAACGATGATCGTGAGATAAATATAACGTTTTATAACTTAAACATATTTCATTTTATATAAAACTAAAGATACGATTTAATACAAAAACAATAATACTCGGGGGTCCATTGAATTATTACCAAACAATAGTAAAGTTTTACACTCTTTGAGCGCCGTCATTAAAGTTTATTAAGTGTAGAGTTGTACATATGTATATTAAAACGAATTTCATTTTTCCTATGTATATATTATAGCAGTCATAGTGAAAGCACTCATAAAGTACTTTTGTAATGTTTGATTTGTCAATTCCAAATCGTCATACAACTGTGAGAAAATTATTATTCATGGGGAAATCTTTTAGTAAGTATTTTTTTTTTGCAAATGACTATTATTTATTAATTGAAAAAAAGTTTTGGACGATTATACGTGAGCTGTTTAAAACAATGACTAAAAAGAACAAACCACTATTTGTTCTTTGTTCCTAATATTTGTCAATTATTATAAATACGCTTGAGTTCATACTTCTCGTAAATTCTGAAAAGTTTATCGCCTCTATTTAATTGTATAATATGAAGAAACTACACCAATTATTATGACGATTTAAATACGCAATATTTTTTTATTTAGACAACCATTTTTTTTTTTTTTTTTTACACTAGAATTATAAAATACATTAATCGGAAAGAAGACTATATTTCACTAGTCCGTATGCACGTGTATACAATTATGAATATACCCTTTTTACTGAATTAATATTAAAAACCCGAAGACGTTACGTTCAGATTGGAAAATCTATATATAACTTATTCAATGTTTAATTTTTTTCTGTCGACGAATATCGCGAATTTATCGGATGTGCGCGTAAACGTAGATTTTATCAAGTACAAACCCGTACTAATAAATTATACATCGGGTCGATAAAACGTCTTTTTTTTAGTAAATATTTATTGAGAAAAGTAACGATAAGGCTCAAATGCATTTATCAATTCGGAATGTAATACATCAACATAAAGTACTTTTAAAATGTTAGTGGGTTATAAACGATGGGGGGGGGGACCGAGACCTATCAATTCGACCCTTGTGGATCCAGTTTATTTTCAAATTCTTTTCAAATTAAATTACATTTTTTTATTCAAGGAGTACCGCTGTTATAGAGTATGTATATATATATATATTTGTAAGTACATGATTGAAATTCCCTAATTATAAAAATTATAATTACATAATGTAGTACTTATCGTATTACACATTTGTATATATAAGTCAGACGATAGTTAGATGTACAAGCTTAACTGTTTGAGATGTCCAATCATGATGTATAAATTAAAAATACATTTTCATTTGCTTTACTTTTATGTAAATCAAATCTTCATCTTCAGCAACAATAATTAACTGCATATAAATCAATAGGATACATGATGAAGTCATAATATTTAAAATCTATGAAATCGGCGAGTATAATTCACATTAACTAATATAAACGAAACATTATAGCGTTTATAAGAATATTTGTCATAAACAAGGTATATTGTGTATAAGTATCGAATTATCGACTACCATTGGAACAAAAGACATTTACAATTTTATGAGCTCAACAATCTGACAATAATTATCATTAAGTCGACTATATCAATTAAAATTATTTACTAATCAAAATGAACGATTAATTGTTAATTAATGAACAGTTCTTAATTGCCAAATCGTACTGCCATTGTGTGATTTTATGGCATTGTAAAAGGGTAGATAAAGATTCAAAAGTTCAATCTCGCCCTAACAAAGAAAAAATTCTACTCTTTCCACATATTATATTGTTTTCAAATCCCTGTTCCCGGGAGGCCTTAGGTTAATGGTGCGTAAATACATTTTAATAATTGTATACACTTATTGGCTTATAGCAGTTCACAAGCTGTTAGAAAAATATTTGCACGGGTCAGCGAGAATTTTAGTTTCAAAAATATTTAAGAAAAAATTGTATCAAATGCATTTACTTACTATTAATTTATTTACCTATACTCAAACCCGGCAACGACGGGTGTTCAGCCAGTATTTAATGTACTATGAGTTTGAAAACCGCACGTTTTTAAATATTTAGAACTGCGCATTTGAAGGAAACAACACACTAAAAGAATTACCCACAATGTGTCCAGGCGCACGTTAAAATAAACACTGCGTCCTTGTCCAACAAAGCAACGACACCACCGACCTACACAAAGTGTAATATTCAATATTAAACGGAGCACGTTTTAATGAAGCCAGTGGGTATTATTATAAAAATAACGAGAAACCATTTCCAGGAATATTGAAAGTATTAATTACCTAACGTCTAAATAAACGTGGTTCTCTTATACGTATGTAATTTATGACGTAAAATATTATGCGTATCGATTGAACGTTGGAAACCGTTGTTACACCCTTAGAAATTGATATTCTGTTTGTTATAAAGAGCTAATTATTTCTTTCGTAAACATTATACAACCCTAAAACAATAATAAATTAATAATAATTACAGTCGTAATGTTTCGTTTATATAATGCACACGATGTTATAATATATATCGGTCGCGACCTGCCGTTTATAAATCCACGTAAAAGTATGATACCCGGTCACATGTACATATAATTTTGAAAACGATCAGTATCACACCCCGTCCGGCATTGGCAGACGATAATAATTATTGTTAATTTTTTTCGTTTCATCGTACACCGTTTTTGGTACATCGAAAAAGAATTCAACCGACAGTTTTATTGCTGCGAGTATTACACGACGACGCGACGTTTAGCAATAAAACAGACTGTCGACCAACTCTTAATATGATGAAAATAAACACTTTTTTTTCTATTTCCGAAGGGCAAATAATATTAGAAATAATTCAGAAGGTCCGTAAAAAATTTCAATAAGAATATTTCCGTCATCGTAATACGGCGGGAACGACAATATTTTTAGGTTATCATAGGTTATAAACGCGCAGCTAAAATAAAACGGATTTTTTATACCAGCGTGACCGGTTTCCAACCGCTGACCGGCATTCGTCATCTCCCTCCCTCCCCCCCCCCTACCGACAATGCGTTACCAATGTTACCGCAATGGATTTCGCCATGAACGAAAGTTTTGACACACCAGTTTTTAATTAATATTAAATTTAGTTTGGAAAGATTTCATAATATGAGAATGTAAACACGTAAAAAAACAACACCGTGCTGCTGCTGCAAGGGTGAAAAGGCGACCGGTCGAACGAAATCAAACGGCGACACCGACACCAGAACACGAAGTGTGTGTCGGCGACATGATTCGACACTATTCCGTAAGCACGCATCCATCGAATCGCGCTGTAAAATAAATCGCTAGATAATTATTTTTTATTGTTATTATACACAGAATGCGCTGCGTCGTTCTCTCGCGTGATTATCGTCAGGACGGACGGGTACCTCTAAAACTCGCTTGGGAAAACAGTAAAACGCCGCAAGTTAACCGCACTCCTGCCGATGGCTGCTAAAACGTAATGTATTATAAACACAGTGTACTGCCGAGATATTTCGGACTTTGAACAGTTTGTTTACAAAGTCGTGGGGATAGTGTGCCTTGTTGGTGGCGGCGGCGGTCGAATATCTTCATATTATAATAGATAATATGCTGACCAACAGTGTACCTACTCGTATCGAATAGATTAGGCTGTGGATTATATTATGTAATAATATTATAATTTCGATCCGATCGCGCGAACCTGCCTGAACCTAGATTTCATTGCAAAGTGCGTTTTTTTTTTCTTGTACCCAAATTTCCTAACCTAGCTATTCCTACCGTATGGCATGGCAGATAAACGTTTTCGATTCAACTGTCGTACAATAATTAATGATGTCAAAATAATTTGTTAAAACAACGATACACGTTAATATTTTTAAATATACTACTACTGATTTATAATTTTTTAAAATTGGCAAAACATTTTTTATCTGATTCGAAGTTGGCAAATTGTTTTTTAGTCGTCCATATTGACAACGTCGTTTGATACTTATGAACCCGCTAATTACATTCGATAACGCATACAGTGGCGAGACTGATAGTTCAATAAACTCTACTGAAATTTTTTTCTCCTTTTTTGATACATAAATTATCAATTTGAATGAGTCATGGCCTCACAGGCCGTTATTAAAATTTTCCGGTAAGCCAAAATCCACTCATTGTTTAAATCATACTTTATAAATCGATGTATGGTATTATTTTTTTTTAGCATTTTTTTTTTTTTTTATAATAAGCGTACTATGTGGGTTATTATGTGGGTTTTTCAGGTTTTTTGTGTGATGATAAATAAAAACAAAACCACTGTCTTGAATTTAAGGAGTGTCTATAGACACTCACTTCTACCAAGCCGTTCAGTTTTGTACCAAACCGTCATGTATATTATCCAGTGTACAAATTGTTACGGATTGTATATTTCTTGTGTTTTTAATAAAAATAAATAAAGATAGTTTAAAAAGTAATCTCTTTTGTTTGTGTTGTCAACGTCTTGTTCATTATCTATTGTGGCGTGAAAAATGAACTACTAATCCCAGACGTATATTTTTGTTTTCAGAGGAAATACGAGTGGTTGTGGTAAGCCATATGATGTGGTCTGTTAGAAATTTAATATAGGCAAGGGTCCTTCTGACCTCTTACGTTTTATCATCACCATGCTACCGATAAAGTTAATCAAAACGATAGGTAGTAATTATAGTAATAATATATTGTTTTATTAGGTACTGTGAAGTATTACGAATTTATGCAGGTACAAGGATGGGCAAAATACTTGAAAAAAGTAAATAGATACTAAAGACGATGTACATACATTTTCACCTGAAGATACAAGATATCATTGAACATTTCCAAAAAGATACTTAATACATTATTTTTCCTCTTTAGATACAAGGTACTATACATTTTTTTTTCTAAATAATTATTAAAGTCGGTAAAATTATTAAAATGTATTATATTTTCTAATATTAATTATTTTAAAAAAAAAATGACATTGTTAAACAACAAATCATCTAATAATTAAAACATTAACTCTTTCGAAATTTAAATAAAATGTGTATAAATATAAGAAAATAAAATAAAATAGACATCTCTCTAGAATACTCCCACACAAACATGTTCATTATCTTTTAAGAATAAATAAAAATATTAATTTAAAGCACTTTTATGCTTAGATCATGAATTTATTTAAATTATGATTTTCATTATTTTTTTTTTCGCACATTGGTATAATTAAATATTAAATATTTTCCAATCACAATAACTTAATGCGCTATTTATGACGTTAAAATGAATCCTTTTGTAATTATCACATCTTATAAATTTGTTTATAGTAGTTGGTCTACCTAACAATATAGTGGTAGAATGAGGTAAAATCGATCGGACGATAACCATTATAGGCTTTCTCTTTTCTCACGTCAGTAATATTTACCAGTTCGCTGTTTCAGTCTTGTTCGATCCGTCATCGGACACGGTGGTCCGTAATATTTTTATTATTTTTTTTTCGCCATCGCATGCGTACGGCGTAATTTTTTTTAATAAACTTAACAGATTGATTCCATTTGTTTCAAGAACGTTAAACTTCTAAATTAAATTGTCATTATGAATTTAGTAATTATAGACGCCTCGCAGTAGTATTGTTTCGAGCGCCGTTTCAACGTTAGGAGTCTAGTGTCTATCACTATTATTCATTTCTATAATGAATAATCTCTTAATGAAGATAAACCAATTCCTAATTTGTTGTTTTAATATGTTAAAATTGCACAATTATTACAATTAAAAGCTTCTGGAGTCGGACGTTATTCGCACTCACAACAATTTAATAATTTTTGTTTTAACTAAAATAAGCAGTCTCGTAAAAAAAAAAAACAACTAGAACCACTACCGAATATAATAATCTGATATAATTAAATTGTAGATTAAGTAATAATTTTTTTTTATTACCAAATAATTAAAATGAAACATGCATATAGGTTGTCGATTTTTTTGTATAATTAATTGTTTTGATGAATAACTAAGTATTATAAAATATATGAATAAAAATAAAATAATTAGGTCTCGCCTTGAGTATTATAATAAAGAGTGCAAAAATTGTTACAGCCGGTTTCGAATATTATGAATATTCGTATAAATCGTATGATTTTTAAAATTTTTTTGATATGCGATCGAAACATGACTTGTGTATATGTGTGATGTAATCAGTAAAATTAATTTTATTTTTAAAATGTAGGTATTGAAAATCACGATTCTCAACGAGACAACAATGGTGTATGCACATTGCACGCGAACACCTACAGATATCGTCTTCAAAATATCCTATCGATTTTTTCATAGTCACCATAGTAAGCTTTAACATATAATAAAACATGTTTTTGTGTCCTTCTCAGTGAAAATATTGCCATCAAAACTCGACCATTTTCTACTAATACCTTATCCCTACGTAGACATTAGACTATAATAAATTCAATTGTTTTTGTCAGTAAAACTAACACTTGCCATGTTTGTACAAAGAACTGTCCTGCATTAGGAAATAAAACGATACAGTTTCAAAACAAAATAAACATTCAACAGGTATATCTTCTACAATTCAATTGAGTACAAGTGAGTCACACACCTATGTAGTCAGTAGATGAAAAGTGAAAACCTCGTTTTATAATAGGTAACTATTAACTATATTATTCAAGACTTGAAGTGATGGCAAGAACAACTACCTAGAGATAAGAACAGGTATGTAATTTATTTATATCACATTTAAGTAATAAAATATAATAATTTTATATTTTTTAATTATATTAAATTTAAAATAGTAAAAACTTAGGTATTCCTAATGAGTATTTATAAATAACAAATAATTGGGTTTAAAACGATTGTTAAGAATAAAATGTAAATGGGACTTAAACCCAAATGTTGGGTACAAGAGATTATCATGGAGTAAAAGTTTGTTTGATAAATAAAAAAAAAAAAGTTTAAAATGAATAATTAATTTAAAATGTGCAATAATGAGATGACAATATTACACCTAACATTTTTTCAATTCTTTTACATTTTTCGAAATATGAATTACAGTATCTTCTAGGTCTCCCCAAAACTTATTTCGATATCGTCCAGCTAATATATTTATTGTTACCCAACATCGTGATCACATTGTTTAGATAAGCCGGGTGATTAAATAATTGTTTAACGTATAAATTATAATTAATAAATTTTAAAATTTTATATCGAGTCTAATAGAAATTGAGTTGTTGACCTGCTGTTTATGCAATACACTTCAAGTCTATGAGTAGGCTTACCTCATAAGATCTAAATAGTGTGTACCAGTTTAACCAAAAAAAAATACTCTCTTTCAGTGTGCATAAAGTAATAAAATGCTATTCATTAAGTGAAAAGACCAATAGATTAAAGTATCAAATGTATTTCTTTATAAGGTACATAACTGTTTAATCTTTTGAAATTTGCTTAATGAATAACAATGTACTTTTGACACATACAAAATTACAAATATACATAACGTTTGACAAATAATTTAACTTATCGTTCAAAAAGACATACTATAATAATACAATGTTAATAACTAAACAAACGTAAAAGAGTTTAGTTAAAGTTTAACAGTTGTATCGTTCAATGTATGAAAAATTGTTTTTTTTTATTTATGTAAAATTTATTGTTCTGTTAATTTATAAAATATAATAAGACATATTGGATCATTTTTTTTCTTCAAATGAAAGCGATAATTATTTTTCTGTAAACTCTTGTTGGAAAAGAACATTAACTGAATTGTTCAAAATATAATTATTTTAATGTTAGACAAACAACCACACAAATTAAATTACTTTAAATATAATAAAAATATACATATATTAAGAAATTAATTACCAATTTTGTGTTCATTTGTAATAATGTATGTCACTAAATTATGAAGTAGAATAAATAATGGTCACTAAAGCTAGTTAAATTTTACACATATCTAACTATTAATATAAAAAACTACATTCAAGTTTTCAATTATGTATGTATAATTATGTATTATAATTATGTAAGTGATTAATAAATAAACATACACATAATATAGTTCAAGATACACTTTGAAATAAAATCAGAATGGGACACTAAAAAAAAAAAAAAGAGACAATATATATATATATATGTATTATAATAGAAATATATAATTGAAAATTAAATTATTTTTTCTTCTTCAATTAAACAGCAACGGCGATTTTTAAATGAAATTTTCTTCTGGTTCCTTAGGGGCATCAAGATCCCGATAGTGAATTATTGGTCTGTAATCAAACCGTCCAAAAATTAGTGAAATATTTTTAAAATACAATATAATTAGCACACAGAGCAAAAATAATAATAGTGAACAAACACTAAAAACAACCTGAATCAACCGATACTGAATACATTTTAATATAAGATATTCAGGCTTACCTTCCACCACCTCTAAAACCTCCACGAGCTGGTGGTCTTGAATATCCATACATTCCTCGACCAAACCCAGCACCTCCATAAGGTGGATATCCGGACATTTGATACCTGAAACGTATAAAAGTAAGATAACTGTTATATCAAATCCACACTCCAACACTAGTGACAAAACGGTTATTACGGATTTCCAGCTGGCTGATATGATTGTGGAATATCATTAATATCTTTTCTAACTTGTTTAGAATTACCAGGATGTTCGGGCAATTGAGGTCTTTTTGTATCACGGAGATAATTATTAAAATACTTCACCTTAAAAAATTTAAAAATTTTTAAAACTATTATTCATATTGGTATTAAATTTAAAAATGTACGTACTTCTTTTTTCACATCATCTAGTTTATCCACATGTTTGTTGAATATATGTTTACGAACAAATTCAGGACCTTTGAATTTTTTGCCTGACAAAGGGCACAGCCACTTGTCTTTTGAAATTTCCTGAGTATTAGAAGTAACAAACTTTTCAATTTCTTCTTCTTCGTTTTTGGCTCCAAGTTGTACTAATTCTTTCTCGCTTATTTCGACAGGAATGGTGACGGTCAGAGAGTGTGCTTTCGTTTGGAAATTGTGACTATAATCGGTGATTTCTTGTTGAGTTGGCTAAACAATCATTCAATTTAAAACTTAGTGCGCTCAATTATGGACATTGATATCCAAACGAATAAAATACTTACTGGATTGCTGGGCAGTGCACAACGAGCATGCATAATACCACATCTATTTGGCATTTCATCTTCATTTACATATTCGCTATGATTGTAAAAGTCAACTGAATGTACAATACGTAAGTAAAGTATCATTTTATCTAAGGCCTGAAAATTTCCTCATAATTATTTTACAACTCTAATACTAATATTCTATTGCTATTGCTACTACTCCATTCAAAATGAAAAGGAACTTCTTTACTATCGAGTATTAGTCAATGTCAGTTGTTACACCTTATTTTCTTTAAATTATTTTTAAATTATTAATAATTAAATCTTTAAATTTTCTATGGTTTAATCTTAATTTATTATTGACATCAGTTGTTTCAAATTTGTATTATCGATATTGTTGGTAATTTAATTATCATAGCAGTCATGAGACATTTCAATTACTATAGTTTGTAAGATATATCAAATAACTTAAAAGATTTACTATCTAAATTGAGTGATAAAAAAAAAAATTCCATTCAAAATGTATATTAATTTTTCTCCAATTCCCAATTCTTAAATGTCTTCATGCTCACCTCAATAATACATATAACATTTTTTTTTTAACACTACATAATATAATTAAATAATAAAATTATTACCTTAAACAGTAGCAAGTCTTTTTCAGTATTGTCTTCGGGTTCGCAAGTAGCATTCTCACCCAAAAGCTCTTCTTCTTCAGCAGACGCTTCTTCAATTAGAAAATCTGTGATATTTTGTAAAACAGGATTACGCGATACAACACCATAAGTATTTTCCGTGGCAGGTTGTTCTTCATCAGATTGCCATAGTCCTGAACGATTATCAAAGTTGTTTATTATGTTAGCACATAATTTCATGTCATTTCGAGCCACTTGTCTGTGATTGGTTATTCCATTCACAGATCGAATACGTTTACTCAAATCCCTATTGACTATTGCGCCCAATTCACAGTCACGCAACTATAGATAACAAAAAAATAATATATTAACAAACAATATTAAAATATTTTAACAATTTCACATGATTTTTTGAGTAGAAATTATTATCACAGAACGAAAAATTTAGGAAATTATAATACCTCGAGTAGAATATAAATAAGCTACATCAAATAAAAATACTTCCGAAATAGTTATACATCCTGTTTGTGTAACCTACTGTTTAATCATTAAAATCAATCGATGGCTAATATTTGAATAAAAATTGATTTACCCGAACGTTATTCAAGTTCCAACATATTTCTTTTATATGAACATCTCTATCGAATGTTACCCAACCACGTCTGAACCAACGACGTTCTGGCAAGGGATCAGCAATAGACAGTCTCATAAATCCGGGAAATCTTCTACAAATCTATAAAAAAAAAATTAAAATATTTCCTTATAGATGACAAACTAACGGTAACAAAAACAATTAATAACTTAATTATTAAAAATTTACACTTACTGTTTCAAGTTCGCTTTTTGTTATTGTAGGAGATAAATTACGTAAAAACACAGATGTTGTACGGTGCAATGCTCTTGGTTTTACAATATCATCCTAAATGAAAATATACATGGAAAATGAACAACTTTATTAATTAATTTTGATTAAAATATTTAATTATAATTACATTATGATCACTATCATTTGTTATATCCATAACTTCTGGTTTTTGGCCATCCTCGTCTTTAGTTTCTAAAAATATTAAAAAAATATAAATATTACTAATTAAACAACATCTATTTTATGTTATATAATATAGTTCATATTTAGAAAAAGAAGAAATATCTATAAAAAGCATTAACATCAATTATTGTAGTTAAATTAAAATTACCATCTGAATTATTTATATCAGAATTTTCTTTTTTATCCACATCGTCACCATCTTCTTTGTCGCTTTCCACTTCACCGTCAGAATTTCCAACGGAACTAAAAATTAAAATACAAGTGTCAAATCAACTTAAAAACTCACAAATATAATTTTTTTCAGAATCTGTAACAAAAAATCGGAATTTTAAAATGTGCGATTTTTAAGAATATAAAAAAAATGTAAACCATTAAAACTCAATACAATGTATTTTAAATGTCTTAAAAATATGTTAAGTAACTGAAAGTAATTATGTCTTACTCATTAGTTTTTTTAACAGATTCTTTTTTCTCAGACACTGGCTGTTCATGTTTAATTTTAATTGTTTCTACAGGATTTAACACTGTTAAATCAAAATCAGAACCTCCTTCAAGTTTTATGACAACTGAATCAAGAAGATGAACCAAAGGGTCCGTGTTATCAGCGTCCACACAAACAGAATCGACTTTGCCATTTGCTAAAAGTTCTTTAAACACTTCTAGTCGTTTCTAATAACAAAACAAAATTAATTTTATTTAACTTGTGAATTTTATTTTACACATGAAAAAATAACTTTTGTACTCGATGCTTACCTTTAGTGCAAGGGTTTGCTCTTCCTTACGTTGCACACTATCATCTGGATGATATTTAATCTTGAACCTTAAAAAAAATTAACCATCATTAAAACACTGATTTGATATTTCAGATAATTTATACTATTTAAATACCATTCTTCATCTTTATGGGCAACGAAAAATTCATTGAGCTGGTTCCTTTTAAACTGCAATTTGTATTCATTGTATTTATCCAAAGCTTCCTCGTCAGTTATATTATCATCTTGAGTAATCAAGAAAGCTTTCAAAGACATCATTGGCGGTTGGGTTTCTCCTGAAGATTGTTCAACAGGAGGCGGAGCAGAGTGACTTACTGCATGGGCTCCAGGATCTCTCATAGGTATAATTCTAAAATTGTATAAAATAATTAACAATATTAACATATCATTATTTTTTGATAATTTAACTCAGTTTTTCTAACATATTTACTACGAACCTAGAAACAGGAGGCATATGATGTGCAGGAGGTTCCCACGGTCCACCATAACCATAACCCGGAGGTTCATAACCAATTCGTCTGTCTTCCCTATATTTAAATAATTTTATTTATCGAAGCAGTTTTTATAATTTATTTTTATGGATTAGAATAATTATTTAAAAAATTTAACTTTTAAACTTCTTTTACACTCACCAATCTGGAGGTCTCATTCTTTTCACCGGAGGTGACAAATCTCTTTGAGCACCTGGACTATAACGATCGCGCATTGGACCTCTATAGTCTCCGCGCCCCCTACTACGCGCACCCCATGTTTCTCTATAAAAAAAAATATTAAGTTAATAAAAATGCAACGTGTGGTTTAGTTGAGATATTTAAAAATTATCAAATAAGACATTTTTATAATATATAACTAATAATAAATTATTTAACATCACAAGAACTCTAATCCAAATAAACTTTTGTTTATTTAGTTTAAAATCATAGTATATGCTAATTAACTACTGAACACAAGAATATATAAGTAAAACAATAAAGACGAATAAGTTATTAAATAATAAGTACCTTGTAGTTTTCATCAATCGGCTAAAAAATAAAAACATGAATATTTTAGGTTTATACATAATTATTACATTTATCATTAAATGGGAAATTACTTAATTTTTTTAACATTGCAAAGTAAAATCGTTGATTATAGAATACACATTCTATAATCAGTGGTAAAACGTTGATGAAAAATTAAGCAATAAAGTTGGTTATTTTGGTAATGATTATTTTTTTAAACCTAATAGTGTTAAAAGCTTTACTAACAATATTTGAGATATTCAAATTATTGATGATATATTAAAAAAAATGTTTTAACATATATTAATATAATCATAAATATAAAAATTACAATTTTTAATAATGTGTGAATGTATGAAATTATTTAAAAAAATAGATCTTTTGAGTCTAAATTAAAATATTTAGTCTTAAATTGAACTTAATAAAATTTAAATCAATGCAGGTATCTAATTAAACAATTCTAACTTCATCTAAAGAAAATGTATCTACTTCAGTTTGAAAATAAATTAAATATTTAATTTAAATAGCAAATAGGTTAGGTATACCTAAATGTTTTTTTTTTATAAGAGTTAAAAAAGACTTTTAACTTATAAAATCTAGCACAAACAACCCAGTTCTCATTAATAACCATTTTAGTTTGCAATGTTTAAGGTGTTGTAGAAACTCGACCAAATACTTCATTCAACTTACCAATAAGATTATACAGCCAATTGTTTAAAGTTAATTTACATCAATCAAAAATGTACGTCAATAAAGTCAATTTGCAAAATTGAAAATGAAAGAACGTTCAAATAGTAAAAGGTAAATGAAATATTAAATCATCAATAATATAAATATAACATAAATGTCTAGTAACGGTTCATAAAACACAATAAATATAAAAACCAGAATAAAACTTATTTTAAATTACTCTAAACATCTTATCTAACTATTTTTCATTAGCATTTGATCCGTCAAGCAAACACAGTAATTATGTTGTTGACCTTTAGGATGAAAATGATGAACAAGAGGTTTAGAGCAACGTTGAAATGTATAAAAGTGACATTACCTGTCATTCCAATCATCACGCATACGACGGTCATCTCTTCGGTTATCACCGCCTCTTATTGACTCGGTGCGTTCGCCTCGAAATTTGTCCCTTCGTTTCCTATCGTATTCATCATCACTGTCGCCCATTGCTCACTTCTCGGTTGTCACCTTAAAAAAAAAACGGTTTCAAATAACGTTCAATGCGAACTCGACAATCGAACAACAATTGAGATAAAATAGATGTTTACTGGTGACGACGGTGCGCCGATCGGCCGGAATGTTTATCTGACACAAGTGTTAAACCTGCGAGTGTCCCGACGGTTGAATACATAAAATTCCCGGATTCTACTGGGAATCTTGGACGCGATCGTGACACGGCCCAGCGGCCATTAGGAAAACGCAAAACGGTGAAAAAATGTATAAATCTCGTACGGCGGCCGAAACGTAAACGTAACGTACAAAAAAGCAGGCCGCTAAAGAGAGTTGTTGAAATCACATCATATAGATAGAAACTAAATGGGACAAACAAAATGTGAAGACAGTGTGTGCAACGTGACGTCGTTTCCTGCCAAAGATCTACAACGTACGTACTTGTGAGTACGCGTTTCCTGCGCGTATTATCAACCTATGATATGCGGATACGATTCATCCAATGGCGAACTACATCTGGCGGTCAACGGTCGAAATACAATGTCGTTGTTTCGTTTTATAAACGCCACGATAATATCATAATTTTCAAATTATAGTTTGAAAAACAAATGCCGAACGTTCGTTCGTCTATCGAAAATCCGTTCGCCTATTCGCAAACCGCGCGCGTTGACGTCGCGAAGTGACGCGCATAATTAATTATTATTAATATTATTATTCCCGTTTCTCGAGACCTTTTCAAGTTACAATCCTGGACACGTATGTACATATATATATATATATATATATATAGAATATCGCGGTTACGATTGTTTATCAGCCCTGGGTAAATATATCGGAAAAGTCGTAATCTCTTTTAGCGCGCGGCTGATAATACCATCCGTACGTTTCTTACGGGACTCGAAGAGTGACGTCACATGTAACGCGAGTTTATTGATTTGTAGACATACCTTGTGTTGTTGTTCGGACAATCGGCGGACTCCGGCGGTGCCAAGTAAATAAGCGCTATACATACGGGGAAATGATAAAATATGTAAAAGTCATACTTGCTGATAATAGCGATAATGTGTATAATATAGCTTTTCATAACATTTATGACAACGGATCAAGATAAATTTTTTTATTAACTTTCTGAATTTCTTCCCGTCACGGTCCGCGTTCCAAATCCGAACGGATTGTCGTTTTCTTTTTGTCTAATAATGATTCACGATAATTCCGTCTCGAAAAATATCGCATGATGTACAGTTTCGAAGGAGATTTTCGAAGGAAACCGGAACAAAATTATGCTGGGGCTAGTGTACACGAACCTGTTAGTAATCTCATTCAAAGGGCTCGATATGAACGGGAAAAACGAGAAGTATGTATTGTTCACACAAGTCGTACGAATTACATTTAATGTCTGCCTATTATAGCATTAAATCGATGTGTTTTGTTTTTTAAGGAAGCAAGACGCGAGCAGCGGCGTGTTATTAGAGTGCAATCGTGCGTCAGAAGTTTTATAATAAGGAAAAAAGTCAAACAACATTATCGAACTCTGTTTGATAATACTGTATCTAATCTGAAGAACAAACAGATATCCGATGAAGTGTTATCGAATCTCGTGAAGAATTTAGTATTTTTTCATGATAGAGAAATCGATTCACAGAGACTAGTAAGGGTTTTTTAATATCATTATATTCATTCATTCAATTTAAGTTTAAACTTATTACCGGGTTTACATTCAGCCATTGCCACTGCTCCTTGCGCTGTCCTATTTATTTCCCAAAATAATTTAGTGACAGCGTCGAGGGCAGTGAGTGTTTACATTGCCCTGCTATTTTTAACAGCGTTATCAGCAACCTAACTGGCAGTGTGAGCGTGAGTGCTTTTTTACATTCTTCTTGTAATGCAGTTACGCGAACAGATTGTAAACACACATTCACACTCGTGCTGCCGGCAATGTTGCTGCTCGCGCTGCTCAATTTACCGCTCTTGACTGGAGCGTTGGGCAGAGACAATGCGAGGAGCATGAGAGCATGCTCACTTCTCTGCTCACTGCCACGGAAGTGGGCTGAATGTAAACGAGGTATTAGATATCACTTTTGTTATTTTGTTGTATTACTTTCCTTGTATTTAAATATCATTTATCAACATTGTAAATTGTCAACTTAAACCATCTATTTTAAAAACATCTGAATATTTTTGAGCATGTTGGCAATTTTAAAATAATTATTTAGCGTATTAAAAAAGTAATACCTATCATAATTAATGAAAATACAAAGTTTAACAAAAAATTTATTTGAAATTTTTTAATTTTTTGTGTCATGTATCTTTTGCTATAATAATTATTGTTTATATATTTTATATTATAGATATGGTTATCTCAACATATATTACGTAATAGTGCAAAATTATTAAGATCAAGTTTGGATAAAAATGCTTCTTGGTATTGGCATTTAAAATGGATTCTTTCCCTTAATATTGATTTATTGAACTCGTCGAATTTGGAATCATTTGCTACACCTTTACGGATAATAGAGGAGTTAACTTCAGTAGAATCCTATAAAAAAATACTTGGTCCAGAAAATGCAGTTCTCGCTTTACGAGATGTTAGTATACATAAGTATATTATATATTTAAATGTAAATCATTTTTTATTGAATTTCATATTAAAAATGTAAATTATCTATTTTTGCAGTTATTCCAATATCTAGTCAAAAAATGCTATTTTGATAGTTTACATAAAATTCTTGATACGAAAATACCAGCAATGTTTGATGTTGAAGACACGCCAGCTCCACCTTTAGCTAAAAGTATATTGGAATTTGTAAAAAGGCCATTTTCAGTACGATCGTCAACATTTTTAGATGAATACACGTAATTATATATTTTAAGCATTTAAAAAAGAATTTTAGAAATTTTCCAGTTTTTACATTTTTATGAACGAGTTATTCGATAATTTCAATACTTATATTTGTAATTGTTTACTTGTAATAAAATATAAAAATAAATCTTTTTCAGCTCTACAATTATGGATCATTTTATACGAACATTTCTGAAGGGACCAATATCTGATATTAATCACAAATTCATCTTGCCAAATTTATCACTTGACCAAAATAAAAAGAATTATGTCGGACCAGATTTTAGACAATTAGTCATGTCATTAACTCATTCTTCAACCCAATTTGTACCTAATACAAATTTATTTTTTTCTTTGCTGATACTTGAGCCATCTGTTGACGCATACTCTTTTGGTTGGTAAAAATTATTTTATTCGTTTTATAAATTAAATTGATGTTACTTAGTATGGTAAATTATTATAATGTTATTATTTTTACAGTGATTAAATGCCAACAAACTGGCCGTGAAGTAAATGCAATGAACGATTACTTAGATATTCTTTCAACATTATCAATCAGTTTAGTTGAGCCACCTGTTATTGACTACATAAATAAAACATGGATTTACAAACAACTCTGTCAAGATAGTTCGGATGACTCTGATAATGAATCAAAAGAAAATGAAAAATCATTCTGTGGTTTTTCAGAAGATGAACTTGAGGCAATAATGTTTATTTATTTTTAATTAAATTAATTCTAATATTAAAATATATTTTTTATCAGACAGACTTTAAAATTATGTTCAGAGCTTATAAACGAACCATCTAAAGTATACAGAATAGTAAAATATGTAGAACAATCTTGTTCTAAAGAATCGTTACATTTTTTGCTCGTACCTGTTTGCAAACTGTGTCATAATTTACTCATGTCTCATAAATTAGCTGTGCATAAATACAGGTAAAATATTAAATTATTTAAACATTTATAAATAATATTATAAAATTCCTTTTATATATATTATATATGTATTATTTTTGCTAATTCTCAATAGTTTTTTTAGAAATTTGAATGGATTTTAAAACTAAAAGACCTGAAAAAATGTTACTCGTTATTTCCAACTTAAATCATTATATTAACTATTTTTGATATCATAAAATGAGTTTTAAAACTTAATTCACACACTGAAACAAGACCACCACTTAAGTACGACATTTGTGACAACTGTTTTTAATAGTTTACTGTGTCACTTGATCTTGATATACTTAATATTAATCTAAATAAATAATTTATGGCAACAACAGTAAATCAATATATAATTACAATACTGTTGATTAGTAAAATGTTAATATTTTATTTTTAGACTATTATATACATTAGCTCTTAATGCTAATATCTTACATCATCTATGGAGTACTATTTTGAAAACAGAACAACAATCACTGTTTGGTCCTAGTTTAGTTACTACTAGTCTAGTTACTGTAATATCAAGAGGTACAAATTTAGCCCCGGGTGATTTTGACCGTATAGTTCCATTATTAGCAACATTTTGTTCTCTGTTAACTTTGTTAATATCAACTTTACATGATGCGGAATTTAATAAAGTGGTTGGAAATAGTTCTGGTAAGTTGTTAAATATCTTAAATTTCAATTATTTTATTTTAATTTTACTTTTTTTTTTTTTATTTAGAACAAAATTATAACATCCCGTTAAAATTCACAAGAACGGATCTTGTATCAATCACTTCTATTTTGAAAGACGTGGCTTTGGGTTTAATTGAACTAGCATACCCAGACTCAAGACCTTCGATAATGCCGTACAATAATAACACAAATCAGAATGCTCAAACTTCTGTTTGGTCTCATTTATTACGGGTAACGTTACCATAATTTATTTTAATAGTATTTCGAATCAAATAAAATTTAATGTAACGCTTGTTTTAACTATTAGGTGACTGTTCTTTTACTACGACAGCTTCATTCTAGAGATCTGCGATGTAGATTTTGTCCAGAAGGGCACTGGGTGTCAAATCGTTTTACAATGAACTCTGCATATGACAAACCTTCGAATATGCATTTTGTACAATTCACTCGAAGGTCTAGATTAAATTATAGACCTTTCAGAGGCATCCCTGTGATATCGATGGACAATTTAGGTACTCGTCATTATACACTTTATGTAATGTAGTAATTATGTGCCTTAAACTTTATGATTTAATAATTAATTATACAACTCATTGTAAACAATGATATTTTGTTTTTTTAGATGAAGGTCCTCCTCTAACCACTCGTCAAGTCCGTATTTTAACTGTTTTGAAAGAAATACCATTTGTCTTGCCTTTCGAAGAACGAGTGGTTGTATTCCAAGGTTTATTGTTAAACAACAAAATAGAATATCAAAACACTGATGCTCATTTTATGGCTGGATCAAATATACACATTACTGTCCGGCGAAATTATTTGTATGAAGATGCATTTGAAAAATTATCTGTTGAAAACGGTAAATATGATTCATCTCATAATAAATGTATATACTGTACACCTAACGAGCAGTATATTTTAGTATGTACGACATACGTCCGGTTGTCTAACGCATTGTTTTAATATACTAAATGACAAGATTTCGATAAAGTGACAAAATATTATTAATTAATATATTTGTGATGAAAAAGACAACAGCTACATTATAACATAGATTTTATTTTCGTTATTGATTATATTAGATCAGTTAGTATCATCTGGTAACAAGTTGACAGAATTAATAAAAATAATTGTGTACATTTTAACCACTTTCGATTTATACAGTTTCGTGTTACAGCTGACAGACATAAATCTTTTTATTTTCCGCCTTGAATCGTCATATTATTATAATTGAAAAATATCATTTTTATTATGATATCTTCAAAGTTATTCAAGAACCTAACTGATATAATTCATAGAATTTTATATACCAATAGGTTACAAGTCTTTACGAAAAAGTGTTAAATTATGAACAATGTGTTTTATATGTGAAATAGAACATAAGTCAAATATAGAAATTGGATGTGTACTCTTAACATTTTGATTTTTCTAAATAAATTTTACAAATTGATAGTGCCTTTTGAAAAACTTTATATTTCAAATCTAATATATATATGTAATATATTTTATAGAACCAGAAATCCGTCAAACATTACGAGTGCATATGAAAAGTGCTGCTGGACTAGATGAAGCAGGTGTGGATGGTGGAGGTTTATTGAGAGAATTTTTGTCTGAACTTCTAAAAACTGCATTCGATCCAAATCGTGGATTTTTTAAAATTACCAATGATAATATGCTTTATCCAAACCCTGATGTTCATTTAATTCAACAAAATTTTTCTTCACATTATTATTTTATTGGTAGAATGCTCGGAAAGGTTAGTTTCATACATTTGGTATTCATGAATTCATTATTATCGTTATTTGTCTATTTTGTTTTTGATTTGTGTAATTTATTTTTGTAATTTTAGGCTCTCTATGAAAATTTATTAGTTGAACTTCCTTTGGCAGAATTTTTCTTATCGAAAATCATTGGACGGCAAACCGAAATAGATGTTCATCATTTAGCATCATTAGATCCTCTAATGTATAGGAATTTACTTTCATTAAAAAATCATGATGGCGACGTTGTGGATCTTGGTTTAGATTTCACTATACTTATTGATGAATTTGGCCAAACGCGTGTAGAAGAATTGAAACCTGATGGTGCCAACATTGCTGTAACAAATCAAAATCGAATCGAGTATATACATTTAATGGCTGATTATAAACTCAACAAACAAATTAGAAAGCAATGTTATTTCTTTAAACAAGTAAGTGCAATATAAATATATTTTTTTCTCTTTCGCTATAAAATTACTTTTAAATTTCTTGTATTTTAATTAGGGTTTGGCCAACGTAATATCTTTGGATTGGTTACGTATGTTCAGCAATCGCGAAGTACAGGTATTAATATCGGGAGCCGAAGTTCCAGTTGATATAGAAGATTTGAAAAATCACACTAATTATGTCGGAGGATACACACCTGATGACCCAGCTATAAATTTATTTTGGTCAGTTGTAAATGATTTTACTGATGAGGAAAAAACTAAGCTCTTAAAATTCGTAACAAGTTGTTCACGTCCGCCTCTTCTTGGTTTCAAGGTACGTTAGACAATTAGTAATTTATCTAAATTATTCAAACTAACATTTTTTTACAGGAACTTTACCCACCATTTTGTATTCAAAAAGTAAGTTCTTCTGATCGCCTACCAACCGCAAGTACTTGTATGAACCTTCTAAAAATGCCCGTGTTCAAAGACTATGAAACTTTAAAAACCAAGTTATTATATGCTATACAATCTGGTGCAGGATTTGAACTAAGTTAATTTATCTAATGTGGTTGTTTTATTTTTTAATTCGTGGTATGTACTTCAAATAAATTTTCTTTTAATTGAACTAATAAAATAATTTACTATTCTATAAATGCATTTTATAATTATATTTTTATTTTGTTTAATAGATAATTTCAACATTAAATCGTATTAATTTTATAACGAAAACAGTCGTTCCCAATGTTAACAAAGGAAATTGTTCAAATTCTCAATATAATCAGTTGAGCCACAATAACTAGAACTTTGATAATTTGAAATTAAATTCTCAATAATGTGTATTACATTTTAGATCCTTTTAAATGTATTTCAATATTAATATATTTTAATAATCAAATTGTTTTTGTTCTCCCTTTATTAAGTTTAAATTATCGCAACTCAACTGTACATGATTTTGCTAAAGTTTGAACATTCAATCTTGTAAAGTTACTTAAGCTTCATCAAGTGAAGTGTAATTGAAAAAAAAAAAAACATCCATCTAGATTTACTAAAACAGTAAAATTATTACTAGTGAATACCGAAAGAATGTGATCAGATGTATGAGTTATTAATCGGCATTTATGTTTATGTAATTATTATTAAATTTTTAAATTTTAAAATGACTAATTATTATTTATTACTTCCATTTATTGTATATAGGGCCCAGGGCTAAATTGGTCAAGCGATTCACTGAGAAAATTTTAGTAGACCATCTGAAGTATATAAACTAATCTTTGCTTCTGATTAGTTACCAAAATATCATAATCCAGTACAAATATCAGTATGTGGAGTGAGTGAGATAAGTGAGCCGATGATTTATATTTGTACTGTTCACAAACACATGTCTGGGTCGTTTTGTTCCAATCTGACCCTGGGCTTATCTACATTTAATCATGAATATACTTAATAAGTTATGTTGGTGTTTGATCATTTGTTTTGGAGATAATTATTGTTTAAAAATGAAATATAGTGTAAATAATATAATATTATTTACTAAATAAACATTCATAGAATATTGAATTTTATTTAAAATTATATAGCTTGGCTATATATTTTTAGTAGATAATACTATGAAATTATAAAAACAAGTATACAAATATTAATTCACGGTTTAGTGACTCTTTTTCGAAAAACGTGTATACGATCAGATAGATATAATTTTATGGTTTATTTATACAGATTTATGAAAAGTCATTGAAATAATATTTCGAACAAATCTAACACAGTGTTAAGCTTAACACGAGTTTTAACAGCCAGCGGCGTGTTCCTGTAGGTAAGCAAGACTAATTCTATCATTATACGTGGATTATAGGCAGTTATTTTTGGGCGTCCAATCGACTTGTGCGACTTGTGCTTGTGCGTCCCAACACAAAAGGAAACACAGAAACGGACTGGGAGTGAAATATTAAATCCTAATCGCAGATGGCCAGATGTGTAAAATAACTCGATGGGTTTAATTTGGGCGATATGACAGACTACTCGTTAAAACGTTGTTCGGCATTCCTTTTTCGAAACCGTCTGCATTTCATTATGAGTATACTTCTATCGAATGCCAAGCGTTGTCGTCGTCGTTTATATAGTATTTTATGTAACTTTATAATATGTAATAATTTATGATGTGTTGGGTGTAATATTGTCTAGTCCTTATTGAGACGAAATTCGAAAACCGACCTACGGGGGGGGGGGGGGGGGTTCAATTTTTAATTGCAAACGTCAAATAAAATATTTAATAATTTACAGGCTCGAATACGTTGTCGCGACCGAAATAAAAACGTAACAAAACGTATCGTTTCAAAATATTTGCTCGTACACGAAACGGTCGCGCGCGAGGGCGTCGGGATGGAACGGACGAGTCGAATATAGTCGCACCGGCGGCGGCACACCGATGTAATATGTTTCTACATTTCTACGAACACACATGTCTATTACGCGCACGTACGGACAGAGTATCCGACCGGTTAAATGTATGCACGTGTGTTACAATAATGTAGACGACGTATTTGACAGCGTAATTCTGGCGCGAGGGGGACTATTCCCCCTAGACGGGGCTTATTTTAACGCGCGTTTAGACGCGTTTTGTGTATAATTTTAAAACGCTAAATAACATGTCTATATAGATATCTAACGATCAGATTTTCAAAGTATACGCGCTAATAATATTACAGTCGGTGTTCGTCTAATAATTATGATTTGGAAATTTAAGTGTTTTTTTTTTCATTCAGGTGCATTTGGTACATACTTTTTACACGATACATTCGGTATCCTGCCTAATAATATACTTACATTTTGGAAACAAACACTAATCATATCGGACGGACTGCTTTGTGTTGAAATAACGACTTTTGAGGAGGCGCCCAGAGAGGTATATTACGCGTTTTTAGAAAAATTTCATTTCGGTTAACTCTTTCGGCGTGCGCGCGCCGCACGTGCTGTGTGACTTACATATTTGTTTTATGGCGACTGCTATTTTTAGCACCGAAATTAGATTAGCTGTTTTTGAGAGAGAGAGAGAGAAATTCAATTTTCCAAGTAGTGTTGTGTCGTTTTTTTTTTTTTAGTTTTTCACGTAATATTTTCGTGCGTTAAAATACGAAATTGGCGTACGAAAACGTAATCGATCAAACATATTATTTTAACGACTACCACCTTTTTTGGAGGGTCGCCGTTGCCGGAGCCAAGCGCGATTCTAAAAAAAATGTTGGCCTTTCCACAAAAACGACGCGGGGTGACCTGAATGCGAGCGCTCGCGCTAAGGGCGGTGTGCCTCTATGCGACGAATATCATCGCGATACGCACTGCAACTTTGTATCATATTCAAGTATAATAATAGTACCGACGTCAGTGGAGCAAATGCGGGGTGGGGTGTAGAGGTTATATCCCCTCTTAGACGAGCGTAAAAAATGACGGCGAGATAGAGATATCGAGATCATCGATGTGAAAAGAGAGAGAGAGAGAGAGATGAAAAATATCACGATAAATACGTAATAATAATAATAATATGTAGGGGGAGTATTATTGTTTAATATCGGCGGCGTAGATAGAATTCTGAAGGGGGGTGGGGGTGTTTAAGAGTCGATTCACAGGTTAATTATATTAAAAAAGAAGTTGTATTTTATTAATTTTAATTCGTATATAATATATTTTATATTTACAATGAAAATATCATTTTACTATAGTATAGTAATTATACATAATAATTAAATATCATTAAAAAAAAAAAGAATTATCTGGAAGGGGGTGGACTAATAATGTGGTTAATATTGTTACATCCTGTACCTAAATTATACATTATACTGCACACACTATACCAACTGGCATAATATATACTCAAATTACACACACTAAACACTTTGTGACTGCAGTGCGCAAATTATAGGAACACATTGAAATGATGAGACACAGTGAGTTCGACACCTCTACCACACATCGCGACGAACGAACTCGAATCTACCACTATCGACAGCCATCTCGACCGCCAGTAATGTATTACAATTATTAAACGATATCGTAAATATTTCAACCATTAGACAAACAAATCAAATCGGCCGCCGTTTTATCGATAACAAAAAAAACCCTCTCGCGCGTTCACGACACCCAGAAAATATATCCACGAGGACCGAAAACCCTCGCCAGGATAAACTAATATCGTTTTAAGGCGTGGTTCCCCTGATCGCGTTACAATATCGCGTTGACTTTAATAATTAATTAGTTGTACGAGTTTGTGTCGCCGGACTAAATTATTATATAAACCTACGCACCGGCGCGGCGGCGAAACTAGATTCTCGGAGGCCCTTCTGTTGCCAGGACAGAATTTCCTAGTCTGAAAAATAGAAGAATTTTGTTTTAATAATTAGGATATTGATTCAATCGAAACAGATGATTACATTTTAAATTCTATATTATACCCGGTAAAAATTCTATTTTATTTTCACACGCGTTTCCAGTTGAACAAATTCGACTCGAATGACTTTATCGAGTAAATTAACCCATTTTATAACTTTTACGAGGCATTTAGTTTGATTTTTTAAGTTGTAATTTTCTAGTCTGAGGCCCGTGCGAAATCACACCTTTATCTATACGTGTGTAGTTCCGCCACCGAACCTATACGGATGTCAAGTAAAAGCCGCCCATTAGAAACACGGATAATTGATACAATCGCGTTATTTGAAACAAAATGGACCGGGCCGTATAATATTAGAACATTGAAAATAAATCGAATTATTGAAACATCACATCGGTTATTTGAAACGATTGGGCGAAAGTCGGTCGACATATAAGTATAACCAATGTAATTTAATGTTGTCTTTGCTGTCGTCGTCACGTTTATATTTTGACTGTACTTTATCTTGAAAAAAGATGCACTTTTACGTGAAAAAGCACAAGACCTGGCAAAGGAAAACGGGGAAAGACGATTTTGTTGCGACGGGAAGGATGGTTTCAACGTCGTCGGAAGAAAAGGGAGAACGTCAAGCTTGGACTTTATTTTAGAGCTTTACCCATGAACACACCTGATGCGCACTCAAAGCCAAAGGGGCAAAAACGAGCGCAAGTATTTTTTCAAATTTTTGCGCATTTTTCATTTTTTTTTTCTCCACAGTACAAATCAAACCGATCGCGCTTCTTATTAGAAACCGCGCGGGGTGCTATTTTCACGGTGGCCCGCGTTATGGGCAGCCGTCGATAAATTCCGACGAAAAACGCGCGCAATACGTATTCCGTATATTCGACTGTTGCCTTTTATAATGTTGCATAATATAAACGCGCGCGTAGTGTGTGAACCGTGCGAGCGAGTGCGTGTGTGCTGCGGAGAGCGCGTCTCGAACGAAATTCCTGATGTGTCGCCGCGAGACACACCCAAACAATATAAATAGGTTTACGATAAAAATCTTGTTTTTTTTTTTTTTGTCCGACCAAATGCGCGGCGGCGGCGGCCGCGTCTGCGTCTGCAACGCGTATTATACGACGACGACGACGGCACACACCTGCACGCACAGACGGGTGTCCCTTCCCCTCTGCATGTGCGCTCTGTTTACACGTCAGTCGCGGAGACCCCTCGGTCTGTTCGTATGAACGAAAAACACACACACTCGCGAGCGGTGTCGTACAAATAAAAAATACATATACAGTAGACGCCGCTTATATGACTCACGGATATAAGGTTCAGTCGGTTATTAGACTCAAAATCTTCTCGAACGTTCCGGACGAATCCAAATACATTAAAAAAAAAATCGGTTATCAACGCTTCGGTTATGAGACTCGAATTTCGTAAAATAAATAGTAGAAAATAAACTTTTTCGGTTATAATTTAGAAATAAATTGGTATTGAAAAATTAAATAATATTCGTGTGGATTATTTCTAGTTTCTGTTGGTACCTTATAACGTATAATGATTTTTATCGCAACGATTATCGTTATTATATTGTATATTAGAACAAAATAAAAAACAATCTAAAATTACAAATTTTTCAAAATAAATAATTTTTATATGTAATATTTACCTATTATAATTTTAGTTTTTTTTTACTTCGCCTATAAGATTCATTCGGTTATAATAGTCTACTGTATATCGTGTTCGGGGTAATCGCGTCGGTCGGGTGTATATAATATCTCACGCGCTCGAGAGGTACGTTTTTCTCGCGGTAGAGTCACATAAAGTATTTCGAAACGCCCATTATTTTCAAAACTCTATAGAGGTGTACCCCCTGTCCTGCCCTGAACCCATATCGGTACGCCGCGCCGCCGTGTACGATCTCACGTGTCTCGTCGTCTTCTGACTTCTCACACACATAGACAAACACACATGTGTGTAAAACGACGTTACGGTTGACATTTATTATAATGTTTCAGCTGTTCGTTTCCACGTCTCAGTGCTCCGGCACCGTGTTCTTAGGGGAAAAATTGAGATTTACTATCGTTTTTCATATTATGTCCGTCGTCGTCGTTGTCTATCCAATGTGCGTACGAGTACAATCACACATAACATAACAATCAAATCTATAAAGGAATTCAAATAAATATTATGCACACGTATAATACTGCCGAATCGGTAAATATTCGTGGAATCACTCTGTACATTATGGACTTGTATACGGCACTGGACCGGCTGTATAATTTGAGAAAACCTAGAAACGTCAACGTTTTCGACGAGAAGAAATCGTCTCGTTGCCACTTCACCACCAAGTGTTTTTGGTAACAAATGCCGTCAATAGTAGTACTTTGCTTTCTCCGACGATTCAAAAGAACCGACGAACAATATTACCAACAAAAAAAACCGACAAACAAAACGGTTTTTGACGACATTCGATTTGTTTCATCGAAACTCAAAATAATAAACAATCGTAACAACTCGAAACCGTATCACAATAAAATCAGGAATTTTAAACTGTTTAATATGAGATTGCGAAAAATCAATCCGATCACAAGAATCGACTAGGAACCCCTCGAAAAATGGTAAAATGTTGTACTTTTGTCTTTTCGCGTTCGTTTTTTTTCAACACGCGTCCATACCACCCGCCCGATTTAATAAACATACTCACTTGGTACTTACTTTCTTATTCGATTATTATGCAACCAAACAGTTTTTACGAAAATAATTACAAGAGTTATCTTTCTTCGTTTGTTTTTACACTGCGTGATTATAACTTAATAATGTTGTAATGTAATATCATACAATAACGTCGACTATACATACGTCGTCGTGCCATTGATTATTGATACTAATAATATATAATCAACGGTCGTTGAATTAAATATTTGATTGATTTTTAATAATATCGTATACGTTGCTGATTTTATTATTGTACTTACTACCTACACTTACGTACGTTTCCAAACGATTGGTTAGTTAATTTTTAACTGTTTGGGTAAATTTAATTCGTTACACACATGAAAAATAACAAAAAAAAATAATTTCTATCTGCTAACATAGAAAAACTGAATTATAAAATATATTATAATAGTTTGCCCTGTATACTAATGTAACCGTATATATGTTACTGTCACAAACCATTAATTACATATTGAAACATTATTGATAATTATTAATAATGGTATAATGAATATTTTCTAAGGACTATTATTTTAATCTATGAATTTATAAAATCGTTACAATGGGAAAAAAAGAAAATATCGCAAGACTAATCCTAATCGATATGAAAAAAACACTATACACAGCACGTATTGCATTTTTTTTTTTTTTTTATTAATATCGTTCAAATTTTAATTCTAAATCGATAGCTCCACATTATGCACTCGTCTACTATCTACTTAACAGACTTATAAACGACCGATATTATATAGTATTTTATATTAATGTATATTTTTATTTTTCAGAACAAACAAAAATATGATGTGATTTTGTTTTCGTCACGAAATTACCAACACGACGACGTGTTATTGTGTATAGAAGAGGTATGCGAGGAAATCTGTAAAACACAATACAAATGCACAGCGAAAAAACTCGAAAATGCTCGTGGCGCCATTAATAAGCCAATGGAAAAATACCCATTAACGACGGACGACGCGAACGTCGTTAAGTAAATGACACCGAAACGCATTCCGTTTTAACATCGGTATGAAGGTATTTGTAAGTATAATCATTATGGATGTATTCTGAATTGCCGACCGGGCTAAATATATATTTTTTAAATCTATCTGCGAAGACGTCAAACGTAGTGGCGCCAAATTCTCTTTTTTTCTTTTTTTTTTTCATCGAAATAGGGTATTTGCCGTCTTTGACGACTACACCAATACGAATATCACACTCTTTTGAACCTAGCCGTCGTCGATTGATTCGTTTCAAACATCGTCTTCTTATTGATAAAATAATAAATGAATATTTATCGCGCAGGTAATAACGCATTCGACAACATTATATTAGCAATTCGCGTGTTTCTTTTTCATCCGACCATATTTTCATATGGAATTGGCGCCATTGCTCGAATGTACATGCCACACACGTGTGTGGTGCGTGTACACAATCCGTATTTTCAATAAGACGTTAATTGCTTCTTTTTTTTTTCCCAACGGCACGAGTATTGATTTATTTCGCACGTAATAAATAATATCATTTTTATAACCATGCGCGTCCCACTAATTTTCACGTTTTAAAGTTTAAGCACCAATATCGCACGACGGAAATAATTCTGTTTATCATAGATAGTATTTATAAATATCAATAAATAATTGGGAATTTATTAACGAATAAATACATATATTCGTATAATATAATACGGTATCGAGAGCAAAGTCCCCTCTCGAAAGGAAATCTCTCTCGCGAATAACGGGTCCGATAGTCAAGGTTATTATTATGTATTCAGAAATGCCATAATCGCATTATTTTTGTACCTATGAATCGAAACTTAAATTCTACCATACGGGATCAACGGTTTAAAACAAAACGATCGAAATACATTATGAATAAACCTGCTAATTTCATCTCCCGTTCTCCCCTTAGAATTGTATTATTTTATAAGTAGTTCGGTTGGACGGAAATTTATTCGAATCTCTCTACAATTTATATTGCATTTGTATACCCAGATACTTAGGAATCGTCATAATTCATAATGTTCGGTAAACAGATGTGTGCTTAAACGCTCGAAACAGTTGAAACCGCATCGTCTTAATAGTCACATAAAAATAAATTACCTTACACAAGGTCGGTAAAACGTGAGACATTCGTTTGGATTAATTTTATTAGTATTTATTCATTAAATTTGCGATTATTTATAATTCGTGCCAAATATAATATTATAGTAGGTATGTGCCATGTGGCATATGGCTAGCATTATGCGCATAACAATCTGGATTCGTGTTTCTTTTCGATAACAATTTTGATATTAATTAGTTATTAATTGTGTTAAAATGTTAATTAGCCACGTTATATAATACTAATAATTCACTAATAACTATATTATATTCGATTAACTTCTTCGAATCTTATTTTTTTCTCGATTTTTGAATTTGGAAAAACGTCATGTACAACATTTTAGAATCGACTACCTACTATTACTAATATACAAAGTAAATACAAATTTAGGTAAATACTAACAGACCCATTCCGCTATACCTACTATATTTTATAGTATTAAGTTTATGAGTATTTTTCATTTTCTTCTCAGATAAATTGTTTTATTATTCTTATAAACTATTTTAAATAGATTAATATTTATCGAAAAATAATCATAATTTGATAACAAATTATTTTCCAAGTAATATAATAAATTATTTGATCAACTTTGATTACTTTGACCAATATAATATGACCTTAAAAATAATCAATGAATTTAATGTATTTTCATCAGTACCACAAATATTTAACTTTGAAATAAAACATATTGTTCGTTTCATAATGCTCTGTTAATTTTGTTCAATGCAGTTCAATTATTATTATCTAGCAGCAACGTAACGTGGTAAAATATTTTAGAGACCTAGTTAGTAAATGTTTTGTCAGACGTATATTCCTTTTTACTTAATATATAATATTTAAGCTAAAGTTTTTATTTGCACTTCAAAAATGACCTACTTCAATAAAACATATTCACTATTTAAAATAATGAATTTCTATCGTTATATGAGAAAGTTTATATATAAAAAAAAAGGCAATAATAATAATTGACGACTAATCATTTTTTTATTTAACGCATAATCAATTACATTCAAACTCCAATATAGAAATTTAGTGTCATTATACGGGTTAGTTATTAACCACTGACAAGACCTATTGTTCGTAGAACATAAAATACAATTATACAAACATGTAAATGTCCATTGTCGTTGTAATATGAAGTAGATATACTTAAAATAAAAACAGCGTCGAGTACATTAGATATTTAAACTTTAAAAAAAAAAAAAACCAATCCATGTCATATACCCTATGAACCAATGCCATTTCGTTTACATTGTTTACAAATTACAATATTGTGTTGCGAAATGAATATTGATACGATATGTCACATTATAATCCGTTTAATAAATTATGAATATTTGATCAACGGTATAACAAAAGTGAAGTGTGGTTATATGTGTGTCTTATATAGCACACGTACAACATCGCTCTAAAACAAAATTATAATATGGTAAAGTAAACAGAGAACACACGAGCGGTTGATTAGTTTCTGTTGAATGTTGACTTTCAAAGTCCAAAAGTATTGATCGAAACGCTCGTGAGAGTTTCAAAAATAACGAAACGAAACGAATAAAAACGAATTGCACGGTTCGCAATAATATGGTAGCCGTGATAATTTCGTTCTCGGAACAGTTTCGAAAATTCCATTCGACGAAATCGGTCGACGGCGATAATAAAAAAAAAAAAACGGCGAGAACCAAAATCAATAATCGGACACGAGAGATTTGAACATAGACACACGATTACGGGAATCTCGCGAAATCGTCTCGAATCTATTTGAATGGCGACGACGTCCTTTACATCCGGGGGCTTTTTATTGGCCACGTTCGATCGAAACAAATAAAAGCGTAGACCGTTCTGTGTTTCGGTGTAAAAAAAATACTACATAGTGCCCCCATACGGGTGCCGTGTAATAACACAACGCCGCCGCGTGTAGTAAACCAATACAGTTACGCGCGCAAGTTTACACGCATTTTATTTTTCTTTTACAATGCGGGCGCAAATGTAATACACTCGCCCGTTTCAACCAGCACATCGGTACGGTCAATAGCCGCACGTCGGTGGTAAAATATTTTTATGAAAATACAAGGCGAAAACGAAGAAACCCGCCGACTCGACACAATCGTGGGTCCGGGACGTGTTGTGCACGTTTGACATGTGGGTATTATGAAAAAAAAAAACAACAAATGTTTAATTAAAACTGTCAGTTCTTTTCAAGAGACAGGAAAAAAACGCTGCTAATGAAAAGTTATTATTATTTTTTTTTTTTTCCACAAATTTAGAGCTCTCGTCCTATTTAATACTTTCTAATGGATTTGGATTATTAATAATTAGAAATGTCCTTGAATATACTTTAGTATATTATTTATTTACTCTCTTAACGAGACCACACGTTTTTTTTTTTTTTTTAAAGTTGTAAAATTGGGTCCTTGATCCCATTAAACCGTCGAAATTGAATGTTAAAATTTATTTTATATGAAAACACCGTCTTGTTTTACCCATGAAATTATCATTCGACTAGGTAATACGTTGTACCTATATAAACATAAAAACTTACCATTTTATTACCTACTTTTATAAATAATCGGCGCGAACCCATTGCGTTTGGTAGTATACTTTTTGGTCAATTGGCCTTTTTTTCTCTCACAGTTAAATTTATTAATCTGGTATGGGGCCTTTAAGGGTCATTATTCCATAAATAAAGTACCTAAACATGTTCGATAAGGAAAACCATATGTTTCACATTACGAGCATTATGTTGGGGACCCTTCTTCTCACGAGTGTCTGGAACACGAAAAACTACAATATCAGGACTAGACCATTTGGTTTTTGGGTTCGTCCGTCGTGGGTGGTTTTCGATTACGAATTGAACCGCCGCCGCCGGGACTGACGAGAACAATTTCTCGTTTCATCTTCGTCGACACGACGATAAGAAAATATTAAAAAGATTGCAAGAGGAGCGCACGTGCGATGGACCATTTAGGTTTAGGACATTGATCTCAAACTCAAATGTTATCTACGGGCCGTATATTTTTTCAAATTTTAAGTGTCCTCTTTTTTACTTATACACTAAAAACTGAAGACAAAACGAAGGCAAAGATACATACAAAATCCATTCATCCAAATGACTTAATATATTATTATGAAATTACAATTTAAAAAATTAAACTAATAACCTCGTAAAAGTTTATTTTTAGTTATTAAATATGTTATTTCACTCTATGAAGTCATTCAAGTCGAATTTTCAACTCCTCGAAATGCGCAGTATAAAAAAAAAATCAAATTTTTACCGGGTATAGAATTTTTTAAAATGTAATTTTCTATTTCGATCGAATCAATATCCTAATTTTACGATTAGTTTAATTATCGAAAAAAAAATTCTTCTATTTTTCAGACTGGGAGGAAAATATTCTGTCCACGAAAATTTATTAGAACACGGGCCCCCGCGTGAATCTAGTTCCACCACCACTGTCGGTGTATATTATTAGAGGAGAGCGTATGTTATCTATCTGACGTGGCCAACCGCGCAGCACGTTCTAATAAACAACTCGGAACTTTTTTTTTTCTAATAAGAGAAATAAGGAAAATAATATCTTCTGGACGAGGCGGCGGCGGCGGCGGCGTGGGACGGCGCGCGTATTGACGTCAATTATTAACGATAACGATCGGGGCTCGGTGGCGCCGCGGAGACATTGAGAGAGAGAGAGCAGCGACGACGAGAGCGTATATAGTAAACACGTCGCGACAGAGCCGCCCGGGATCGAAGAGCGTGGTACACCCTTTCCGCGCGCGGGAATTAAAATCGTGTTTACCTACCCCTTTCCAGAGAGGGTAATGAAAAATAATTTATATATATTTTGACGAAATAACAACACGAGCTCGCGGGGAGCGCGTAATATCGCGTCGTCGTCGTCGTCGTCGTCGTCGTGTCGCCTACGAGCCGTAATAATTCACGTACACGCGCGAGAGTGTATTGGATAATTGTGGGAGGGATGCGCGCGTACATGCGCAGTGCAGCCTCTGCGGGAATCAGCTGTTGCCAATGGCAACAACGAATGGCGTTATCCCGTGTGTGTGTGTGTGTGTGTTCGTACCATGGAAAAAAAAAATATAATACTTTTCGTTTATATTTTACCAGACCCAGATTATAATAATATTACAATATAATACAAGTACGTCTTATATATACATATATAAATAAATAAATATATACGTGTATATATACGCGCTCAATATTATTATAATTTTGTATATAATATAATTATATATATATATATATATATATATGTATTTATAATGTATACACCGCGTTCATAATAAACGAGTGTGCTGGTGAGTGCGCGTGCGCGTGTGTATATCTAATATCTACGTCTGGAGGACTACCAACTAGTCCGAGGTGTCCCGTCCGATATATTGTGTGTGCGTGTGTGTGTGTGCGTGCGTGCGTGCGTGCGAGTGATATTATTATTATTATTATTATTATTATTATTATTGATGTTATCGAGTTGTTCGCCTCCGCGGTAGAAAACCCAGGAACGTTTCGATTTTTAATGGGCAGCGACAGAGCGAACTGTTGTTGCTGCTGCTGCTGTTGTCGCCGCCGCCGTCGCCGTCGCCGTCGTATTGTCGTGGCCGCCGCCGTGCGCCGACACGATAATAATTGTTAGTTGCCGCGCAGCACATCGGTCGGACCCCAATGTCCACTGTTCCGCTACCGCCGCCGCCGCCGCCGCCGCAATCCGTCGGCCATTACGGCGACCCGAAGTGACTTGTCGCGAGCAATGACTGCTCTACGCGCCGACCGATAGGTTGTGTGTGCACGATCCGGACAAGACGCGGTCAGTGTTCAGTCCTAGCCGAGACAGACAGACGGACCGACCGACCGGCCAGCCAGCCAGCCAGCCAGCCGACCACAGATTGTTTTTTGTTTTTCCAACTGCTCTTGGCAAATGTCATTGACGTTTGCGCGCATTTAGCGACCGGACCCTTGTCGTGTACATCTCTGGAGATATGATGGCCCTTCGCCGGCCCGAGGCCGGACCGATGGCAACGGCCGTCGGTGGCACTCGCGAAGCGGAGCCTGCGTCGACCACGGACTGGAGTTATAAACGATTATACTGCGAATCAGGTAAGTGTTTTGTTGGTGTTCCGTTCTATTCGTTTAAACATGATTTCACCGTCATCCTGTGTCTAGTGTTTCTGTCGAAAAGCCCCCCTACACCCCCCCCCCCCCGATTGATATGTGTCGTACATTGCGAGATGCCGAATCGTTCAGCCGTCTAGGTGGTTTCTCAGTGAATACATCCACTTTGATATACACTGCTGTTTATACACAGTTTTTTTTTCTAGTTCCAATTGGGTGGGCTTATATGTTTGCACTGGTTCTATTGTTTGGTTTGAAATCATTAGACTTCATACGCTACTATATAAAATAAAACCATTAAAATCCTATTAATTCCGACTAAAATACAAGTCTTGTTTCACATGCTATGACGAGCAATATTCTTTGCTTTTGAAGAGATTACCTACTCTGTTATTAATTCATTGTATTTACTGAGAATAATCCTGGTTAAACTCTAAACAGTATTTATTTCAAAAATTGTTGTGTAATGCATCAAATTCCCTTTGAAGTATCTGCCTACTTTTTTTACTTATACGTTTTATTGAAACTATTGCTTCACTTTTATAGTCTACTGTTGTTTTATTTTTTTGGTACTGCTTGCTGAGAATTATTAATTTATATGGTCTCAGAAGAGTAGTGGTTTTCGTTGAAAGCTAAGTATGGTGAATGATTGTTCGGTATTACTAGATTTATATCTACATTGAATTCAAATTTTTGTTAGTCCTTAAGAAACAGTGCCTAGTATAAAATATATTATGGACTTTGGTACTGTATTTTTATTGTTAATTATGTATCTAATATATATAGGTATATATATATTTTTCTTGGGTTTATCAATTGGATAATACAAATTTATCAATATAGTCATCTTTTTGATAAGTTACCCATACAAATTAAGTTAAATAATTTACTAATTTTCCTAAATTAATATCATGAAATTTTGATTAATCTGTAGTTGTTAATTTGTCAATTACAGTTAGTATTTTCCATAAGTAGATATGTAGATACTTACATACTTATATTTTCAGTGATGCAACTAAGGTCTGAATTTTAGGGGGACTTGAAGTCCCAAAAAATAGATCACTCTTCATAGGCCCAGGTAAGGTTTTGTTTTTATAACCTCTACCTACCAGGTTAATTATGTTTTATAAATTAAAATTGCATTCAACCGTGTAATTATATTTTACTTTAATTAAGTACAAATGTACTTAGATTAAGACAAATGTACCTATTATTAAATTATATTTGAATAAAGTTGTCTAATATTCAAAAATAACAAGTACTTATAGACATTGTGTATGTATGCAGTTAGAACGGTTGTTACATAAAATACATGTACAAATGACAAAATTCTTACTAATATACTTAAACCTAAACACAATAGAAAAGTAACATTTATAAACTATTTTGTAACAAATTTCATCTTGTGCATTATAAGTTTATATAAATTCATATATAATTATATAATAACATTCCTAAATATTATATAAAAAACAAATAAATTGATCAACTATTTTAACTATAAAGTAAATCTGTAAAAATTCATTGCTCAGGTTACACTTTGTTGTAGATGTGTTCCTATGTTGAAGGTTACTGTATAAAATCAAAAGGTTTTTCGGCAACACCATCATACCCTTCTTATCAAAAATATTGTTTATAACATCAACACATTTCGTTTTCTTTCAATTTTAGTTTTTCATTTAAACAATTTTAAAATTGCAGCAGTATAAATGCTGGGACCAAACTATGAAAATAAGTGTGGAAAGTCCTTCAGAATTAATAAAAGTGTACTTTCTAGAGCTTAAAATTTGGTCATAGGTTCCTTATAAGTTAGCTGTTATGCTTAATTATTGACCTATATTTTATATCAAGATTATTTTAGTTAATTAATCTTAAATAAATGAAAACAAAACAATTAGTTTAGTATTACTTTTAGATATGAATAAAAGTAATTGGTTCATATTTCAATGATATTTTAGAATTATGTTAAGAATGCAATCGGATTTCATGTAAAGAAAAAAAAACTTGTAAAATTTTTCTTAACATATGTAAAAAAAAAATTAAGAAATAAGAAAAAGATTGATAATATCAAACTCATACTATTTTGGACTTTTAACACTTCAAATTAAAATTACTTTCAAGAAGATCAAAGATAACATAGTACAAAGTTTTGAATAGCATTATACTCATGTGAGACCGTGGGCAACCACAAAAACGGATGAGAACAAATTGCGTGTTTTTGAAAGGAAAATACTTTGCAAAATGTTTGGACCAAAAAAGAATGAAGTAAGTGAATTTGAAATTAGGATAAATGAAGAGTTAAGAAGATTATATGGAGAAGCCAATATTATAGGAATCATAACAATGTGGAGAATAAGATGGGCATGTATGGTGATTTGAAGGATTACTGGGTAGCATAATAAAATGGAGACCGATCACAGAATGGCCCAGATAACGTTGGGTTGATAGAATCAAGAAGGACCTTAGGATGGAAGAAGTGGAGAATGTGGAAGTGTCAATGAATAGGGAAAAATAGAGTTATATTGTTGTTACAGTGATGGACCTGAATGGTCTATGAGATGCTTTAGAAGAAGTAGGTTTTGCAAACAGTTTATGCAAAATCATACAAATTTGTGGCAATTGCCGTATTAATAATCTAACTTTTAAATTCTGAAAAACTGAGCTAACATAAGTCAAAATAAAATGATGAAGCTATGTCATTAATATTAAAGTTGCTTTATGTAATTTAAAACTGCAAAATTATAAATTTTGCATTCTCTTTGTGTTCATAAATATTAATTAAACAAAACCCCCCTAAAAGCAAGCTTAATTTTGTACACATCTAAACAACTAAAACCAAACCTAACTCTTATTGTTTGGTGGAGGTTATTATAGCTATTTAAAAATACCTATTAATTAATAATTATTATTAACAGCAATTATACTGAAATTATTTAATTTACTAATGTCATTATAATTTGATATGTATTTGGTACCTACATAATTATATCTACTTATAATAATAATGTTCTTAATCAAGTCAGCCAGTAATAAATTATTTTTATAAAAAATGATATTATTTTAAATGTCCATTGCTGATATTAATATTAAACAATAAAATAATAAGATGGAGTTCCTATACTTATTTTGGTAGATAGTGTACCAATTTTGTGAATGTAGATTAGTGGTTGTACAAAGTTATATTTCCCCTTCTAAGATACACAACCAATCTGAAATTGAAGCTATTAAAATAGATGTGTACAAAATTAAAGTAGACCTGTCATAAATCATAAAACAATATTTTGTTGATATTAAACTATATTATTTCACAAAACAAGCCAAATAAGAAAATATTGTATTTAAATAGATATATCCAAAAATAATTCAGTCTTAATTACAATAAAAGCTAAGTAGTATTAAATAACTTAATATTATAAACAATTGTTGATAGAAATATTTGAACTCTCGCAGTGTTATTGGTTCTCATCTAGTTTTTTTTTTTGATAAAAATTCAATTTATTGAGTGATTAAGGATTGACAATATTTTTCTTTATTCATTACTTCTGTTTTTTTTATTGTGTTTAGGTTTTATTATTAATTATTATTTATCAAATATTACTTATTATATAATTCTAAAGATAATTGAAGTAATGATTTTAGAAAAATATAGTTTGTTATATTCAGTTCTCAGTTTCTTTTTCTCTCTCATTCACTTCTTCATCCTTTCATTAATATTTGTCTCTATTACTTATTATTTATTATAAATTTAAAAAATAAACTTTTGGTAACTATTTATTTATTTTGCAAAATAAATTCTTTATATTGTGATCACATATTTTTTGTAAAATATTTAACATACAGTTAATTGCAATTTTACATTCCTGACAATATGTCACACTGAATTATATGAGCATGTTAGGTATTATCATTTTCTATTTTTAATGAATGTTAATTATTTATTACCTAATGCATTTTCATAACATGATCAACTTCTTTACATATTTATCAATTTGAGGTATTTATTCAGAATCAAAATTATTTAATATGTTAAAAACTCTAATTTTCAATTTAATTCATATGCATGTCCACAGGTGGGTACAATTTGTATACTATTTATTAACCATTAAATATAAAATTTCTTATTCTTTTAAAAGAAGTTTCAAACAATTTTACATAATATTAGGTTTTGTTCATTTTTGTTTGTATAAAAAAAAAAACTAAAGGAAAAAATTTATAAAAGATTCTATCTAAAGTACCGTTAATTTTCTTCTATTCTTAAAAAGTTCTCAAGGAAACCTAAAAATTAAAACAAAACTATACATTCTTTATATCGCTCTGAATTTAGAGTTAATATTTACAAATCTATTATTTTCATTAGTGGGTATATATACATAATATAATCATTGTTCTATGAGAAGACCTTTTACTCAAATATGATAAATTCACTCATAACAAGTTTGATGCTTATAATTTGATTAAGTAATGATTAAGTAATCATTAATTAGTTTTAAATGTATCTAATAAAATCAAAAAGATAATATTTAATTTTGCCAATTAGTTGAGAAATCGTTTTAAAAAAATTCATATTTAAATGCTATGTATATTAAATTTATATTATTTTAAGTGCTTTCCTTAGATATGTAATTTAAATGATTTATGTAATTCGTTCTCCTCTAGGCCTTTAAATCAAGGCCAATTTAATAATAATTTAAATGTAGTTATTGAGTAACAAATGTCATATGAATTGTGATATTTAACTATAAGGTTATATATTATAAAGATTAATCGACCTAATAGAGTTAGTTGTATACAATACCTACAGTTATAGTTTATTATATTAATCGAATTAAATAATATTTTGAACAAACCATTTTTATCTCACTGTTTAGATTTAAAAAAACTATTAGACAAACGATTAGGTATTAAATACTACTTTTGATTTCTATTTTAAAAATGGACTGTTTGGTTAAATTATAAACAGTTAATACTGTTCTAAACTAAAAGAATACATAAAACTAATGGTTTAGACAAAGTGATTTATGTAGTTGTGTATGTATTAAAGGTATACTCTAAGCTCTTCTCAAAAACTAAGTGAAAATGTTTAATTTCAAGTTGAGTTCCTGTGTAATAATTTGACATCATAGTATACAGTAAAACAATGACACCTGAGTGTTTCTAATGCATATAGTATATTATTTGCTTTGTAACCATTCCTCCTAGGAATATTTGTATGAATAAAATACTTGATGTCTTGTTACAATAATTAACCTACATATTTAAACTATAAAATTACTATCTAGTTAACTAAGTACCAGAATTATCTTTCTCGATTTAAACACCTTTCAAAATCTTGAAATGAATAGCAATCACTACTCCTTTTATATAGGTTAAAATATAAATAAAGTAAATAACAGATGATAAACAATACAAGTTAGATCAACCCGTAATCATTTAAGATTCTAAGTGAAACGAGAAATGTATTGTTTTTACCATTATATGTTTTTTTTATCTATTTGGACATAGACCAGAAGAAATGATCTAATTTTCAACTTAATTTCAAATTTCTGGTAGAAAATTACATCTTTTCGATGCATTATTGACGTGATTTTTGAAATTCCTCAATAGTTTTCAAAATAATTGTGAAAAACTGATGAAAAATTACAAAAAAAAAATGGCAACATTTACGGAACACTGGTTTTTGACGAAATTGAATTTGTGTTTTCATCATAACACAAAAAGTAATTGAAAATAATGATTTTAAATTGTCATCACATTTATATTTCCATTCTCTAGAGATAGTATAATCTTCAAAAGATTTTGAATTTTTTTCTTCGATTAATTATTGACATTTTGAGTTTGTGAGTTTTCTTAGCTTTTTTTTGTAAAATGTTGATAAAATAATTTAGTTAGTCAAGTTTCCCTTAAGTCAATATTACTTCAATAAAAAAATTATGGAAATGCGTTGGTAAATTTTTTATGTACATACATAAACTTTAAATGGTTAAATTTTAATGTCATTTTATAAATAATTGAAAATGTGCAAACTTTTTGTAGCTGATGCTTACCAATTCATACCACCTCTTCCACTCAGAATTGTTTTTTCGGGAGTAATGATTTATTGATTTCAAAATTAAAAGATTAATTTATCTGTAATTTATTCAAGATTTGTATTTCACTCTTTGTTTATGTTACTCTTATTACTATTATATTTTCAAATTAAACTATTTTGAAATTACTTGTTTCAACAATTTCATTTATTAATGTATTTTTATAGATATTTATATAGTTATATTTTAAAGCTATATTGTATTAATGAATACAACATTAAACTATAATATAAGCAGTACATTTGATAAAAATGTTATAATAATATTAATATCTCTGCACAGATATTTCATTTTCATTTATCCAAAACCTTGTAAATGTTGTATCAGTCTATTAGGTTAGCATTAATGACCCTCAACCATAAGTACACAATGAAAATACAAAATTTGTATTTATATAATTAAATTGTATGTGATATGATATTATAGTATAATATAACAGAATTATTATCTAACCTTATATTTGCATACCCAAGAATAATATATAAACAAAAAAATGATTTACGTATTTCATTATTTAATAATATTTTTGTCAATTGTATTATTGTAGTTGATTCAGATGCCGATGAAAATTCTAAAGATATGATAACCTTTCGGGAAAAATTTCCTAAGTATGTGGATTGTCAAGAAACATTGGTGGAAATGTCATTTATTAAATGGATGTCTGGTTTTCGGGTGGAATGTCGCAGATTGTCAAGCAAAAAAAATAGTATACTTTTCTACGGTCTTCTCAATTTTTATAATGTGTAAGTAAACTGTATATATTTTTTTTTTATTTTTTTTTCATAATTGGATTGTTATAGTTTATATTGGATAATATAAAATATGTCTTTAGCCTTCATTTTTCTAATATATATCTATAAAATATATACCTGATGAAAAATATTGATAATATACATTTTTATTGTAGTTTTGACAGTTATATTGTTTAAATTCTAAGTTGTGTTTATTCTATTCATAAAGAAACATATTACTTTGGACTCCTTTATTGAAGTTTAATTTTTGTTTTACAATGTAAAACATAATCTATTGAACTTGTAAAATTAATAAATATATTATCTTAAACAACTTTGATATTAATTATGCTGCAAATTAATGTTGTAATTTACTAATATCAAGTTTTTATTTGTTCACAGGAATGTAGCTCCAGAAATGGTAGATTGCAGAAATAAAATTAATAAATCAACTCTTTTGAAAACTTATGTAGAACAATCTATAGTATTTTTTCATTCATACCACAGATACTTAAATGAAGTAAATATACAAATATTATTGCTTAAAAAATTATCAATTTTAAAATCAATAAATTAATATTTATATTACAATTATTTTCTACAGAGTGCCATATGGTGAAATGATAAATAACTTAAGTTCTATTCTTCTTTTTAAAGTTTCCATTTTTTTTTTAATAATTTTTATACCCATGTATTATAAATATATTTTTAAATGGTTTTTAATTTGTAGAAAAATTCAAAATAAAAATGACAACATTTAATTCTATTAAAAAAAAAAAAAAATCAAGGTTATCTATTTGAATGTAAAATTTCTTGAAAACATTTGGTTGGAAACTTTTGATTAGGTTTAGTCATTAATATTTAACCAGTTTTTGAAGTTTGTCAAAGTTTATATATTTTTCTTACTGTTCAATGTAATGTTATTATTAACTAATCAAAGGCTAGTAACCCTAATAAATAAAATTGCAACTTTCATAAACTTCAAATATCATAGAATAATAATAATTTATCACCATTCTGTGGTAAAAATAAAATTATTAAATAGTAATTTTTAAATTTGTTTCAAAAAAAGTGATTTCAAATTTTTATTTAAAAAATATTTATTAGAACTGAAGTTAAACCTGTGTGGCACACTGTATATTTTATTTCAATATTAACAGAAAGCTTTTACTGTTTAACCATTTTGCCTTGAGTTTGATACTAATAATGCTTACATATTATTTGGTTTTTATTTATTTATATCAATTATTTATATTTCAGAAACCATCAGAGACTTTGGAAGCTGTATATTATAATAGAATGAGTTCATTGTTAGCATATACTATAGATTTAAATTTAATGGCATCTCAGTAAGTTACAAATGAGCTATACATAATAAATCTAGAGAATATTTTATTTTTATTTTTATTAACAACTTCTGCGCTAATTTTCTTTATTTAAATATTTATAGATATAATTTTTAACACGCCAAAAATATTACAATTTATCTTTTTGCCTTTTAATAAATAAATTTACTTAAAAAAATATTGTTAATCTTAGTAATATTAAAACTTATTTTTACATTTTATTTCCATTTAAAAATATGGTATTTATGAGCTTTAAAATCTAAATTATTGATAAAAATCATGTTATTTAGCTTAATTAAATTATTATTTATATTTTAGGCGTTATAAAGATGGCTCATGGCACAGGAAAACTTCAAGTAAAATCAATACAATGCTACAAGTTTGTTTAAGTAAGATATTAAAATGAATCAAATATTATTTAGATACATTGTAATAATATTGTTTTCTTTATACTTTTTAGTTGACAACATAGATTATATGATTGATTCAATATTTCAACTGTACTATGTATTTTATGGTTCTGTTCATTCTTCTCTTGGATCAATAATGCTTCAAGTTTTTAAGTATGTATTTGTTTTAGTTTTTAACACATTTTTGGGTAGGAAAATAAATCTATATAAAAATCTAGGTAGCCCATAAGTTTTGGGCTCATTACAAAAATGTAATAGTCAAAGGATGGATATTTTAAAATTTTAAACCAATTCATTTCGTACAAAAAAAATAATTCTGAATAATTTAATTTTCCGTTATGTATATTGTAGCAACTTACTCTGGGATTTTTTCTGTTTACTTTTATTATGATTTTTTTTTTCAATTAATTTTACTGTATAATGCTATGTTATACAAATTTACTTTTAAAATTTTTAATACAGTATATATTTATTGGTTTTATTATTTGATTTAATTGCTATTGTTTTTTATATTTAATTACAGAAAGTTACTTGCAGAACGGTTAATTCCTCGAAAAATGAAGTTTTTAACCTATTTACGATATATTCTATGTTTTAAATTATGGAAAAAAACTGTTCATTCCTCAAATTTAGTTGGTCTTGATAAGAGAAAAGAGATGGAACAAATAAGATTGTTATTGAGAGCAATTATTCCTCCAAATGATTTTATGGTCCAACATGAAATTTACAATTTGACTCATTGGCCAAAGTTAACAATGACTCCAAATGGAACGCCAGCTACCATAGAAAGGGATTTAAAAAATGTTACTTTTATTTTGTATGGTGCAAATTTATCACTCAAAGACTGTCATAAGGTAAATTTTGTTTAATTTATATTGTAAAATGTTGTGAATCATTAGTTTTATCTCAAGAAATAAGTAGCTATAAAATTCATTATACGATGCTATTTATAGCTGTGTTCATAATGCAACACCTGATACATACAAAATAGTCTACTTTATATTTTTGATTTTCAACTTTTATATTTTAATAACATTTTTTTTTTTTTTTTTATGAAACATGTGGATAATTTAAAAATGTTATTTTTAGGAAATTTTGGATGCTTCAAGAAGAGATCTACCATCAGTTATGAAATCAATTGATGAACAATGTAAAATTTTACGTCCAGATTTATTTTCAACTGGAGGCAAACAAGTATTAGATAATTGGGTAAGATTTTTTTAGAAATTTAGAATTGTGTTGCTAAAATTGTATCTAAATAATAAGTATTATGAAATCTTAATATTAGACTTGTTTTAATATTTGATATTCAACAGTTTTTAATTAGCCTATATTTATGTTTTGATTTTATTGGTTTTTCAATTTGTTAACTAAAATATTTAAAATCAATTATATGATTAAAATTACCTGAATTAGTATTGCACTTGACCATAAAGTGTATTTTTAATAGAAAAAATTACTAATAATACGGTAGAGCATCTACTATCCATACTTCAATTATTCCGTCCGTCAATTATTGACACTACAAAATTGTTGTACAAAAGTTATTTATAAATTCCAATTCTATCGTTTGTAATATGAAATTCGAGATTATTTATTTTATTATCTACTATGGCTCTCTGAAATGTAGCTATGTAATCTTAAATTTAGTTGGTTCGTACATTATCACATTAGTTTTATTTTTTAATTATGTAAAACATTATAATTCATGTTCATTGTATATTTTTAGTCATTGTTTAATTATATGCACACCCCTCAGTCCCAAATCGGTGCGGATAATCGTAGACTATATTTTATAATTTTAAAATTTCAATTAATTATACTGCATACTTTTAACAATACGTATTCAATATCATGCTAAACGTTATACATACAGTACATTAGTTTTTGAATTTTACTTTCAATCATTTGATTATCTGCTCAAACCAATTATCCGCTTCCCCCTTGGTTCCAATTATTGTGAAAAATCAACGTAAATGAATTATGTACAATTTAATATTTTGTTTAAATTTAATTGTATGTAAGTTATCTACTATTGCATAACTCAGAAAAATGTATTAAAGTCGGCGTTACAAAAATTCGCGGCTGACCGGCATGCCCCAAGCTAATTTTTCATGGTAATGATTTTCAATATCATTTGCCGCACTTTTCAAAATTTTATGTATACATTATAATTTCCCCATTATTTGGTTATATAAGGTCAAAATAATAAAATAGAATTAAAAAACAAAATGAGAGACATAACAATTTGAAATTGAACAATAATAGTTTGGCTGAGGATGTGTGAGTCGCATGCTACGACAAAATTTGGTAACATAGAAGAACCGCTGTCTACGGACTGGGTGAGGCATGGGGTCAATGGCTGCCAACCCCCAGTTTTTGTTGTCCCAACTAAAATTTAATGATAAGATCTTAGAAATAGATTTACATTTTGCAAATTAATTAATTTTTTTTTTCTTTTTACAGGGTTTGAATTTTGATACGAGTTTAAAACCCCTTATACCAACTACACGTTCCTGTAATAGCTTGTCGAGACAAATCAAGTATAATCTACTTGCTGAGAATACAAGCTCTGAAGAAAATCTAAGTGATACTGATAATCCCCAAGTTCAAAAAAATAGTAGTAACGATTCAGTTTCAAATACAGTTGTAGAAAGCTCAGAAAGCTTTAAACCGCGATCTAAAGACAATGAATCAAAGTGTACCTATGAAAAGAAATCTGAAAAATCCAATAGTTTGAGTTTAAAGAATAAATTAATTGAAGAAAATAAACAAAATGAAAATGTACCTATTACCAAAGTGTTAAAATTTGTTAGTGGAAATAGTGAATTGTACCCAGCCAATTCAAAGCAACGATCAAATGAAGATGAAATCCAAGTTAATAACAAAAGATCAAAATTATCTCAGAAACTTGTTGCACAACTTAGAAATGAAGACGTGCATAAAGTTGATACATCCTCGTCAAATAATATGACTAGAATGCAATGTAATGCTGATAGTACTAATTCTCATACTTCCAGTTCAGAACGTTTCTACATATCTTCTAAAAAAATTGGATCTAAAAGAACTCAACCTACATTTTTTAGTGAAAACGAATCCAGTAAAAGAATTTGTAAAACCAAGTCTAGGCACGAAAAAAATGTAATAAATAGCAATCAAAATCAAGGTATTGTTTCCGATTACCAAAATTTGAATAACGAGAATATTTGTTACAATACTTTAGATAATGATTCATTATATGAGCGTGCAAAGAACTCTCATGATACTAATGAAGTTTTTCGGCTAAATAGTGAATCTGCAGTCAAAGAAAATAAGTGGCTGACAAAAGTATCTTCCTCGAATTTAAAACATTCACTAAGTGATTTTTCAGACGGAGAAAAAAATAAAACCACTGTGAATAGTATTTCTAAAGTAACTGAATTAAATAATCACCAAGATGAAATTGCTTGTCTTTCAAGTGACGAAGTACAATGGCAATTAAAGTTGTCTCCGTGCGATCCAGATTCACCTGAAGCTAAACCAATAATTATTCATTCTGATCAAGCTGAAGTAGAATCAACAAGTTCCGATATTGAAGGCAACAATAGTCCCAAGACTGAAAATATATTATCTTTAAGAAATTCTGAAGAATTAATTTCAAATTTAGTCTCGTCTCGGCGATCTGCAAATGAAAATGAAAGCACTCAGGTTTATGCAGTTTCAATGGATCAGAAACTTACTCACATAGAACATCCATATGTAGAAAACGCTGTGAATTCAAGTACACGAGACTTGGAAGTAGTAAATGTATTATCTCCTGTTTCTATCAATTCTACAGATATTCCAATGAACGGTGATCATTCTCAATCTTCTACACAACAATTAAACAGTTTATGTAATTCAAATAGTATAAACATTAGTCGTGTTGCTAGTAGTGAGGTTGAGCATTTAAACCATACACAGTTAGAAACACCTCTTATTACAAGGCCGTGCCCTTATAATCGAATTGAATCTAGAGTGTACCCTGAAGATTCCTATACAACTACTTTATCTCCTATCGAAAGTTCGATTTCAAAGTCGGCTTATGGTTCTGCTTATGACGTGAAGCGATTGCCTTTGGCAGTAACCGTTAAATCTATTCCTGTTGCCGTGTCTCCAAAAAATGTGATACATGAACTGAATGATTCGAGTAAAAATGTATACCGTGGAAGTACAATGAACTTGAGTTTTAACGGTTTAAAGAAGAAATCTACCATAGAACCACAACAATCTTATAAATTTTCAATAAATGAAACAATGCCGACTGATATGAGTACTACTGAAAGAATATCTCCTAGTAAAAAAGACAAAAATGATATTGAAATTGTTTCTGATGGATTCAGTGATGTGGACTCAATGGACTTACGAATAAACAGCTCTGAATCTAAAGAAACCAATTGTTGTATAAATAATTTGCCCATGTCTAGTTTAATATCAAAAGACTTGAATTCAATTAACACGCTTAGCAGTTTCGAAAAATCTGGTAATTGGTGTACTATCAAAAATCCATCCGACTCGCCTAATATTCATCAAAAATTAAAAATATATACAGATCCGACAAAATTAATTTCGGGTCCTGTCAATTTGAATACACAGTCGGGAATACCAATTAATTTGAATGAAGCTCATGTTCAAAAAGTGTTTTTAGGAAATAAAAGCCCATCACAAGTTTACTACAATCCATTGGTCGAAAGAGATCGTGTAAGCGATAAATATATTCATTCGGTGTTGCAACCAACAGATAATGATCCCAATGTAAAACAATCATTACTTGGCTACGATACTGTTCTCAATCAAAGTTCATCGATTATGAATAATGGACTCTTATATAAATTCCCTAGATCTGATGGTAACCCGTCTGTTAGATACGAAAGTCCACTTCAACATCAACATAAAAATCCAGACTGTATATCACCACATAACGGATTAACATATTCTGGATTTGACCAGATGCTTGGGTCGAGTTTACTAGAAGATCCAAATCACAAAGAAGAACCGGCTATATTAAATATGACTCAATTAATGTTACAATCGGGTAAAAATTGTAAAGTACATTATAAGTGGCCTCTGAACAAAAACAAAAGTCAACCAACGACTTCGAATGGAAAAATCCAAGAAACATCTCAATGTATAGATTATAAAAATGGTTCGAATATGTTGTTCAATTATACAGAAGAAGAACTGAATCAAACTCGGTTACAAAATGTATCTCCAAATGAAATTAAAAACCAAAATTCTGGTTTTCAGTTTAATGAAAGAAAAGGCGATAGTACTTCATACCAATCAAATCAACAGTTTCAGGATATATCTAATTTAATTGCATCTGATCTTTCGCCGACCATTCAATCGGCATCTAATTCTATGGATGAAAAGAAGCAAACTCAACCGCGAGTAATAAACACATTTGAATGCAATACCCGAAAAGAACAATTAGATCATCCAGAAACAATGTATAGAAATGCTAAGGTGTCTAGTCAAAGTAAAGAATCGAGTACCACATTAGGAATTGAGGTTTTCGAAGCCGCACATCAGCTATTCAACTGCGGTGAATTATTTTTATGCATGTACCCGAAATGTACCAACAGTCATCACTTCCGTGTAATACCTTCCAATGCAGAAATGCTACGGCATGAATTCACTGTACCATTTGATGACTTTCGTTTCAATATTCAGTATAAGTACAAGCAGCTTTTAACTTCAAATCCAAGAACTTGGCCTAGTATACCCGAACTAGTACAGTTAGCTAAACGGTGCTTATGTGAAATTTGTGGTGATTTCGATTCTAAATTAAACCAAAATCAAGATATGCTACACACATATGTCGAAGGGAAAAAACCTAATATTGAAGAAGACAATAATGAAAATGAACAACCAGCAAATCCTCAAATCAGATTAAGTTGGAAGAAAAATTTGGCACATCGTTTCACTTCAGAAGCTGTTGAAAAACAGTCAATTTCTCAAATGGTGGAAGACATGGAAAGACATATAAATCGTTTCACGCATGCTTTCACAATAATTTTCCCACTGAACAAAGATGCAAAAACCAATTCACAGAATTTACAGAATGCCTGTGAAAGTTATTCAGATATTAATGATGGTGATAAATCATTAAGTCCCGAATGTACAAAAAACCTCGAGATAGGACATAAACGTTTTAATAAAGACATGCGTCTTCATTCGTATCAATATTTACAATTGTCCTCTAAGGTCATACCAAAATATGTTTTGGAAGAATTATCTAATTCGCCTTACCAACCACCTAACCAAAATGTATTGAACAATTCGCATCAGTTTGACGAAGAACACTTGCCAAATGAATTAAATAGGTATTTTGTGAACAATTCTCCTAGCCCTTCGTATTCATCAGTTAATTCAAATTTAACAAGCCAATCATTAAAATACATTCATGAAAATATACCAAACACATCACATCAGACCACTGTAGAAAATTCACCTAGTACATCACGTCAATCGTCAGTTGGAAATTTAACCAATTCTCATCAACCAATTCTAAACAATTTCCCCACAACATCACATGGCATTTCTTTGAATTCGTGCTCTTTAAATGACAGGACTCAAAATCCAAGTCATATGTCTCGCTATTATTCTGATGGACAAATGTATACAGAATTTTCCCATGCATATCTTCAAGTTCCTACTGCTCAGTTTCCAAATTCTTCGACCAATTCATATTATAGCTCACCTGTAAATATGCCATCGGATAATTCCGTGCCATTTTGTTCTCCAAGTTTATCAATCAATTCGGTACCTAATTCACCGTCATCAGATTGCAGTATACCGTCGTTGGTCGAAACGGTTGCTACTGCTGTACCTGAGCATGCTTTGTTAGATGATAGTTTAGAAGCAGTAAATGCTGCTCATAACTTAATGTTGATCTCAAACCGCCATAGGTACAACAGTACTACTTCGATTACAACTACTAATACTTCTGACCCAATCACGGTCACAGCTTCTGCGACCACTAATGTTACGACAGTTTCAAATACTAATATTTTTTCAACTGACTTAAAGACTAATCATACTTCCTCAACCAATACAAAAACCATTGTTACCCCAACTGATGTGACTAATAATAGTATTTCCCCACCTGACACAACTAATAATAATATTTCCATAGCTGACATTGCTTCAGATAGGGTACAATCTTCTATTACCGAACTAGAAGGTCAAGAAACAGATATTGTTCACAATAGTCGAAGAAAAAAGAAAAAAAAGCACGATAAAAAAAAGGATAAGAAAAAAAAGGGAAAACGTTGATGATATTTATTAATTAAAGTTTGTTTTTTTTCCATATACATTTTAAGCTTAACATTCCGAGCTTATTCAATTTTTATCAATAGCAAAACTACTTTTGGCAGAATAAAAATTTTTATAACTACTGTGATTTTTATTTATTTTTTAACAAACTGTGATAATTTAAGATTGCTCATTTTCTTTCTTTTTAAATTTACTTTTAAAAATATTACTTCTTGTTTACTTACTTCATAATTTTAAATCATGACTTTTGCTTAAAAAACTAAATCAATAAGTTACATTTTAAATGTACAATCAATATTAATCTTTACAGAATTTTAATTTTAAATATTCAATAGTAGATTTGTCTCTTTGCATTTATGATTTTAATTTTTCAACAAATTTATCACAGTATTAAATCATAAATTTTTCTAATAATTATCATCATGAATTCCAAACACAAAAAGTTCAATTACATTGAGAGAGATTTACGTGACACGGTGGACATTGACTGTTGAAGTTGATCTATTCTGTTAATAATGCATCATTAAAGAAGTCAATTTTGAATTTGTTGAAATGAAATTAGTCCGAATATTAATTCATTTTTTTTTTTTTTTTTATAAAAAAATGTTAATAGTTTGAGTAAGTTCTAAATTTAGAATTAATTGTTAAAGTAATTATATTACCAGTCTGTTATTAGTATTGTTTAAGTAATTAATTCACCTGTGTAACTTGAAACCTTGAATGGTGCGAGAAATAAATTTGTGTAGCTTAGTACCTTTTATAAAGTTTCAGAGGTAAATTTGTAAAACTTGGCATCTAATCGAATTTCAATAAGTAAATAATATGTCTTAATTTCAATTTCTGTGAAACATACGTAATTAGTTTAAAATTGATGGAATTTTTTTTTCCCCCCCTTTATACATATATGTAAGACTAATATTTGACCACGTTGCATCAGTCAAAGTACCTGTAAATAATCTAGGTAAGAAAGTTATACTTGGTATATTTTATGTATATTATTAAGCTAGTCGAATCATTAAAATTTCAATAAGTCCCATTTTAATTAAATTCTCGTTTGTGTGTGCGAATTTATATAAATACAAGCTGAATAACCCGGCTTCGCCCGTTTTTCCACAGTTTTTCCCGTTATGAGGGAAACGTTCACGTACTCGGACGCTCCCGTTTATTAAACCATAGCTGAATAACCTGGCTTCGCCCGTGTGCAGAGTAAAACTTTTTATTTTTTTTCATTTTTACCCCTTCCCCCCTTAGGGATTGAATTTTTATTATTGTATTGAAAATATTTTTATTACTTAATTTATTATATTATGTTCTTTATTTATTTTTCCTATAGATGCTTGGAATGCAATTTTATGAATTGATTCTTGTATTTCTCTATAAATTCAACTTAAATGACGAAAAATTAACCAAATTTTTAATTATTTAAACTTAATATTTAGTACACCTCTGTAATTTTGTTTTTGCTATTTTTATTGTGACCTGATTACAATTCAGTAAATTTCATATAAAAAATGTTTTGTTTTTTTTTTAAGTATACTTCATTATTAGGTTTTCATTGATATTATATAGTTGAATTTCTTCTAAGACTTAAATGTCAGTGTATGTTCATGTATGATATATTTTATTAATGATTTGTGTACGATTTTTTTTTTCCATATAGATATCGCGAGTATGAAATGTATATAATAGAAATCCAAAAGAAAAGTTAAAGTTGAGACATTAAATTTGGAAATTAAATCGATTATTGAAGCCTCAAGAAAAGAAATTTTGTATACAAATGTGAAAATAGCTCTGAAATTGACCAATCTAATGAAAAACAAAAACACCAATAGGTAAAATATTTTATTTTCTTTTATGATATTAAGTACTTAAATTTAATGATTTCATCTAAATAAAAAGTTACTTTTACAAGATGTTGGATAACAATCATGGACGTAATTTGAATAATTTTTTAGAGAGAGAAACGAAACTATTTCACAAGCTATTTATTTATTTTTCAATAGTTTTTACTTTTATCGGTGATACTATAGCAAATATTATGTAATATTCTGCGGTTCATAAAAGATGTGATAAAAAAAAATATAAAACTTTATTGATGCAATATTAGTCTAAATGTACTTAATCGCCTTCTATATCAATTCTCTGTAAAACAATTCAACATTTTTATTTTCATTCATTACATTCGATTTACATTTGTAAGGTAGTTCTTCGAGACTTTAAGTAATAAAAACTCATTTTTACAGTATACCTAGTGGATATTATGTAAAGTGTAATGATTGGATTAATTTGTTTTCAGCTCTATTTTAATATAATTCTCGTATTTTAATTTAATAATTTCTTCATTTTAATAAACTCTTGAGTATATAAATAACACAATTAACTTTGGATGTATTATTATAGGAGAAAAAAAATGATAGAAAAAACATTATTTGAAGAAATAATTAAAACTTGTATAGAAGTTAATGTAATAAATGAAGAAAAGAAAATCATGGAAAATTATTTTAAAAGAATTGAAATCTCACGTGAGTATAATTGTATTTAGTTTATACCTAAGAAATGAAAGAACAAAATTAATTTTAAAATGTAAGGTGGTTACAAATATTCAACTCAAATTTTAAGATGATTGTAATAGTAGTTGTAAGGCTTTTAATTTTTGTTTGCATATTTATTTGATTAATTTACTTATTAGATACTGTTTAAAATTTCTTAAACACGGAGTGGCAATTTTCCAAAGTGAAGTTTTCCACAATAATAATAATTGTCCTAATTTGGTTTTCACGGTTTTCTCAAAAATAAAAGAATTTGAAAAATTCAAAAATTTAGTAAGTATCTAATTATCACTTATATTGAGTAAAATTTGTATTTATTTTCAATAAACATTTTTGCCATTTTTCTTCGAATTTAGAATTAAGTTGTCATAATATTTGGATTATTTTTCATTTTTAATTTTTTTTATTCATATGAAATTGTTGCTAAAAATTCTTTTTTTTTCTTTTGGTTTTGAAAAAAATTAAAAACACATTGCTCAAATAACATATGGCCCCAAGTTCTTATGTGTATCTTTTTTATAACATAAAAACCGAGTGACACTTTGTGACATGACTGTTGTTGTAGTACCTAATTTTCCAACTAGTCAAATTTTATTAAAAAAGCCAAATCGACAAATCGTACAAAGGTTGTTTTTATTTTAACAGAAAACATTAACCGTCTTTGGTCGTGTCCATTGGTGGGGTGGATTTTTTCTTTTCTTTTTTCTTTTTCTTTTCGGTCGCAGGACATGGATGCGTCATCGGCTTCTGTACAACAGGACGGGGTTTAGACTTTTTGTGATTTGATCCGGATCCCAAATCTTGTAAACGCCCGTCCTGTTTTGCCGGGAGTATTATTTTCGAACCGTCGCCTTTCGACAGGTTTTTTTCGTCCAGAAGTTTGATCAGACACTCGTTTACATTTTTGATAATGTTCCTCGTGTGTTCGCTGTTATCTTCGAACGATTTTAATCGATTCAATTTCGATTGCAAACTGAGTGCCGATTCGTCTGCAAATAAAATGTGTATTTTAGTATATAATAGGTATATCATATTAGATTTTGATCAGTTCATTATAGATGTCGAATTAATAGATATACTTTTTGTCGGCGCAACGGGTTCGATTTTCTGTTTGGTCGTCGTCGGCGCCGAGAGTTTTGCAACCGAACAACCAGACGGCAAGCTCTCGGCAATGGCCGTTCGCTTGACCGTCGTGGCTTTCCCGCGCGGCGATCTGCTCGTCGCGGCCGGTTTTTCGGTAACGGTGGTGTTGAAAAACTCGTCGCCGACGACGCGATCGATAAATTTCATTGTTGTCCTCACGATTTTATAGTGTTCTTGTCTTGTCTTCGTCGATGGCATATTCACCATCACGGTCGAATGGACGAATCTCTTGCATCCCGCCCGACCGACGGCGACCACGGTGTATCTTGTCGGCCGGGTTTCGACGGTGAACACTGAATCGACCGCAAACGCGTCGAAACGGTCGAACCGCATTCGAGCGACGGACCGTCCGATGCGGTCCAGGCCTAACGCTTCTTCCGGGCGCTCGCCGCCGCCGGCCCGCAATTGGACATGCCTGGACTGCTGGTCGTAAAACCGATCCAATGCCCAAGCGCCGGGTTCGCCTTGGATGGTCTTGAAATATCTTGCGACGAAAACTCGGCCGATTGATTGAATAGCGTCCGTGGCGGATGTAGCCGATGTATTCGCGGTTCCTTTGTGACTCATTTTTAATTGATTATAAATATTTATATAATATGTACGTATATTGATTATTGATTAACGAGTCAAAAATCGAAAACTGATAGAAATATATTTTTACACTTTTTAACTTTCTTTACTATAGTCGCGCGAATCGTAACTGTAATAATAAAGTCAAACTCGAAATGTCATACAAATGTCCGATTTCGGTCCCTTTTATAGCAGATTTTTCGATTTTCCATAGTTACCTACCACCAAACATAAACACCAAATTGTATAACGTCAAACGTTTGTATGTAAATATAAATTTGATATTTTTTTCAATAAATCGATTTTACTAGTTATACGTTTTATAATGTCCCCGGAATTTCGATTGATCACGTTTCGATGAATATTTCGTCTGCACTTGTTTTTTTTTTATACTAATCATAAACATAGTATAACACATGAAAATATGAATATATTAAACGTGTCCAAATGATCGCGATAAATCCAAGTTCAGCTCATTGTATTCGATTGAAACTTATTTCATAAACTTATTGCATTGTCGCGGGTATTTTGATATGCGCTGTGAAATTATTTGTCAATGTTTAAGAGAATATTTTCAATTCCAATACAGAAAATATGAGCTAATAACAAAAATATGCACACAAATTTACAAATATTCCATGTCAAACACGTTGCGATAAACGTTAAAAGTGTACGCGAGGCTTATTATAATATAAAATTGGCGTTTCTTTGAAACAATAAACCACCTGTCGGTTTTTATTTATCTCGACTCACTTTTTCCTAAATTAATTGAGAACTCAACGAGTCGAAAAATTCTTCAACTCGCTCCGTATAATAATCAATATTATAATACCCTTGCACACCGGCTCGTGACGATTATTGTGGTGTGGTGTGGATTCGATTTATGAAATAAACAAATAAATAATTATTTTGGATTTTATCGCGAGTGTAGTAATTTTAGTATTTCATTATGTTTAATCTTTGTCTTTGACACACGCGACAAACTGAACAAACACTGTACACTTTAAAGTTTAAATATATAATATATGTATATGTTATTCATCCTCGAAATAACTGTTTATTGTTAGCCATCTTAATTTTTAGAACACATTTTTCAAGCAAAAAAGAGCTGCTAAAAATTCCAACACTATAAGAGTTTGAAATTCTTTATCAAAATATTAAATTTCACCGAAATAAATAAATAAAAATTATTATTTAAACTTTCTAATTACCCACGAAATTATATTTCTAATAAATTATTGATTTATGTTAGAATTTAACAATTGTCGTAAAATCATGCGCAATATCACTTTTTGAAATCAAAGAATACAAATCATATTGTCCGGATTTGTTTAAGATTCCGTCTATGACACAACATAATGTGTATTAGGTAGCAGTTAATTTTCAGAATTTGTAAAACCCGTCAATGTATATAATATCAAAATTGCATTATACCTTTTGTCTACTTTAATTTGTGAATTTATTTTGTTTCAGTTTGGAAAATATACATGCGTTGGAAAGAATACATACAAATACTAAGCCTCAAAACACATCGGTTTAGCGTTGAATTGGATGTCGCACTGCAAGAATGTCAAAATGATTTAAAGACTAGCTATAACTGCTTTTGAATTCGAATAGCCAAAATATGATAATTAAACGCGCTTCACGTGTGCTTGCTGCAAATCTTCGCCCAGTCTATAAATTGCCCTTGAACTTGTTGTTCACGACTGGGTTTACTGCTGAACTTGTAAATTTTGTTTGACTTGTTTTTATTTGTCAGTGATGCAATCATGTCAAATTTAGTCGAAAAACAGTTGATTTGTTAAATACATACTTGACTTAATTCGCCCCCGAAGTCTGTATAGATAAATTAAAAATGTACTCTGCAGATTTTTATTTATACGTTTTTCAATCAGCTTCCCCTCCCCTCCCCCCCCCCCATGTTTAGCTTGATTTGTACAATGTTTTTTTTTTTTTCTAATTTATGTTTTAGTGGTAATGTTTCCTAATTTATTATGGTCATAATTGATCTCAATATTATAATTTTTAGTAATATATATCCGTGCTGCCCCTATGAGGTTTATTGTAATATAAAATACTTTTAAGATTTTATTTATTTATTATTAAATCATTATCATTATTATTATTATTATTATTATTTTTATTATTATTGTAATTATTATGATATTATTATTATTGTATTTTTTCTTTTTTTTTTTTTTTTTCTGTTAAAGCTTTCATTTGTTATTGGTATTCAAATGATAAATTATGTTTTGTACAGGGGAGTTACATTATTGATGTATTAGAATAAAAAAAAAAAAATCATGTATCCTTTACATATGTTAAAAAAAATAAAAATTTAAAAAAAAAAAAATACACGCTCATGTAATGTAAGTTTGTGTAATAATTTTGATTTGTACATATTAGTCTCGGGTGGGACGACGTAAATATATTATAAATTAAAGTCAATGCAATTTTAACAATAATTATTGTCGTAGTACAGATTTTAATCGTATTTGTTACTTATAACTAAGTCGTGTATAAAGTAAAAGTAAGAAAAAAAAAAATTCGATATTTATATATTATTGTGTTTACGTCGAATGAAAAAAAAAAAAAAAGTTGTACATTTAGGTGATTAAAAATGACCATCCATTTTAATGCATAACGAGGTTTTTACTTACATCCGACCTCCTATTGTTTTGACATCAACAATATTAGGTTTTGTTTTGAATTAAAAAAAAAACATATATATATATATACAATTATATATTATTATTTATTTATCATTATATTATTATTTTCAATATTATAATTATTTTATATTATTATTTTTATAACATTGTACAAAATCACTATATATTATACAATTTTTTTTTTTTTTTTTATAATTATACTTATGAATAACTTTGTAGTAGGGTTTTGTTCGACCTCTGCTTCTAACATATATTCCTTAATGTTGCATGTCATTGTATTTTTTTTCTCATCTAAAACCATATAAACAATGTATCTTAATTATAATATTAAGAATGTTATTTACTCGATGTTAATATTGCTTGTTTATGGTTTTTATATTATATAATATATATATATTATTACAATAATACAAAAAAAATGAATGTTTAAATAAATATACGATACTATGTTTATGTAATTACTAAATTGGTGTGTGTGTGTGTGTTGTCTGCCCGTTGATTTTCATTTATCAATTACATGACGTGTCCGCAGCAGCTAATTCTATATCGTATTTAAATCGACGTGTTGGAGACGTCGGACACGATGGCGAATCGTCTATTATTTGAATCTTCAATGAAACTTCAGTTGGCGTTGCTTGATTTTCAATAACGATATTTCGGGTTAACAACCTTAGGGTTGAATTTTCGAGACGTTCTATAGCTTTAAACCTTTCCCGAGACTTGGCCAATCCATTAGTGAAAACCGTACTGAAAAATCCACCGAGTACTTTTCGAGTTATGCGTGTACAATGTACACTGTACATACAAAAAAAAGGGCTTCTATTTATCAATTAACTAACAAAATTGCGAACTTGGGAGTTATTACATTATTAGATTAAAAAAAAAAAAAACATATGAAATAAAATTAGCCAAATAATATATTTTCTATATAACGTATTAATATCGAGGTTATTCTTTTCGCAAAACGGTTTAATTTTCAACGACGAAAACATATTTTTCAGAAAAGCAATTCAAATAGTGCGAACAAACAATGACATATAAAATACTGCTAGATTGATGTTTGGTACCTAATTTTCCAACTAGTCAAATTTTATTAAAAAAGCCAAATCGACAAATCGTACAAAGGTTGTTTTTATTTTAACAGAAAACATTAACCGTCTTTGGTCGTGTCCATTGGGGGGATGGATTTTTTCTTTTCTTTTTTCTTTTTCTTTTCGGTCGCAGGACATGGATGCGTCATCGGCGTCTGTACAACAGGACGGGGTTTAGACTTTTTGTGATTTGATCCGGATCCCAAATCTTCTAAACGCCCGTCCTGTTTTGCCGGGAGTATTATTTTCGAACCGTCGCCGTTCGACAGGTTTTTTTCGTCCAGAAGTTTCATCAGACACTCGTTTACATTTTTGATAATGTTCCTCGTGTGTTCGCTGTTATCTTCGAACGATTTCAATCGATTCAATTTTGATTGCAAACTGAGTGCCGATTCGTCTGCAAATAAAATGTGTATTTTAGTATATAATAGGTATATCATATTAGATTTTGATCAGTTCATTATAGATGTCGAATTAATAGATATACTTTTTGTCGGCGCAACGGGTTCGATTTTCTGTTTGGTCGTCGTCGGCGCCGAGAGTTTTGCAACCGAACAACCAGACGGCAAGCTCTCGGCAATGGCCGTTCGCTTGACCGTCGTGGCTTTCCCGCGCGGCGATCTGCTCGTCGCGGCCGGTTTTTCGGTAACGGTGGTGTTGAAAAACTCGTCGCCGACCACGCGATCGATAAATTTCATTGTTGTCCTCACGATTTTATAGTGTTCTTGTCGTGGCTTCGTCGATGGCATATTCACCATCACGGTCGAATGGACGAATCTCTTGCATCCCGCCCGACCGACGGCGACCACGGTGTATCTTGTCGGCCGGGTTTCGACGGTGAATACTGAATCGACCGCAAACGCGTCGAAACGGTCGAACCGCATTCGAGCGACGGACCGTCCGATGCGGTCCAGGCCGAACGCTTCTTCGGGTCGCTCGCCGCCGCCGGCCCGCAATTGGACATGCCTGGACTGCTGGTCGTAAAACCGATCCAATGCCCAAGCGCCGGGTTCGCCTTGGATGGTTTTGAAATATTTTGCGACGAAAACTCGGCCGATTGATTGAATAGCGTCCGTGGCGGATGTAGCCGATGTATTCGCGGTTCCTTTGTTATTCATCTTTAATTGATTATAAATATTTATATAATATGTACGTATAATGATTATTGATTAACGAGTCAAAAATCGAAAACTGATAGAAATATATATTTACACTTTTAACTTTCTTTACTATAGTCGCGCGAATCGTAACTGCAATAATAAAGTCAAACTCGAAATGTCATACAAATGTCCGATTTCGGTCCCTTTTATAGCAGATTTTTCGATTTTCCATAGTTACCTACCACCAAACATAAACACCAAATTGTATAACGTCAAACGTTTGTATGTAAATATAAATTTGATATTTTTTTCAATAAATCGATTTTACTAGTTATACGTTTTATAATGTCCCCGGAATTTCGATTGATCACGTTTCGATGAATATTTCGTCTGCACTTGTTTTTTTTTTATACCAATCATAAACATAGTATAACACATGAAAATATGAATATATTAAACGTGTCCAAATGATCGCGATAAATCCAAGTTCAGCTCATTGTATTCGATTGAAACTTATTTCATAAACTTATTGCATTGTCGCGGGTATTTTGATATGCGCTGTGAAATTATTTGTCATTATAATAGAATGAAAACGTTCTTTGATTAAAATAGCAAATAATTGAACGTTTTCTCATAATATAATGAAATAAATTATTTTTTTTATTAGGAAAATTTGCGATCTGTATTTGAAGAAGAAAAAAAACACAATAAGTAAATAGGAAAACTGTACAAAGAAAATATTACATAAACAGAATAGCTTGATGAGGGAGGCTATCCTGATGATAGAATCCTTCGGAGCACGATACTATAGTATTCATTTAGAAGGACGATGAGGATTTTACGGGTAGCGTGCGTGAGAATAAGTGTGAGATGAGTGGGTTTTTTTTATGGTGTCGTAGTTTTATATGGAATTTAGTATAGTATTTTTTCGCTAGTCGGTCTACTGAGTCGATTTTTAAATCTTGTAAGTAGCGCTTTATTTGTTACGAACCGTGGAGCTGAGGCTTTAAGTCGGAGAGAGATTGATCGGGAGGCTTGATTTCATATTTAAATGATGAAAACGACTCCTGGCAAGAGAAAAAAAAAAAACGATAATACACTGTATTCGTCTCCCCGCGACTCGCGGAGAAACGGACGATCGCAGCGTTTGTGAATAAACGCTACTTCAGCTACGCTCCTGGTACCGGTCATTGCGCCGAGCGATGCAACAACGAGGACCTCGTCGATTTCCTCGCGCCACGAAGACCACGTCTCCTGCTGCTGCGGTCCTGGTACTTCCGATCGCGGTTTGAGTCAAAATCTTCGACTGATTTGGTCGACAGCTCGTCACGCCGCCGCCGCCGTCTTCTCTCACCTTACCCGTGCCGTTCCTAGCCCGCACGTGGCCGTCGAGAGGGACAGCTTTTTTTTTTCAAAAAAATATTTTTACGCGCTATTTGTAATTATAAAAAAAAAAAAAAAAACTGTTGACTTTGTATTATTTGTATACTTATTGTGTACTTATTTCATTTTAATCTGTCAAATGAAAAAAATACGATACGAGAAGAAAGTGCACTCGAGTGCAAATTATATAGTAGACTCACACCCATCCATTTTTTTTATGAATTGTTCATCTTCTGCGTCCACTGTTTCTCGGTAACACGAGAAATCAATACGTTTTCGACGATTAAACGTTATTACGTTAAATAACTGTCGTCTTCGTCCAATTTACTGTCCAATTTACCGTCCAATTTCATCAAAAGTATGCAATTTTTCGATTTTTACACTTTTTAATTTTTACTGCTGAAAGGTCAGAAATAATTGTATTTAATAGTGAACAAATGAATGTATAATTAATACAAATAAAAAATGCCTATCGATTTTTATCGTTTTATTAGTTTTAAATTAAATTCAATTATTATCGTCAATATTATTTACCCATAAAAGACCAGTCGAACACGAGTCACACATAGTTATTTTACCGTTTTAAAATAGTTACACTGTTAATCTCTCATTTGATTATTAAAAAAATGTGTAAACGATTCATTTATTTCCGGGGGGTTTTTTTTTTTCCTAAAACAATTTGCTACCCTAGTAGTTTTTCCCAAATTGCGCCGCCGCGCCGTGTGTGTGTGTATTACAAAATATACTGAAATACCTGTCTAAATATCTAACATTATTGTAAAAAGATACAAAATCTACATACAGTATTTTAAGTATTAGTTTATCTGTAATAATTGACATTCGTAAATCAACCCATATTTGGTAATATTATGATGTTATAGCAAACAAGTAGGTAGTTTACTTTTTCAACTAAAACATACTTGGCGTATTTCAGTTTTATACATTCATGTAAATTGTATTATAACCGACACGATACGAAAAAAGAAAAATAGATTACAAAAATGATGATTATCACCGGATGTTATGTATGGGTTTAGAGTGTACCTAGCCCCGAATGAAACACAACAATATTATCAAGGAGAAACACAATATTTATATACGAAGGTCCTCACACTCATTTCGTCATTATTTTCAATAACGACAAGTTCCATTGACCATTGTTTAACGTTTTTTTTTTTTTGTATTATAGGTTTTTTGATTTTTATACTTGATATTTTACACGATGACAGATAAATTACACGTACAATCGTGTATTTATATCAAGGCACTGCCAACGTCAAACATAATATACCAGCAAATAGTGGTTATTAAAAAAAAAAAAAAAACCCATAAACCGACCATATTATTAACCTTTTATGAGCTCGAGGGGATATTTTTAACGTCGTTGATAATATTGACTATAGAAAATCCGTTGAGTGGTTTGACGATATAAAAATATTCGAGTTTGGAAAACTTGTCTATAAATTCCTTTGGTCGTATATTATTATTTATTATACACGGGGCTGGAATTTCTATAGAATGTTATTTTTTCCCTGGCGTTCTAAAACGCAGATCGGTAAATAGAAAACTCGTTTCGGTTATATATTTCTAATATTATAATGTAATTTTCATCTAGCGTTTTTTGAGAAAATTTAACCTCCAGAGGCATTTTTCAAGTTTTTAGAGCATTTTTCTAAATTTATCGTCTCGTTTGGAAATATAAAACGGAATGTACATCAAACAATATAATAGAAGATCCTTTTATTAAATCCACAATCCACAGCGTACAATATAAATATTATATTATGTTAAAATCCAATTATATACGTTACAACTTTATGAGTTGCAACATCTTAACAGGTAAACAAATTGATCGCGTTATGAGTTTCTTTGTAAATTATATCCGGGATGTCGAATGAAATTTCTGAATTAACGAACACGGTACGTATCCACTTTAAAATAATATCAGGCCATATATGATAAACGTATTAAAATGTAAACGTCAGAATATACATGTAATTTTATGATAAAATCAAGTGTATTGTTTGAAAAAAAAAAAATGTTGCATTTCCTGTCAAATTTACGTGCTGGGTATAAAAGAGAATGATTTTTTTTTTCTATTTTCATTAAACAGTATCTATTTTCGTACACCTAACTTATCTAACTTACTTCATGAGTTCACGTGAAAAACAATATCTTCCAGCAAACATGTTTAACTTTTTGATTATTTGTTTTTTGGCGTCTTGTTCGATTGTTACTGCAGTAAGTATTTATACGAGAAGAACACTACTTACATACATGAATATATAGTTATATATTATATACGTGTGTGCGTATTAACATTTTTTATTCAAAATATCTTTCTTCTAAATTTCAGTTTTACAAAATTTAATTTTCTAAACCATGCAGTATAGTTCATACCAAAATTTATTTTTAATATTGTATATGTTTCTAAGTAGTATTACAAGGTATAGTTGTAAATTTGTAATGTTATATTATACTTTAGTGAAAAAAATTATACTAGTAAGTCTTATTTCTTTGATATTATATTTAAATAGAAAAAAATTAACGAATTTCTTATTTCTAATTTCTAAAACCTATGCAAATTAAAAAAAAAAAAAGGGGCGAGATACGAGACATGAATGAGATACAAGTATGAGTAGAAAGAGATGGGTTGGGTTGAATACGAAAAGTTTTCTGATTTTCGTATTCTTATAAAATTTCAGCAAAATTTGATTATTCAAATGTTATAATAAAAAAAATCGAATGAAAAAATGTATTTCCGAAATTTTTTCGCTGAACAATGATCAACTTATTAGGAACTTTTTATATAATTCTTTCGCTTACAAACTTACAAACACTCGCGCGTCTTTCATTCTCGAACAGTTTCGCCGGTATTTTGTAAAATATCGACGCTTTTATTTCAGTCAGGTGTTGACAAAAAATACAACAATCAAAGCGAGGTGGTAGACGACATGTTGGATAACATGTTTTTGTGTATGCAAGAACTGGCCGTAAATCCCGGTAATAATTCTATGAGTTTAATAAAATTTCGTTTGAAAATTTATTTGAAAACAAAAAAAACCGTATTGACAAAATTGTTTATTCTGTTGTCCATAAACCGATAGACGTTTGCAGTGAATTGTTAATGAAGGACAAAGACCACGAGGATAAAAAATACGACAACTGTAAGGTACGTACATTTTAGGATTTCACTTATTGTATCCACGAATACGATGCTCTTTTCAAAAATTCGCGCTGCACATTATTGTGTATCTATAGGGCATTTTTATATCGTTTGACTCGCCTCGAACGGGCCTACACTGCCAGAATTCAGTATTATTTACTGTATGGAAATTATCAATGGTTTTTAAAAATCTATTTTGAGCAGAACCAGAATATTATATAGTTTTAGGAAGCTTAAAAATGCGCAGCGTTTTGTTGAAAAGTATGTACTTGCACGTTTGTGCTATATACATTTAAACGGTCTTACAAAGAAATGAAAATACACGATTTCTTGATTCTCTTTACATATTTTTTATCTGTTAACGAATTATTCTTCGTAACTTTCTTCGCCTAACCGAATACCCTTTCAAACGAAATTTATAACGATTTCCTCGACAAATTGACGACAACACAATATAGGCGTACACGAAAAAACCTAAACGCACCTCTCCTGTTCGTCGACCGTTACGAGAAACTTTTCAATTTTCAAAAACGTTCAAGTTATATAATAACAATTATTATAATGTCAGCGCACTCGACGTATTTTGGTATTGCAAAATTAATCGTTTGATTTTATTAAAATTTCAGTGCTTCGGGCCGTGTATAGCGAAAAAAATGGGAACGGTACGTATAAAATAGGTACGACACGCAGTGCTCGAATCGAATAGGTGGATACTCAGAGGGGTGCTTCTTACTTCGACCGTATCGAACAAATGTGTTAAACGAAATGTATTTAAATTAACAAATAATATTGTAATAAATATAATATCGTCGAAAAACTCGGCCCTCGGGTTATTGCCGGCTATCCGGTTCTAATATCTCGTACGACACGCGCGCATAAATAATACGTTTTTGTCGACGCCGTAAAAATATTATATTACCGTCTATCATAATATATAAATATGGGCAATTTCACACGTTATAATACATACTCTTACTATTACTACGCGTTGGACTTCTCTCCCACTTTGTTTATTATGTGTTCCTCTCTATTAAACGTTTGTGAAATATTTTCATATCGAAACGAACGAGCGTGTTATCAATAGGTCTATTCAGACTTGAGTCGATGAACTGTCGATTGACCTATTTACGTAAAAAAAACCATAATGAACAAAAGTCCAAACGATATCAAATTATAAATGTCGCGAGGTATATTACTGCTGCTGTCGGGTTTAGAATGAGATAAAAACAAAAATCTGACGGAAAAGTTTTTTTTTTTCTCGTAAAACTACGTATGAGTAAAAATTGTGTCCGAATGCTTTTAAATTTACGGATTCGAGCACTGGGCAATTGTTGTTGTGCACGTGACTTTTTGTAGAACCATAGTTACGTAATGTGAACATAGTATTTTATTGCGGTTTTAGATGGACGTAGACACCGGCAAATGGAACTGGGCGAGATTTAAAGAGCTGTCGGTTTTGTTCGACAGCGATATGCTCAGAAAAGAGTCTAAAATTATGGAAACCGCTTGTTTCGACGGTGATTATTTTGTTTATTATTATTATATACGAGGTACACGTCTGACCGGCGCGGGGGCGCGGTAGACGCACGAAACGGAAACCGAATGTAAAAAAACCGATCAAAACGGCGTGTGTATCGTTTACGATTGACTATTTTTCGCGTAGTTCAAAACGCGCGCCGAACGGGAACAACAACAAGCAATCGTATAAACAAAACTATAATTATACGTAAATCGAATCTTTTTACGGACAACAAAATAAAACCGATTGTGTAAAAAAAACACAGAACCGGTTTGTGCAAAATTAAAAATCGCAGCATGTCAATGTAATCGGTTTCCGTTTCCTGCTCATCAAATCCAATCGTCCGCCTGTGGGGCATGATGTGACATCAAAATGTCATAATATTATTCATAACGCTTGTGGTGTGTGTGTGTGTGTGTGACACATTGCCGGGAAAAAATCATTTTGAATAACCCGGAGTCATGCATTAATTACCCGTGCGCGTGCGTACAATAATCATTACTGTACACAAGAAATGTCGATCAGATCGGCTCGCTTATAATATCGTATTCGACGTTCGTATACTACTAGCACGTGAATGCTGCGGTGCGATCTGATGGTAGGTTTAAAGCCCGGTCCACACCGAGGCAACATATTATAACGACTCTTCGAGTCCTGAGCATGTTGAGACGACAAAAGTTCCATGTTTCCAAAAGTTACTAAATGTTTAGCTTGAACAAAAATTTCCCATTGTTTCACGTTTCGATTGAAAGCGAAACAATGTAAAAATTGGTAAACGCGTAGCTACAAGTTTATCAGTGTGCGTGGACTCGGTTCATTGTTCTTTGTTTATCTATGTTTCCAATGTTGCAATTTGTTTGCGCGTGTTACACTAGGAAGTATACTAGACAACTTACTGCTGTTGTCGTTTTGTGTCGCCTTAGTGTGTGGACCGGGCTAAAGAGACAACGAGAAACAATGCGATATACTGTTACACTCCGCGCGGGTCAGTGGCGAACGGAGACGAATGGTTTCCTATTTCTTCGTAATCGACACGAGTCGGTGGTGGCTGAAAAGTTTCATAGAAAAGTCGCGTCGTTTCAACTACCGTTATTATAATATCGTCTGCGCGGAATACGTGTAAACGGAATTTGAATATTTTAACATTTCGGGGCGGGTACGCTGTCGTTTCTTCGATGGGAAATAACTTCGCGCCGCCGCCGCCCACCGCGCGTGTAAGACGGACCGCGGTGTCCGCGGCGAACCCATGTAATCGAATGACGGTTATAATATTATAATCACGAGTGGAATTTTGAAATTTCAAAACGCGGCATTAAATACGATTATTTTTTTTTACGATTGGCGTTGTTTTCATAATATTATAATGTACGCGCGGGGGATTTTCGACGTCGAAAATCAAAACTTTTGGAAATATTTCCAATAGAGAAAGGACATCAAACCGTGTTTCTACGAGGAAAGAAAAACCATTATCGTTTTATACGAGAAAAAATATTCGATTTTTCCAATATTCTAAAAACAACGGACGAAAATGGTCGGAGTAAACGATGGTTGAAAAAATAGAAGGACGGCATTCCGGCTAATATCGGAATGGGTATTGATTTTCGTTCATAACCGTCGTCGCCGAGGAAACGTTATAAAATACGATATGACGCACGTGAAACGCGCGTTGCCTGCCCCCGTCGTCGTCGGTTATCAAAATATCACGCGGGTAACTCGATATTCATATTGTGTTACATACCGTCGCGCGTCGCAGCAATTTACACGTCCATTGAAAATACACTTTCTTCGATATTATAATAATACGTATAAAACGTACGTTTGCCGCGCGCAGTGTTGCGCAACAACACCCGCAGTTACAAATACATATTGTATTGTGCCGTCCGTTATGCTGCCGCCGAGCGGTTTAAATTTAGACGATTTCACATTTGAAATCTGCTGTCCGGGCTCGATATCTCGTGTACACGATAAATATGTGACGAAAACGGGCAAAGAAAACCGAGGGGGCGATATGAAATCGTATTCGCCGAAACCGGCAAAGGGAATTGAAAATTAGTAGTCACACCTTATATACGGCCTTTCTTTTTTGAGATCAAAGGTAAAATTAATCGTGAACGGGTTAGTTAATATAGTATTCGTATCAAACGTTCGCAGCGTTTCTTCCGGGCGGACGTTTGAAATTCTTACGAAAAATCGGCCCGACCAGTTTTTTTTTTTGAATTCCAGTGGCGGTGTAGCTATAGACGAAAAAGTCGCCAAAAAAATTATAAATTTTAAATTATAAATAACGATTAAATAACAAGTTATTGGCGGAGACAAACACTATGACGTCACGTACTTGTAATGTTTAGGCACGCCCGGTAACTGCACTCGCCCGTGTGTACACGTGCACGGTATTAGTGTACAACGTCGCCTACGAATTTTATTCGTAAAAAACGGATTTCGAGATAATAACCACACGTGCCGACGAAACCGTTGGTTTTTTCCCTTGCTCACGCAATATCACGCGCGTTTTCTGACGATTGTTTTTCACTTTACAGACGTGAACACTCACTGCGTCGCCGGTTACGCGATCATGAAATGCGCGTTGGAAAATTCGCCGATGGTACGGACCTTTTGATTTTTTTATCCCGACGATTTTACAGACCGGTGAAAATCGTTCGCGCCGACGACGCGACGCCGCCGCGTGTTTTTCACCGCGTTCGTCGAGTTTTCATCAACCGTCCAAACAACGCTAATGTTGCTAATGGTTGTGGTGTTTTCGCAGGCCAAAGACATGGTGAAAAATTACCAGGCCACCCAGGAGAGCTTGAAAAACGCAGACGCGGACGCGGACGAGGACGAAGAAAACTAAAACACAAACACCGGACGGACATATTTTATACTTTACCTCACACGTCTGTCCGTTACGATTTATCATGTCGACGGTCGTATTGTCAAAGCCGAACAATTTTAATACAAAATATAGTGCAAATATCCATAACGCCGCGCGTCGTTCGTTTTACCCATGTATATAATGTTATAATATCTCTACGCGAGTATCGGACACATAGTCGCCGTCGCTATAAATAACACCGTCGTCGTAAACCTACTTTCGCACACTTTAAAAACCGCTATGGCGTATATTTTTATTGACAATGAGTCAATGAGTCGAATTGTGTGCACGATGATGTTGCACGTGTGATATTTCGTCGAGTAATAGGCCACAACGTACAATAAAGGTGCATTGTCGAAGCACACGTCGATGAGATGGAAAAAAAATATCTATTTCGCGCGGCCGATTCGTATCGATCGTTTGAAGTTATCGTGCGCGTGCTGTACACGCCTATCGACGAACCTATAATCTCCGTGCGCGGAAATACGATAATAATTATTATTGACAAACGATAAAAAAAAGTCCACTTTACAAAAAAAATTAATGACGCGCGTGGAAATTTACATCGGGTTTCACGTTCGTCGAGTGATAAGCGACGAATTCATCGAGTCGTCTGGGAAAAGACGTGCTTTTGTGTCGCGACTGTTTTACATTCTACTAAAGTACAATCACAACTGATACGATTCATAGGCGGCGGCCTCGAGAAACTTATCGGAAATATTCATTTTACACGGCGCGTGCGTCTACACGGGAATGATAAAAAACAAGTATTCGACGGCGGCGATGGATTTTCGCTTGGTTTTTTTCAAATAACATTTTTTTACGGAGGAGGGGGGGGGGGGGCGAGGAGAGGTCGTCGACCGTTCTCAGGGGGCCCGGCTCGTCAACTCCTCTAGCGAGGCTGAGAGGAAGGGCATTAAACGAGCTGTCATTTCGTCAGAAGTTCCAAACGTCCGTCCGTCGGCGTTTGTAGTGTGGTTGTTTAGTGTTTGAAAAATCGTATTCGCGATTCTCCTGAATGAAAAAAAACGATACTTATTTTTAAAACGAAATTGACATTTCCGAATCCCGCTTTTTACACACTCCCGAGGTCCTAAATATATAGACATTGTATTACGCAGGACAAGGCCGAAAAGCCTGAAATATAACAAACGGATTTTCAATGAGAGTTCACGTTTTGACGATTTACTAACATTATAGGCGAGAGTACTCGCGAGAGGTCTGTGTCGAATTATAATCGAACGTTTGTCACAAAAACGCCCCGATAGCCGTAATTATTGCGCAAAGTATACATGAATTTAATCTAGAAGGATTCGCGTACTCTCGTTTTTTTACATTTTACACGAGTGTTTCGCACCGACGAGAGCGTACAAAACACGTGTAAAACACCATCAAAACGCAAAATCGAATTGAGATTTTAGTTTGTCGAAACGATAAATTCAAACCGGACACGTCGTATTGCTGTTTGTATTATTGTTGATTTTCAAATTCCAGTACACGCTAGTGTTTTTAATAATATTATTATAATAATCGATAGCAAACACAAATTATAAAGTTTATAATATAAAAGCAAACGGATATAATCGAATATATGTAGGTACTCACACGCGATAAAAACGAAAAAACAAATCATTCGAATCAGTGCGGGGGCATCGGAACTGCACGGATGGAAAATACTCGAAATAATATTATGAACACATTCGGGTAGTTGGGCGATTTGATTTCACGACCGCGTCGCGTCGTATACTTTGAACATACGTACGTGGTGAGCGTTTGAAACGACAGTCGTACATGACGGCTGAGATTTTGTTTCGAACGATAAGAAGAACTGGAAAAATTAAACCGGAGATGAGCGCAAGTTATAGTTTTTAGCGCGAGAACGGGACAAAATACGTCGTAAAAACCGCCCACGACTGCGATATCCGAAAACCCCTCACTGTATCGTAACGATTCGTTGTAATAAATAATAGGTATACAATACACTGTACGATATTAATGATAATAGTAAAAACAATAATTATTGTAACGGACGTAAACTGCACGCGGGTATATAATATTATAATATATTGACTAGAGCTGAGAGATTATATAATTAAATAGAACAAAAAAAAAAAAAACGAAAACCATTTGGATTGTTTTTCCACGACCATATGAACAGCGGGTTTTTGAGACCGACAAAAAGTCGTCGTCGTCGTGGAAAAAAAAAAAGGCCAAACGATATTATTACTATTATGATTACGGTGTATACGTATAGAGAGAGAGAGAGAAAAAAAAAACGCGTCGTAAAAATAAAAAATAAAATTCGAGTTTCTCATCAGAGCCTGGTCACTTCGGGCTGCAGCTGATGGGCGTACCGCCGGCAGTCCGTCTGGCTGGCCTTGTCGTTCTTCACGTAGCCGAAGTAACCGCTGCCGGCGGACGAACACGCGTCCAAGTACTCGCAGCTGGCCGACGACGATTCGACGGACGCGATGGGATACTGCGGGGGAAGCGACAGCAGCGCTTCCGTCGACTTGGTCGGGTGCCGGATCCGTCCGCCGTTATGATGATGATGGTGATGGTGGTGATGGTGGTGGTTGTTGTTGTTGTTGTTGCTGCCGCTGCCGTGGGACTGATGTTGATGGTGATGGTGGTGACCGTGATGTTTTTGGCCGCCTTTGACGTTTTTCAACTGTAAGTAAACCATGTGTTGCTGCTGCCCGCCGCCGCCGCCGTTGTTGACGATCTGATCGCGGTCCAGATATTCATAGCCGAACCCGTAACCGCCGAACGCCTTGGTGGTCAGGTTGTCCCACGACTTGACCGGCTTCACGGCGCAATTGTCGCGCCGGTACGTCGAGGACGACTGCGACTTGACCGAGTGCTGTCGCGACGCGGCCGACGAGTGCTGGGCGCCGGCGGCCATCGGGTCCTCGTCCCAGTACAGCGTGTCCGTGCTCAGCGACGTCGTGTACGACGCCGGGCTGTTCTCGGTCAGGCTGGTGGTCGGGTGCCGGCCGCCGCCGCCGCCGCCTCCGACTCCGACGCCGGTCGAAGTGCTCTGGCATATCCGCTCGTCCGAGGCGTACCGGTCGTTCACCAGGTTGGCGTAACCGTGGTGGTTATTGCCGCCGCCGCCGCCCGCGCAGTGTTGCGCCCCCGGCGGCGGCTGTTCGTCCGCGTCGTTCCGGCCCGAATTGCGCCGTTTCTCGTGTCCTTTTCGGCAAAACGAACTCTCCGACTTGCATTCTGCGAACACATACAAACACACAGCCCATTGCTCAAATTATCAACGTAAACATGTCCGATCTACGTATTCCAATTATTATGTATTTAGCAAACGATAATGTTATTATATTTTATCGATGAGATGATGATGGAGCTAAACGACGTAAAAAAAAAAAAACATAACGATAAAAAAACCTACATGCTCATGGTTATTATTATGATGGCCATGCGAAAAAAGATCTACGTTTTCCGGGGATTATTTGAAGGGGCGTTTTATTTTTTTCTTTCGGAGTTCGACTGACCTATAAGCGAACCCCCCCCCGCCTCATGTAATAAAAAAACTTCGCTGTGCTATATTAGTCTTTGGGATGAAAACATTTCTGAAACATACAATGACGTGAAAATAAATAAAGTTTAACGAACGAACAATAAAATTCCACAATTGAAACCCAATTTACAGCAATTGACAATTATTATTGTGAGTTATCAAACTGGACGTTTTTAAACTATACGCGTTTTATACTACTGAGAAATATTCGAAACGTACATTTTGTATCGATATTTCTATACACTCTACAAGTCAAGAATTATAAATCGAAAGGGAAATGTATATACAAAATTATATCGGTTTAATTGAAAACAATAATTCTAGATCCTTTCGTTTCACAAGTTATTATATATACCGAATATTACACATAACGGATCGATTTATTTATAATAATTTATAGCGTGTAAAAAAAGGAAATGTTTTCCGGGAAAAAAAGAATCTTCTCGACTTCACCGTGTATATCAAACTTCGATAGTTGAAAAAATGTAATAGAAAATAGTGTTGTGTGCGTGATCGAACAGTTAATATATTTTTAATTGTATCTGTAATATTGGTAAACAAACGAATTCTGGTAACAGGTTTGGTCCTAAACACCTAAGTAAACGTTTGGTAATTTGAATAATTCACGTACCTATTGAAATATAATAGGGATTTGAAAAGTATTAACAAAAAAACCACTCCGAACAGTGTAATACTTGATAATAATTATAGGAAATTACATAACGTTTAACTTTCCATTTAAATGTTTAAAAAGCAGTTGACTATAGGTACTTACGTCTTCAAATTATTACCTATTCTGTGTGTTACCTTGCAAATCAATAATCATTTAACGCTACGAATTCTTATTTGAAACGAACGTAATTGAACGACTGAAGGTTGAACCCTGTGTAATAACCGTAATTCATTTGAAAACGAAAAATCACCTCGAAAACGTCGATCGAGTTGATGAATATCAAACAAGAGCTCTCGTTTATTTAGTTTCAAAATAATATTATTTTATCAATGAACGTAACTTTCTAATTTCATTTACAATATTATTATGTTATTTGTTCGGGAGGTATTTTAATATTTATATACACATAGTACGTATACGTATATCGACCACCGTAAAACAATGCAATATATTTCAATGGGGTTTTCTCGATAATTATTCGCAGTAGAGTTTTTAAATAATCACGTTTTTACAATCCGTTTTATGCAAAAGAAACCACTAATGTCGATTAATTTATAAAAAATAAATCCCGATTTGATGTCAATGAACCGGGGCGTATGCGAATACCGTAGACTTTTGGCCAACTGGCCAATGAGAGTACCTATACCAACACATTTGGCTCGTCTCGATAAACGAACGAACAGAAAATTTAAAAATACCCACCACATGACGGGACACTGTTAAGAGAACAAATTTTCACTGCTTACACGTTACACCTAATTAAAAAATGCTAATTAAACGTCCATTACAAATAACACAGTGCAACTATAAATAAGTGATGGGATAGATAATTTAAAAATAATTAAAAATATGTACAGCGCGCAACATTGTTTTTGTTTTCATAATAATATAGAGTTCGGTTAAAATAAATAAAAAGCAAATGTACCAATATAGTGAATCGGAACGATCTACATATTATTGTAAGCAATATCATTGACATATTATGCATCGCGTACGGTTTACAATATAATACAGTCAATTCTATTGCCATGCAAAGAGATAGAAAAAAAAAATAATAGATATTAAATAAGAAAAATGTATAATATATAGTATATTCATGCGTTTAAAAGTTGGTTTTTTTTTCAAAATTCAACAAAACAATATCTTCGTAACATTTCGTACACGAATGTATACGAATAACGAAGGTTGTAAACACATTAAAGATAAAAAAAATGATTATAATATATGATATAAAAATATACATTATTTATGTATGAAACGATAAAAACAACGCGATTTAGTTGCACAGTACTCGTGTGTCGGAATACTTTTTGTCGTTTTAGTCGATGTGCTCGTGGCAATGACAAGGGGGACGATACGGAAAAACATAAATATAATATAATACAAAATTCGTGTACCGATTCCGGTCGTTATCGTTTCATATAATATAACGCGTACACCACACACGTGTCACGGTATACACATAAGACACGGGTTTTATGTCAATACGCGTGCTGCAGTACCGGCGGCGTGCACGTGCGCGATTAGGCAATAATAAAAATAAATAAAAAAATAAAACAGAATAATTGACCAGTCTTTGGATAAATATTTAAAATATAAAAACAAAACAATAATAAAATAAAATAACTAAAACCTGGGGGAAAAACAAAAAAACATTACTCATGGCACGACTGCACGACATCATCGAGAGCTATACATAATATTTCATCGTAATGATTATATCGAATAAAATAATAATAATAATAATAATATGTCTATGAAAAATAATAATAACGATGAGAAAAAAAAAAAAAAAAATGAAAAGTATAGTATAAAAGCACAGGGCTCGTCGAGGTGTAGCGCTGGAGCGAGTGATACTTTTGTATGATAAAAAAAAAAAATGTCTAAAAATAGCTGCCGGCAAAAAAAAAAATAAACACGGCAGGCATCCGTCAAACGACGACTACAACGGCAAGCAACTCGGCCAGCAGCAAGATCGCGGCGAACCAGCGCGCGGCGCCTTGCCTGGGCTTTTGTCGCGGCCGGTGCCGTGTGTCGACTTGCGCCTACGCCGGTGTCTCCTGGTGGGCACGCACTGCGAACCCGGGCAACAAGCCGCCCCGCCGCCGCCGCCGCCGCCGTCCGCGGCCAGATCGTACGCCTCCAGGCTGGCGTCGTCATCGTCGTCGTCGTCGTCGTCGTCGTCGACGTCAGCGTCGTCGCCGCCGCCGCCGCAGTTCCGTCGCCGACCGGACGACGCGCCGCTACCGCCACCACCAGTGCGTATGCAACCCCATCGAGGACAATTATCGCCTACACCGGAAAGCATATAGGAAACAACAAACAACGGAGAGCAACAAAAAAAAAAAAAACAGAAAAAACAACCATCAAAAAGAAACGCGCGTAAAGTGAGTGAGTAAGAAAACGAGCGACAGTGGTGAGTGTGTATATTATGCGGTCGTTCCAAAGCGACTAAATAAATAACACCAGTGTTTGTTTTTTTTTTTTTAATAATAATAATATGGTGTTATTGTGCGCGAAGAGCGGCGGCAACCGCGCGCAACACATAAAAATATACGTATATATTTATAACTTAGTATAGTGTGTAGTTATCGTTTGTTATAATAATAATTAATATATTGTGTACAGTCATTGCGTTTTCATACCTGCAAGGTCCTCCTCGAAGAGACGCAATGTGCGGTACAAATGTTATATTGTGTATCGGGCGGGTATATGTTATATTATATACAGCCGTCGTCGTATGTATATTGTGATCGTAATATTTACCTTGTGACGAAGACCTCTGCGACGCTCTGCAAGTGAAGTTGTGCTGTTTACAGCGCGGCGGCGGCGGTTGCTGCTGCTGCGGCTGCGGCTGCTGTTGTTGCGAACGATTCGGCACGTCCGACGACGTGCTGCACCGCCGGCTCACTTCCACCACGTAATGGGATCGTCTCCTCTGCTGGACCGCCGGTTGATCCGGCGGCGGTGCCCAGTTTTCTTGCTGCTCGTAGTTTTTGTTGTAATTCGGATTGTTGCTGAAAACGTACAATAATTATTGTTATAAAAAGCACCGGAAATCGTTATAGAAAGAAATGAATAATAAACGGTCAAACACGTCGAAAAGAATATTACGATAAAGGGTCTACGGGTTGGTTAGGATATAATGAATTAAAAAAAAACCGCTGAATTTTGAGTTGATGAAAAAATAAACGGGCGATTGAATTTTTTTTTTGCGTATCTTTTTCAAAATTGTAGGTTTAACAAAATCGATTGGCAAATTTAAAAATTTCATTGAATAATTTAATTTTTACATCGTTAGTCGTTAGGTGCTTTCGATCGTACGTAATTCGTTAGTAAAACAATTTTCGGTAGAGTGGTTTAATATTATGTGACCTACTATTTCATGTCGTTCAATTTGAAACCAAGTTACCCGTATTTTTCGATTAAGTACACCATATATATATATATATATTGTAGTGGATAATTATAGGTTCACCCGAAACTAGACAAAATATTTCACACTATAAAAACAAGTGTAACATTAACCGTTAACACGAGTGAAAGTAATGAGTTTGCTTTTATTTTAGTTCTGTGAAATATCTAATTAGTGAATTAAATAAAAAAGTTATTTACATTGCAATAAGACTAAAAAAAAAAAAAATAACTGTTTTTATTGAATTTGTGTTTATGCGTTAAAAGTAAGTATACTTTACTAACTTCTATCGTATTAAATATACAATATAACATATGCCAGCGCAACCATAAAGATCCGCGAATATGAATAATACCTATGCCAACCGACGTAATTTGATTCCCCGTTAATTATGGCAGTGGTAGGCTGATGTAAGTAATAGGAACGCCCGTGCTGGTCAATGAAGTGGTGTGGACGATATGCCATCATGAAGTTTTGTTTGGGAACATAAATTTGTTGAACTTTAGCCACGTCTTCGGTGGATAACGTAGGCCTAGACATAGAACTCTCGCCTGAAATTTTAAAGTTATAAAATTTAATGTTTTTCAACATCGATACCAAGTATTGAAAATCTTAATTAACATCAAGAATTTCAAACAGATAAGAGTAAAATAATAAAGTTATAATTTAAATAATGACAAAAACATTAAAAAGCGTTAACGTTTCTTAAACACCGTTGTACATCCATCATAAGAAAGTCAATGAATAAATACTGTTTTGATAATAATTATTATCATTACTACAGCAGTCGTGGTCTGCTGAGATACATTAGCCTGGTTGATTATCCCGGTTCTTGCGGTCCCGCCAGACACGAACCTGTGCTGTGAAGAGTCTTCTCTATGCACATTGCACAACGCGCATACCCAGTTACTTCGAAAGTAATGAGATAACCGATTGGGGGAGGGGGACAAGAAATATTATAGTATTATACTAATTGCGTACCGTTTTCAGTCAATATTTTTTGGTTGGCAGTGTCTTTGGAAGAATGACTAGACTTTTTTCTCGCCGGTAAACTGTGCGTTTTCCATTTTCCTTCCATAAGCTCTCTCTCTTTGATCTCGACTTTTTCTAACTCTTCAACTTTGGCCTGAAGAGTTCGCTGCAATTGTATGTATCTCATATGCAAATCAACCTATAAAAATGTTCATCATATTGATTGTATATATATACGAGTATGTATATAAGAATATTTTAATAATGAATGTCTTACTTTTCGCACGCAATCCTCAAATAGTACTACCATTCTCATTCGTGAATCACAACTTTTAATAAAGTTTACTAATGCTTTATGATCAGCCTTTTCCATGTCAACGCCATTTATTGACAATATGACATCGCCTAAATTATATTAACCGAACGTTTATTATTTTGATTAATAAAGAGATTACAATTATGTGTATTATGTATTATATTTAATTACCTTCTCTCATTCCGGCTCTATATGCTGGTCCATCATAGTCGACGTGGTCCACATACGTAATCATTTCAATTTCTTGTTCTTTTTTATAATGAATACCATAACTCTTTAAAATCAAATTAAATCAATTAATATGCGATTATAATATTAATTGTTATAAACATTTTAACAAAATCAGTTTTGTTAAAAATTGGTTATGGTAAATGTTTATGGTACCTACTTATTAATTTTTATTACAAGAGTTATTTATCGATTTGAAAAATTATTTTTTTAGTATTCATAGAATAAAATGTACTATAAATGCATGTATTTACATACAGCACCATTTTAAATATTACTAATACTACAAAAAACCTACAAATATTATACATTGATAAAATAAAATACTAATACACTGTTCATTATGTTCAAAAGCCAGAAACTAAAATAAAACTATCGTAAATAGGTACGCTGTATTTATACTAGCTGAAATATCTAAAAAATTTAAAGAATTCAATGATAACTCTTGAGTTATATGACTGATTATATTTATCACAAATTAGTATTATATTATTACTAACAATGATATTCAAAAATACTATGCCATTTTTAAGATTATAAGTAATCAGGACACTGGTTAAAAATTAAAAGGAAAGCATTAAAAAAGTTTTTCAGAGATTAACAAAAATAAAAACATGCTTGATATTTACCTGCAGCATGAAACCATAACTTCCATTTTTTTTTTCAACAATTATGGTTCTTCTACGCCGATCTTCTTCGGGTTTTGTTACAGTTACATGGTCACATTTCACACGGTCGAGTATTTGGTTCTGAAACATAGATACATAATAGTTTACAGTAAAACTTATAATAGGTATCCAAAGCTATTGCTTTTTATAGAACTAGGACAATGCCACTACCAAATTACATTTCTGTTGTACCAACAATTCTATTGTGATGTTCATTAATGTACGTACATATACCTGAATTCAAATTGTATTCCATTACATTCTAAAAATTTACAAATATCCAATACATTCACTATTTTTGCGGTTAGAATAATGTACTCGCATACAATATTAATAAATTGATAAAACGATTGAAAATAATTATATGTTTATTTAATCGTTTTTGTTTCGATCAATGATGTACCAACTTGTAGACATAAATAATACAAGGATAACCGTTCTTTTATACTAATTTTATCAAATTATAGATTCATTGATCGTTGTAGAATATTTATATTACCAAATCAAACGAATTAAAGTAGAATAAATATTAAATTAATTACCGACGTTAATAATAAATGAATAAAATATGTTATTAAATAATTGTGTGGGACCCATTATGATTTATCTGTTGTAAATTAACATGGTATATGTACGCGTTGAGCTTAGGTATACATATAGTAAATATTAGATAGTGATTGGTGATATTGAACGATGCTTTCAGTCGTAGCTATAGGTTGAAACAAGTTTTTCTGTAATAGGAGAGATGGCCTGAAAGGAAGTCGCCTCCAGCAACAATAAAGCAAATATAGAGACGGGCATGTTATATCATCATTACCATTACTATTATTCTATTTAACTGCACACAAGCATATTACTTAATAATAATACATTACCTAAAAAGTAAGTAGATTCGAGTAGATGTAATATTTAAACATGACGTGCAAAATAAAACATGGGTATGATTTACTACATGGGGGCAACAGTTACTATTTGAATAATATTACCTAGTGGTTTGTATGAACGATAGGTAATGATTTTAATATACACTTCAATACTATAGGAATCAAAATGTAGTTCTTATAACAAGGACACATTTTTCTTAAATACTGGTACAAAAATAGATTAACTACTATTTGAGGTCAATACAATTTACAACCGCGTTTGATTGCAATAAGATACAAGAACGCACAGCGAATGTTTAACAGTTGATAATAATTAGATTATTATTTATTATTCTAAATTTTAATAATAATTACCGATTAATTGCATTTATAGTCTGTTATTTAATTTGGTATTTTCAATACAGCACGCTATTTTTATCACGCAATTGACAATTGTAATTGCAAATGTCAATGTGTGTATAATAAAGAATAATAACATATGTTTTAATTACATTACTTCAAACCAAAAACGATTCTAGTCATTCAACAGTCTTTGCCAAGAATGTAAATAAAACAATATTTTTAACCAATTATAATCACGTAAAACGCACATAATTAAATTATAGCAGTTATTTTTGAAAAGTCACTAAAAATAAATTAGGTTTGGTCAGACGTTATTAAAAATTATAACCGTTTCTAAATTTCGTCTAAATGACAAAGTGATGTATAAATCTATAATGTTTGTTTAAAATTAATATATTAAATTATCAGTAATATTAATTTAGGAAAATATTTAAATGAGAACTATACAACTGAAAATCATTAAATTCACAATCATATACGTGATGTAAATATCTATGTATAATTTAAGAAAGAATAGTAGTAACTAGTAAAATATACTTTATGATGACACGTGCCTAACGTAAATAAAATATTATATTAGTATTCTCTAAGCACACGATACTTAGTTTTAAATTTGATTTATATAAATATACTTTATCAATATGTATATAATATTGTTATATACCTGTTTTATTTTTATTTTTTTTTACTTCTATATTATACTATATTATCATTCACTATATAAGACAATAAAATAATATTGACGAAAATGCCAATACTTAATTTAAATAAAACTAGTCATTGAAAATAATGTAGGTAACAAGAGTCAAATTTACATATTTCATGAAGTTATCAAATTAAATTAGGCATAATATTCCCACGCATTTAACACAACAACGCTGTTTCATAATATGTAATACTTTCAGGCTTGTACACAACAGGAAATATTATGAAATCAAACTGGACTCTCCAAATATGTAGTTATATACATCGTGTTCGCGTATCATCTAATACATTTTGATTTTCAGTACCTATACCATACTGAAACACCTTAACAATTTTTAGAAAAAAATATGTATTATACTATGAAAAAAAATCTAATTTTAAAAATTCATTACTGGTCAGTCGTAACAATTATATTAGATTGTACAATTCGAATAAAAGTTTTGAAATAAATATGTATATTTTTTTTGATTAGTACATTTAAATATTTAAATAGAAAATTGTTTTGTGTAATAACTAAAATATATAGTAACTCCCAAGTCCTAATATATATTATTTAATTTAATTTCACCTTCTATATGGCCTTCGTCAAGATGTACATATAATAGGTATACATAAGATATATACAAACAAGCGTATGTGTTCGATTCAAATAATTCAAGACGATAACTTCGTTTTATTCCCCTTTCAATTTAAAACTTACTCTACAATACGTTTTTATTTAAGCTAGTTTGTTCTGGATTGACCTCGTAAATTCATTCTGGTTTTAAAACTCAAACTAAGACAAAATTGGTTCACAAAACATAAATTTGTCTTTTATAATAAACTGTTTAGTACGAGTATATACGGGCTATTCATACAATTATACATATTCAAATTTCATAGCAGTGACACAATAAACAATACATTTTACGCCAAATTATTTATTTAATTAACACGAATTACCTATAATGTATGAGTCATTAATAGGTAATTTTAATGGACACAAATCTCAATTGAAAGCATAAGAAAAATATAGTTCTATTAAATTAATAAAAATAAAAACTTTTTTTCTATTTTTCTGTGTTTATAACAAAATTATATAACAAGATTGTAATTATTAATATTAAGTTCTATTAATTATGAACTATAAGTCTATCTTACTAGTTAACATATGACTATATGAGTAAAAATAAATAGTATAAACTTAAACATCAAATCATGTTTTTATTAATTGTAGCTAAAATTTAATAGCTGTAATTGGATTTCACGAAATAAACAAATTAATACATCAATTATTTTAATATCGAGAAAAAAATTATCTCATGTTATTACCTAATGTAATTTTATTCTATATAATTCTATATTCTATATTTATTCTATTTATATTTGTTGAAATTTAATCAAATATGAAAGCAATATGTTATTACATGATATTATTTATTAAACTAAAATTTTTTTTTACCATGAATCTGTTTTAGAATCTCTTAATCGATGAAATTCGTTAAATAAAAATAATTCATCTTTAATGGAATGGGCAGGTGTATATCAAAATAAAACTTTTAAAAAAAAACTATCAATATAAAATTTGTAAGAAATTACATCACAATAAACTTAAAGAATAATCTTCAACTTGGCGGAAAGTTGACAAGTAAATCACGTAATACATGACGTGTTCACTTTTTATTTAACGAAGACGCTTAGACACATCCTCTAGGTGTGTATAATATATATTTAGCAAAACAATATAAAACAGTTCACGAGAGTTGGGCTGTTTAAGGAAAACAATGGTTTCAAATTTTTGAACGTGGTCGGTAAAATAATCACTTACAATATGACTATAGATAGTTGATACGAGTATAAATAAATATATTATTACGATTTACGTACGTTAATATTTTATTCTACGTGGTGGTCACTGGAGTGCGTGATCGTTAATAATATATAGTTCCGATGTATTATGATGAAAACAAACAACCGGATATTGTAGAAAATAATATTATACTAGCCAAGAAACGTATTATTACACTTTCCCTCTAGATCCAAATGTAAATAAATAAATAAATAAACGACTTTATAGTTATTAAATGTACATTGATCGAATCGCATACATAACAAAATAATTGATTTTGAAACAAATTATAATACATTTTTTAAATTTACTTTATTTTGAAAATTAGCGCGAACAAGAATAACATTTGAAATTACAAAAATCTAAAAATCAACATTAACTTTATGAATATTATACAGATCCTACATAAATATAATGATATTAGATAAATCATTGAAAATTAATGCACAGTTGTTTAACAGTTACATGTTAAAATATATTATGAACTTTGTCCCATCGTCAATCCATTTTAGTAAATTATAATAATGTAGCTTTATTTTTAACGTAGAAGAAAATCGATTGGGCCAATATTCTATGTTTAACTAATAATTCCCTTCAGGTATAAATACACTTATACATTGGATAGGCCAAACCTTTAAGAAATTCATTATTCCATCAATACATACAACATACACATCGTTTATTATAATATATACAAATTATTTTAAAAAAATGATTATATCAATATTAATATCCCTTTTTTAATTATTAAACATTTCCTATGATTAGTGCAAAATTTACTAAGACGGTTCAATATTGAAAGCCATTTGAAGAGATTCACTGCGTAGAATTAAAATAATCACTTCATAGGCCAACTAATGAACAATTATTTATTTTAGACATTTGAAACTTTGAATGTGATTTATGCACAAACACATGTTTATATTAATTGCTTATAGATAGGGTTCATATTATAATAAAGTCCATATATAATACGGTCAAATAAAAATTATCTTAAAAAAACAATATGTAGACTATCAACATTTTGACTCTTCAGTGTATGTATAGACATTGTTTTCAGTAGTCATAAATTCTACATAACTATTATCATAAACCGCAGATAATGCGCGTCAAAAAACAAATACGGTAACGACAATGCAGTTTTTAACACAGTTATTATTTATTAGTAAAAATAGTGCGTGCAATACGAAAGTTTCTTTTTCGTTGCGGTTATTTGGTGTGGCGCCAAGCATCTAAATTTAAACGTCCCCGGTGAATAATATTCGCAAGGTGTATACTTAAAGATATTCGTCTTTAAAATTGAAAAGATGACATTTTATGCCTATTATTACGGGATGAGAGTGTCACACTAACTGTGGTCAGCTACCGTAGAAGAGAAAGTGTTACAATTCAATTTATATCATTTTAATTTCCATATTATGCAAAAGTAAGTACCGTGATAACACTGCAATGTGCAATGTTTAACAATCCGTGGCAACTGATACGGAAATTTCAATTTCTTTAAATTGAATAATAATAGATTGACCGTTGTTTAATCGAATTTCATTGTAATCAAAAATAAATAATTACAATTAATTTTTGTGGTAATGCGTGTACTTAATTAATGTAAAATTGATAATTACCAAAATGATATATAATTAATAAAATTCATTTATTCACATATTATTATGTGAATAAAAAATGTAAGTAGGTAGATGTGTACATTTAATGTGACCTTGACCAAATCGCGTTTTTCTACTGCAGTTTACACGTTTTCAAACAGTTTGCGTATAAAATTGAAGGTCAAAATGAGACTAAAAAATATCTTCACAATTTGTGTTTGTAGTCTTCTAATAGAAAATATAATATGTATATCGCATAGCTTTATTACACAAGGTGATTTATCACTGTAAGCAAATAGTTGTACCATATTAGTTAGATACATCTAAAAGTAATATTCATAATATAGTTCATCATATTTTCAGACAACTAAAATTATATTCCTCTGTATTTAATCAATAAATAATTATATTTCTAAAAAAATTAAAAATGTAATGAAGTGAAAATTTACCTACTCTTTTAGATAATATAGTTGTAAAACAAATATAGATATACCTGTCATAAAGTACGTAATATGTATACGCTATATAGACATGTATAAAAATAAAGAAAAAATTAATTTTTCTGAAAATATTGTTTGGTATATTTATCTACTAAACAGGATAAAATTTTAGTTGACCTCTTTGAAAAAAAAACACTATAATTTTACAATATTAGGTAACACAGCTTCTCACGAAATGTTTTGGTCTAGTGCAACTAAGACTGCGTGTGATGCTTTTTAAATTAACTATGTGCCAATATTAATTCACTAAGTTGTATTTTTCACACATTGCATTAAAAAACTATTAAAATATAATATAGATTGAGTTCTAAAAGACATTATTTTATATGTTAAAAATTGATAAATCATTATTTCAAATAATACATTCAATAAAATACTTAATTTTTAAGTAATAGGTATTAAAATACTTATAGCAAAATAAATGTTCAAAACTGTTTATTTGTATAATTACTTACATAATATCCTGCAAATACATACTTATTTATTATCATTATTTAATTATTTATATTATTATACTGACTGAAGATCGTGTTATTATTTGTAATATTATATTTATATATTTATTTTTGGTAGGAAAATATTACTTATCCATTTTCATTTGAATAAACAGGAACAAAAATAGTTTAAAAGCACCCAGCGTGAAAACGTAATAAACACTAAATTACACAACCCAATTAATATATGTATAAATAATATTTTTATAAATTTATAAATAGTAAATACACATAGAAGAAAAAATGGTAAATAAAAACAATATAACAATGAACAAAAATCCACCAAGTCCTTGGTGTATTGTTAATTGCTTCGTCAGTTGCGTGTTAGAGACGATCGTAAAAGAGTGAAAGCACGTATAAATACATATGGGTGTGTCGTTTTGCCAATTGACTAAAAGAACTTTTTTCTCACAGACATAACCGAAAATAATGAAAACGAGATTTAAAGTACCTAGCTCTCTATTTTTATTTTAGGACAATTCATTATGATTAGCGAAAATATTATTAATTAAATAGCATTTTAGTATGAATTGATCAATATTCGACGATTGTCGTATTGTACAAGTTAAGGAGCGTATTTAGATTACAGATGGACTCGATAAATAGTTAGAATTGTATCTTAATGTTTCTGGTTGAAATAAATAATGGAAATAATACTGTAATTTATTATAGAATTTATCTTCCATTTGATGCAACATTTTCCAGTTAAAACACAGTATTTTTAAATTAGTAGACATAAAACAAAATATTTTGATTAAAATATTAAAAAATGTTATAGGTGGATGAATATTTTACGGACAAACTAGTATACTAACATACATAGCTAGTATAATTAAGACTAAAGCCGGTTAGAAAAAAAATCACAATATGCCCATATGGGTGTAACATTAAATATCGAAAAATGCATAAGCCTATAAACCATGCATAATAAATATTTAATATAAAAGTTGTGCTTTTTAGCTTTATCATAACAAAGGAGTTTTTCATTTAATTTTTAAATGAATTTTTATAGTTTCATAATAATTTATAGACAATTGAAAAGATCCATTTGAAAATTACATAATGGCATCAATGTAAATTGTAAAATTTAATAATGATAATAAGAGTCAACAATGGAAGATAAAAAAGAAATATCATGGTTATAAATTACTATCATAAAAACTAAATTATTGTTTTGTTCTACTTTTTAAATATAATACCAATACCAAATCATTAACTTTGAGTAAAAATTACGGAACATTCGTTTTAATCTACGTAATAATAACATAGATAATCAATACGCACGTATTTAAATTGAATTGATTTTTGTCTTATATTATCTCTAATGAATCTAAAGTTGTTGTTTAGACATTAATATACATTTAAAAAAACATTGATTAGCAAAAAGATGAATTTATTCTAACTCAAAGTTTCTAACCGTCTCATGAATAAATTAAATATTAGAATTTAATTCGGAAGTTGGCAGCCTTTTCATAATAGGTCTCTGACCTCTGTAACAGGTATATTACAAATCACTGTTACATTCAAAGTGAATACACTGACATTTCCGAAAAAATAATAATAATAGTTTACTCGTACAGGAAATGTAACATTTGTCATTAATAACATAGCTAAACATGCAAATTGTTTGTTGGTCTTAATTTAATGATTATCAGAAAATCAGAAAAACGTTTTTATTAACGATTAGATAAAACGCATTTTTTGAAAGATATTTATCAATTTGAAATAAACCCTTCCATATTTGAATACTAAAAGTTATATTACCTATAAGAATAGATAATATTAGCCATAACTCAAAAGTCACAAGGTACAAAATCAAAAAGTTTTACCTTTCAATTCGAATACGCAAATCCAAATTTGTTAAATTACATTTATGTACTTTATTTAAAGATTTCAAGTTACATTTTCTTAGTTCTTAGTAGTACCTAACTAGGTACTTTTTTCAATTATAAAATTCTATCCAAATTAGTATTGACCCAATGTTTATTGTGCTAAAATGATACTATTCAATCAACATTTGATTAGATATTTAAAAAAAGGTTAAATATATTTTCTATAAATTGAACGATGGACTGTAGTCCGTGATAAATCCTTGGTTGGTTTTAATTTAAAATTTGTTTTTCTTTCATTGACGTCATTATCAATTCAATAGTTTATATGTTTTTATCACTTTATATGTAAAGTATACATATAATAGCAGTAAACAAAAAAATAACATTACTGACTTATCAATATATAATGACATACTAATATTACTGCCTATTAGTAATAGTATTGATTTTATAATAAACTAATATAAAAGTCTATTATAAAATCAATGGTAATAGGTATAAGGTATACTTAATCAAATATATTAGAAGATAATGTTAAAACAATATCAACGCCACAAAAAAAAATAATAATTATGTACCTATGCTAATACCTGATATTACGTTTTTCATTGTTTAATTTACAAACTATAGTTTTCTTGTCGAAATAAAGCATTAATTAAATTTAATTATTAAAAAAAATATAATTGATTCAAGTTTTTTAAACATTTTTATAAATTTGCAATTACAATAATTTGTTCATTGTTTTTTTTCCATTAATGAGTATATTCGATTCTAGACTCAAGTATTAAATTAATGATAGTGATTAAATATATTCAAATATTAAATAGTAAATGTATTAATAATATAAAACGAACATACCTATTATTTAATTAGGAATAATAATATTTTATCATGAGAAATGCCCAACTAAATAATATTTATGCATAGAAATATGATTTTTATGAATTATCCAATGAAATATGTTCAATCTAAACAATAATTATAAAAATAATAATAATATAATCATTGAAATAAAAAAGTTAAATTGAAAAAGTGATTTTGACCTTGAAATTAATATCTTTAAGTTATGGAATTTAAATTTAGGTTTCGTTAAATTGCTATAGAAATTTAATTCAATTTAAGTAAATTAACCACAAAAAAAAAAAAAACTTTTAAAACATTTAAAGTACTTAATATAAAACGATTAAGTCTATGTTATGCTAAAAAATGTTTGACAATAATATTTTATTATTTGCATGTATTATAGCGAGGAATGACAAGTGTTTATTTTGCAATTTTTGTTTTAAATGAACTCACGTCTGTTGAACGTCATGTTACAATGTAAAAAAACAATTGGTAATTATACCACTCATTACCTATATGCGCTTAACACAAGTTTTTCACGTATGAATATCGAATAATAAAACAGTTTGGCATCAAATACTATTCGAAACTTAAATGCATAGAACCAATGAATGAAGTTTCTCATAGAAATAATTTTTGAATGGATTATTATCATAGAATAAAATTGTAAAATGAATCAGCTGGATGTCGAAATCGAATATCAATCGATATTATTATATTTAGAAAATCTAAAAATATAATCTCAGTTGTCCATCCAAAAATAGAAATTGTCAATATAACAAAGCGTTGAAACATAATATCAATCAATCAAATTACTTGATAGAATTGTTTTAAGGTAATAATCTGAAAACAATACTTTTTAAATAATAGTTTTGTGTGCCACTGCTTAGATTATCTACCTATATTATAGTTGGAAAAAATCTAAAGACAACAAAATTTATAGGTATTTAAAATTTTTTAAAAGATTGCAACTATTCAAATTTCGAATTGTCCCCTCAAAACTAAGGGCTTTAAATTTATAATTAACTATGCTTTATATTTAATAATGATTTTTATTTTTATTTCTGATACAGAATTAATACTTCTTAATAATAATATTTTATTAAACAAGAAGACCGAACACATTGTGCACATGGTGGTTACATTTTACACATGCGATGACGAAAACAAATAACAATATATTATGTCATGGCACCTTGCCTTATCAATTATACATGCTCCCTTGATATAGTGTAGAAATGAATACAACAAACAAGATTTGTATTAAAATTGTTGAAATTTGTGAAAATATTGATGTTCAAAATGTTACTATAATTTAGATTTTGTAAGTTTATCGATAATTTGTAATTGCATATATTTGTAATTTATAATGTGTAAAATAGTTACATTATTGTTATTATTAGTTATTGGTGATCTGTATGACGAGGATATGAAGAATATGAATTAATATAATAATTTTTATGAATGATATAATTAATTTAAATGGATACTTGACAAACTGATAAATAATAATATAATATATATTATTTGTTGTGATAGCGACTAGGGAGTCATGGCGATGAGTCATACATGGGGCGCAGTGACCTGCTGCCACCCTTTTATTAAACATAAACTAGTGACAGCTAGAATACTTTATTCTTGCTTCCGCAATAATAAATAATCTTTAATTTTAATATAAAAATTAAAATAAATTACAATTAGTATTCATTTTTGATTAGAGATAATATTCTATTTTATAATACTCGATAGTAAATTATAAATGAATAAAGCGTTTTTAAAATCAATTACCTTTCAAGCTTGAAATATATCATAGATTAAGGTTCATTTCTACTGGTAAGGGGCGTGTCTATACCGAAGTTCATCCAAGCTTAAAAAAAATATTATCTTATTCATTTTAAATTTGACTATTTACACTAGAAGAAAAAAATTTTGTTATCGAAAATTCTCTCTCCGTATTTCCGGATGGGTTTACGACGGTAGTGACTAATTTTGATCACGACTAATAACTAAATAAATAGGAAGTTGATTCAGACAGGACCATGTGGTTGCCTTTTTCAGGCCATTTAGAATTTGCGAAACGTGACACGGAGAAGGCCCGGACGAGTGAGAATAGATCTTTATACAATTTGTAATCTAGTGCTATCATAATATAATATGCTAAACCTAGTTTAAAAATAATCCAAATTTTGAGTTTTTATTAATTTTATTTTGTATGATTTTAATATATAAAAAATAAATATGAATTTACATAATAAAAGTCTTCATTTATCTTACTCACATGCTTAAAATATTAATATTCTTTTATGGTTGACAAAAGAAATATTAAAATACATTTCGTTCAAAATGAGACTGTAGTAGTCTCATTTGTCAAAAATGTTAGTATATAACATAAACCACAACAAACTTTACATATTATAACATTGACATAATAAATAAATTTATTCAAATTTATAATTACTTAGCTGTTTTGGTTGGTACCCATATTTTTTTTTCAAACAAATAGATATGAATCGAATTTATATTAAAAAAAGGTTTACTCATACAGTTATACCCGAGGCTATACTTATTTTATATTATTCATAAACATTTAGAGACAATGTAGACCGGTAAGCGATTAATGAATTTCTAACTCAAAGGAGTCTTGAGATTAATTTTATCAGATCATGCCGATCATGGGTTAAATTAGTTTAAATTATTTATTTTGTAAATGTTCGGTAAAAGTACCCATTTTGTTAATTATAACGCTAAACTTTCTTATTGTTATAGAACTGATAAATGTCCCTGACTAAAATGCCCATTTATAACGGAGAACATTTATAAACTAATTAAATATGCCAAAAGCGTAGACCGCAAACGCACATAATATAATTTAATTTATGTATTCAGTTGGAGATGTATGTCAGTGGAACAACTATGGTTATACTTCAATATTCGAATGACATAAGTACGGCACGTCGTCGTATTTCCATCATAAACCCGACGACGTGAACGTTTGTACTCGGCATTACAATCGCCACCAAGGTACCAACTGATAACACAGTTCACGTATACTTTGGTCGCACGTCGCCAAGTAGGTACACAACACACGTATTTCCTACTCTATAGTCGTTTTATGACTCGCGATCAAAACAATAACATCACTAACAGTGCGAGTGCGAGTGTGGAAATCATGTTTATGTTTTCAACTAATATTTACAGTAAGAATGCAACACTTCCTAGATAAATGTTAATAATGCGACGAGTTATTCGGGTGCCTAAATATAGACGGATTCGACGCTTGTCGCGTGTCGCGATTATCGACCGTCCCCGAACGAACGGGCGTTCTTTCCGAGAAAAAGCATCGGTGAAATTTAACCACAGAATAGATGAAATCTATTACGTCTATACTGTGATTTAACCACAAACAACTGTGTCTCAACCCGGATTTACAAAAATAATATGTTAAATAAATAAATCATACATATATCGTCACTTTATGCAAATAGAATTGGTTTCGCTTACCGGCGTGTCGTACTCGTCCTGCTGATAAATGTCCTCGTTGGACGACCGCTGGTGTGAAAACGACTGTTTTCTTGCCGATTTCCTGTCCGACGACTTTGGCGAACTCATAGCCGGTCGCACATGTAACCGCCGCTCGCATGTAAATGTTATAAAAAGTTACGCCGAACGAACGGGTGGGTCGGAAACCTACGTGAGCGTAAAACGTTATTATTGATAATACTATTCCCACGGATTGTCGAAACCGGCGGTGGCGACCGCGGCGAACAGGGAACGCGATTGTCGATGGTTACGCGCGAACGAGAGAGAGAAAAAAAAAAAACCCCAATTAAAATCGAACAGTATAAAAACGACCGTATTGAAAAACGAGAGTAGAAAAATAAACGACCGATAAAATATAATAAATTTGAATATTTAAAAAAAAAAAATTATAATAACAACAACACGATCGTATCACAACGCGTCGGTTACGGTGAATAAAACGAGGAGAACAAAACTTTGGTAAAAAAAATGAATAAATAAACGCTTATGGCTGATGAATAGAACCGCGGTTTTGACGCCGGGTCGCAGCAACGAACGCGGCGAACGTCAATACGGCGCGTCGACGACTGACTGCTCGCCGTCGTCGCACGAGCGGCGGCCGCGGCGCGTGCGTAGTCAGCTGTTGGCGGCCGACGCGTCGCCGCCGCGCCTCTCTACCGCCGCACCGGCGGGGGCCGTCGGCGGGCTAGTTCCATCGATTTAATTAATAACAATACTTGGTGCGAAAAACCGAACGCATCTGACAGCGCCGCGTGCACCCGACTGCAGCGGGGCGGCGGCGACACCAGACGGTCCGTCTGTGGTTACGATTTCACGCGACGACGCTGTCATAATGAAGTGTGCACTGCACTTTTGAGTTTTGACATACGCCGCGGAATTCGATCCGCTGAGCACGCGACGGGCGACGCGTCCCCCCCCCCCCTTGCGCCGACCGTCGCCGACTTGGAAAATATTTTTTTTCAATTTTATGTTTCGTTTACGATGACGCGCCGCACTTTGGCGACAGTCAAACCCACATCTGGAGAGAGAGAGAGAGAGAGAGAGAGAGAGAGTCGAATTCATTTAATCAGTAATTTATGTTAAAAATAATTTCATAATATTATTAACAAGTTCGATCCAATGAAGGCTTGTATAGTCTACATACAATGTTATAATCAATTTATAAGTAGATAAACATAGTGTTTGTTATTATAGCTTCAAGCATAATATCATCACTTATCACTACTTATCAGTTATCACTATAGAGTAATTTCATTTAAAATTTTCATAATATTTTTTCTTTGTAAAGAGAAATTTCACCTCTTATAAACTCTAGAGCCATCAAATTGCACGTTACACCACTGTTCATATTATGTGATAGGTATTATGTCATTTTTTAATTTATACATTTTAAAACAGACCTAATAGAAAACGCATCAATATATTAAACTTTTTTAAGGGTTTTATTTTTTTTATTAATATGCATCAGCATCACTAAAATTATGAAAAATGTATATTGTTGAAATTACTTATTGACTATAAAGAATAATGATGAAAAATGTTATCAAAATGGATGAGGTGCTGATTAATGGATTTTTGCTAACATTCTTATACATTACAAATTATAATCATTTAACATAACTACATAGTAATATGTAAATAACTACTATAAAAAAAATACTATGTAATAAATATTCTACATACGCAGCACAATATAGAAAGTTTATTGGTTGCAATAGGATACATTTTATAAATATTTAAAAACTAAAAAGTAATATTGGAACTGTGTTCAGTAACACAAAATTGACCAGTTTTTTATTTTCACCAAAAATAATTTATTTTATTAATTTTAGTTTTAATATATTCATTAAATCCATACTCACACACTACTACAATATGTTTTATCTATACTGACTTGTCCTTTGCAACTAAATTAAATAAATGATTCTAACACACTAAAATACTTTCTAAAATATGATAAAATTAAATATTTCAGGTTTTAAGGTAAATAAAAGTTGTTTATATATGTATTTTGCATTGTAATTTAAAATGTATTTATTAGTTGGTTAAGAAATTTTACAATGCTAAAGAAAGTAATACTCACATCGAAATATATTTTAATCTACTAATTGTAATACACTCAGATGTGACTAGAATTTTTTGTTGAAGGGTGTTTTAATTTTATATTTATATTTAACTTGTGGGATACTTAACACATTTTCCATTGTATGAGTGGTAAACATAATGCAGTAAAAATATGCATTTATATTAAACTAGCTGACCTGTGCAAACAGTTTTTGCGCAATAGTTTGCTATGAGTGCATATTAAAATGTATCTATGCATCATTAATGTTTATAAGAACGGTGAAATAGAATACAAAATAGAGGATATAATTTTCATTTTGGTATTTGAAAAGTCTCTTTGAAATTGTCTTATAATAAATGTATATAAAAAAAAAAAAATAATAATAATAATAATAATGCGTTAATGCGCATATTATAGTTCACGATGTTTAATATTTATCATCACTATCGATTTTCCAAGAGGAAAGGTATAATTCCAAAAATAATAATAGCAACCCATTAGTAGATATCAGTTGTATGGTTATCCCGTTTCGAGATGGTGTTATACCTTATACGGGCAGTAAAACCCAGACCCCGTCAACCCGAAAATCATAAATACGTATCATTTATACATTTTATTACACAAAACGCGACGGCGTACCTATTTATAAATATAGTGTGTGCGATTTTTGCTAAAATATCACGCTAATAGCGCGCCGGACGACGTAAGATGCGAAATTACAAACGGGTACTCACCGGGGTGATGTCGGCCATTTTGTTTTCTCCGTTCGAATTTCCACTGCCGTCTGCGAGCACTGTAGAAGTGTAGACCGCGAACGATTTTCTTTCCATCGCGTTTTCGTACACGATCCGGTCGGTACTCACTACTCAGTATCGCAGAATTGACTGATCGAAAACACTCGCAGCCGCCATTGAATTCAAACATTTCAAACCATCGGTTCGATGAAAAAATCGGAAAACAACGATGACATGGACAACGGCAACGCGATACTGCCGTGACGCAAAGAAAAAGCGTATGCGACGCTGTCGGTTCCCGACGCGGTCGTAGAAGACAACCGTGGTCGGTCGAGGTAAAGGTCGCCCGTGTACCGTGGTAACGTTCGCCGTGACGTGTAGTATTCGGATTGACCGAATCGCATGCGGTTATATTATTATGGTACACCGAGCGGTAACTCGCGATACCAAAACGGTACCGCAAGGTTGAATAATAATAATAATAATCGCCGTGTGTTCGCCGTTCGTCTGTTCGATCGCGGCCATTTTAAAATCTGCAACAAAATTATCCATCTTATCTATCTGTATTATCGTATTGTTTAGAAATCGAAAGTATAAAGTAAACTTTATATTTTTTGCATAAATATAGCCAAGAGGGATGTTACCACATCCAAAACAAGTCCCAACTGTCTAATATATACTATAGTATACGCAAATAGAATACTGAATAATGTATAATACAAGAAATTATTCACGAGACACTTATTTCGTGCATCTATTATAATTAAGAAATTAATTTTAAATATGAAATTATTATTAGGTACATGAAACACGTTGATAACTGTAATTATTGCATTTAACTATCCGGTATGTTGTCGAGACCCGAACAACACACCGAGTTGCACGTCACTATTTATTTTTTTTGGTTTCCAAATCATTTATTATTTAGACGAAATTTGTTTTTCGGTTATGTTTTATCAGTTTATATTGTATATTATAAGTATAGATATTTAACTTTCTACCGAACAAAGTTTATAGACAGCCAGATAGGTGTATCTACATAAATTATAGATATTGATTGACTATTATACATATTAATAATGTATATTACAATATACATTTAAAATCAAATGTTTACTATATACCAGTTGGATATTTTCTTATCGAGAAATTCACTCTGCAAATGATAGAAATTAATCATTTTACTTCACTTCAAAAAACCGAAAATACTATAAAATATAAATTATTGCTGCAGAAGCATAAAATTCATTTTGTGTAGAATGTGTTCTTCAAAATCTCATAAAACCTGTCTTTATTTGACCCTTTTTTATTAATCGCGTGATCACCTATAAAATGTAATGATTACAAGGAAATATAATTATTTTCATTTAAAAAAAGTAATATTTCAGAACATAAATTAGAAAAAAATTGTATTATATTTAAAAATGCATTCATTACTTGACATTTTTTTGAACTCCGCAGGAATGATTGGATTCTCCTAGAGGAGATTTAGGTTAGGTGTTTTGTATACATATTATGTATATTATGCCCGCTATTAGTCTATTATTATGGTTATTAGTCCTTGCGTCAGTTTTTTATCTATGTCTACAGAATATTATAATATCGTCATTCTTAATCATAACTCATAAGTCATTACTCAGTAACATTTACCAACAATTATTGAGCTAAACATTACAATTGAATCTAAAATCCATGCACATAGAACACATTTAATACATTTTTTGATTGGTTATAAATTCATAATTATCTATTAATTAAAAATGTGTTTTAATATTTCATAACAATAATAGTATAAATACCCACATAGAGATAACTACAAACCGCTAACACAACTAAAATAATTCATATATGTAAGTGCAAACTATTTTCAATAATTAAGCATTTATCTACCCAGTTATTTTATAACCCATGTGATAATAAATAATATATTATCTTAAAATATATTTGTTTTTTTGAAAATCCAATACTTTTATTATTTAAAATTCTCATATAATTATCGTTACTTATGTCTCATACATTGATTAAAAAACAATTTAATTATTTAATAGTTTGATAGTTTGTATTGGAACATATACGATATACTGTAGTCTTGTCACTCAATGGGAGAATGCATAGGATGCTTTACATACACAATATATTGGATAAATTTGGGCACTAGATTATTTTTTTAATTATTTACTCAAATTTTTACAATTTCATAAAATATTTCAACCGTTTTCTTAATTCGAAAATGGAGGAAATAAACGATTGTTTTCGTTTTTATACGAATAACAACTAACCTCACAAAAAAAATGACTATAAAGTAAATTTACCAACTCATCAACAACGTTCGTATTGATAGTTTTCTTACTAAAACCGCATGATAATAAACTGTGTTTATTTTAATAATTTAATAAATACACGTTGTTTTATCATACTATTGACAGATTACACAATTTTATAGGACGTATGACCATGACTGTAGGTAGGTGGTACACTGGTATCTAAATGAAAATATATATTTATAATTTGTATACCAATGATAAAGTCGTTTGGGTGGTTTAAATGACTCGGATAATTATTAGGGCTGTGAGTTTGTAGAAAAAAATACTTGATTTTTAGTTTACATTCAGTTTGAAAACGGTACCAACGAATTTAATTTTAAACTGTTATTTTGCATTTACATTTTTGATTTCATAGGTTATTTTTCTACTTTAAATGTGCACTTTTATGGTTTTTTTAGTGCAATAAGCCAATAATAAATGCATGGCCTTAATAATTATTGTAGCACTCCCAATATTTGGACTCTATATGCGTCCATTAACAGTGATTACCTATAATATATATATATTTATTTATATATAGAATAAATCGGACGGAATTCATGACACACTTCCGGTTAAAAGCATTACTTGAATAATAAATAAGCATTTGGATGCTTTCTGTACATGACTAGTTCACCTTCAAAACACCAAATCTTGCAATATTTAATAATTATTAGTCTTTCAATCGAATGCCTCTTATACGCTTTACATACAATTTATACAGTGCATACCAGTTTTAAATAATTTATTCAAATACTTGATAAATAAACTCTAATTAATGTTATAAATTAATATAATATATTTTTGTAGGAATGAAAGTTTATGATTAATTTATTTTGAAAATGATAAAATTTATAACACAGTTAATAATGTATTTCACATTTATAGATTAGTACTTAGTAGGGAAACCTACATTTTACCTGTAATATAATGAAATAACCTTATAAATATGTGTCGCCATGTTTGGGCGCGCAGATGTAAAATCTAGCACCTAAACAAAAATGAATTTTCATTTAAATTTTTATCTAGACGGCAACTTATTATTATTTAATTATCTGTACTTGTATTTATCAAGGAGAGTAATTGAAATCAAATCATAGCTATTTAATATTATAATATCGAGTACCTACATAGGTACCGAATGAGTGCAACTAAGAATTAATAATAATTTACATTTAAATAGGTATTTCGGTACGGTGGGTGGGCGGGTAGTCTATTATGATTTGCTCTACATGTATTTTTATACTTCGGCGCCACTGTATTTATCGTATTTATTTATTTAAATTCTGTATGATATATAAATAGACATACAGTATGAATTATTTGCATTCGAAAAACGTTATTGAGCGAAGGTCGATGAAAAATATAAATTAGATATTACGTCCTTCTCTATTCTTTACAGTCGTAACTACTGTGAAAATATTCGGTTATTTCGCATATCAAACTTAAAAAACTGGTTTAAACATTTTTGACTTTCAAATTTCAAATCTTCAATGAAATCACTAGGTGGCCGCGGTTGAGAAACTTCGTTTCAAACCGTCGGCGTTTAAATTTATGTTGGTCAAACTGATTTTCTGCCATGGATAATCATTTTTCCTTATCACATATTTCGCGAAGACGCCTGACGCGCGGCATCACGTGATTATCCGGTCCTTAAACCCTAGTTTTCCTTTTTAACTATTATGTTAGTTAACTTTTAGTTATTAATATTACTTTAAATACCATTACTAAAATATTCACCCATTCAATATGGTAAATTACCGGCGATTAGTTTTAATTGTTTTCGATCGATTGTGCGAGCAACATTTTAAACCGTTTGTTTTGTTCTTTTACAGAAACCTTTGATGTTGCAAGGGCACGAGCGTGCCATCACTCAAATCAAATACAACAGAGAGGGTGATTTATTGTTCTCGTCCGCTAAGGACGTCACACCGAATGTTTGGTATTCATTGAATGGAGAACGTCTCGGTACGTATATTGGTCATACTGGAGCTGTGTGGTGTATCGATGTCGATTGGAAAACAACCAAGTTTTTGTCCGGAGCCGCTGACAATACTTTGAGACTTTGGGATGTATCCACTGGTAATGATATTGATGATTATTACTGTAACTTTTATGCAATTGATTTTAATAATTAATTTTACGTGATACATAGGTGTGGAGATTGGTAATATTAGTAGTAATTCGGCTGTGCGTACATGTTCGTTCAGCTACTCGGCTGATCTTGCCAGCTACTCAACGGATCAGGCCATGAAGCAAGAGTGTGAAATTTTTATTGTCGATGCTCGTGATGATGAATCTTTCAGTAAGTTGTGGTGTAATTATTGCTTTTATTGACCTATGAAAAAGTAATTTTCGTTAATTTGCTGATGTAACAAACATAATTTCTAATATAATAATTATAAGAACTTGAAACTAATTAATTATTAAATATTATTAAATTAAATTTTTAATAAAACAATCAATGTAAAATTTAAAGTATTAATTTATTTAAAGAATAATAAAAATATATTATTTTAGAGGGATTTCATTCTATCTATTTATTATATGTTTCATAAGTTTTATTCGTTTTGTTAAATATTGATTGAAATGTGTACTTATATGTATGCACGTAATTTATTAAATGTTCCATCTTAAAAATATATGATATATTCTGTTTTGTCAAAGATAAAAATAACCATGATATATTATCATAAAAATTATATGATTTCATTTTTATAATAATTAAATTGTTCTATAATAGTTTTATGTAATCAAATTTTTTAAATACTTTTTAAAACAAATAAGTCGGTTTCTAAACCTTGCATTACTCAATTAAAAATATTGAAATTATCTAATATTAGGTTTATAAAGCAACGCTTTTCACTGTTAAATTATAAATTATGTATTATTTTGTTAAGTTATTTTTATCATAGTAGCTTAATAAGATACAACTGGAGAAAATGTATTTATTTAAGTTGATAAATTTGTATTTATTATTAGTACTTGAATATTCGAATAGATTGAACATCCCTATTATTTATTTCTATTTCTGTTATTCTTATTTAAATGTTGAATTGTAGAAAGCAGTGCTCCAATTTTGAGAATGACTGTACCTGAATCCAAAGTAACTTCTTTAATCTGGGGTACATTGGATCATACTATCATTACTGGTCATGAAGATGGTGCCATTACTCAATGGGACTTGAGAGTATGTAGTTAATACTTTACAGTTTATAAGCTTTATGTTTTTTTTTCAATTTTTTCATTTAATATTTTGTCTATGATTGCAGACTGGAAAAAGCATAGAAACTGTTAAGGACCACCAAGGATCAATCAATGACATGCAAAAGAATCGACAAGGTACTATGTTTGTAACGGCATCCAAAGACAAAACAGCAAAGTTATTTGATGTCGATGATCTATCTGTGCACAAAGTATACGTAACTGAACGTCCAGTCAACAGTGCTTCGCTTTCTCCAATTTTTGATCACGTTAGTTCATTACTTCTATCTACATTGTACAGTATAATTAAAAAACAATGATTTTTTTTCAGGTCGTATTGGGTGGTGGTCAAGAAGCTATGGACGTAACGACAACAGCAGCACAAGCAGGAAAATTCGATGCTAGATTTTTCCATGTAATTTTTGAAGAAGAATTCGCCAGAGTAAAAGGTCATTTCGGTCCAATCAATTCTTTAGCATTCCATCCAGATGGTGAAAGTTTCAGTACTGGCGGAGAGGACGGTTTTATTAGAGTACAATCATTTGATCCGACTTACAAAGAATTCAGATTCGATTATTGATAATTTATTCAACTCTGTGTCAATAAAAAAAACAAAAAAAAAATTCTAAAATAAAACGATTATCAACATTTTCCAACTTTTGTTATTAACTAATTTTTGGTTTTTTTTTTATTTATTTTTGTTTTATTATCGTATTACGAATTAAAAATTGCAATATGATTTATAGGATTATGTCGAGGTACTAAATTTATCAAATGTAGCTTGATTGTTTATAAAATATGTATACTGTAATACAGGCTCAACACATTTTTCACATTATTTATGATGCGTGCATATTTTTCTATTTGTTTTTTTTATTTAAAACTACAAATTTTTGTTGAAAGATTATTTGGTTTTTAAATAAAAATAACTGGATATTATATTAAATACTCACATGATATTTCGATTTATTCGAGTGACGATTCGATTCAATTCTTGTGCTATTTGCAACGTTATCCAACTGTAAGGTCTAAATTTTTACACGCTTTTGCTCTGAAAGAATAATATACTCAAGTCAGTCGGACATCTTTACGATTTGGTTGTAAATTGTCGCAATGACTTGTTGTCAAGGTTCATCTGGACCACTTTCTGCCATAATTTACTGACAGACGGAAATTATCTAGGAAAAAAATTAATTTAATATAGTGAAACTTAAAAGAAAATAGTGAATGCCATTTAAGATAATGTACTACTACGAAGCGAAAATAGTTTCTACCTTCATCAATGGTCTTCATTAGTTTGATAAATATAGCAGTCTCATGTTATTTAGTAGATCGGTAACTGTTTAAAATTTGATGACCATTCTATATTACGTAGCATTTTAACATTTTACGATCGGTGATAAACTTACAACGATCCAGAATGATTATGATACTGCAAAAAATTCAAGATCCGAACAGCTGAAATATGTTTCATTGGCTGTGAGATTTTGGTAATTCGCCGATTGGAGTCTACTGTATTAAAGTAGTGGCTTTCTTGGTCATTGTTGACTGGAAAAACAAATTATTGTATCTTACGATTGGGTACGGTTTAACTAAAAGTTATTATCATAGATAAAAATCATTTTTATTGTAAAATGCCAACACAGACATTTATAGACTCTTGTTCAGTTTAAAAACAATAAAAAAAAAACCTGAAGTATTAATTTCAAAAGAATTGAAGAAAACTAGAATCGCAAAGTAAAATGTCGTGTTGAATGAAATCAAAAATAAAATATTTTTAAAAATGCGGGCAGTTTATAAGTTTATGCACAACACAACTGTAAACAACATAAAATATTAATAACAATTTGGATCGGATACGAGCATAGGACTTACAACGGGCTAGCGAATGACTTATTGACAATGGTTGATGTAGATTGCACTTATTAATCTAAATATGCGGCATAGGTACGCACGAAATGATACCACCGGTAATTATTTGTTCAAAAAAATATGGCACCAAAACATAATTATTAAGACCTTTGACTGATTTTTTTTAAATCAAAACATTTTCGTTCTTGTTTGGTACCGTCGATATTTTATTTTAAAATAATACTATAGTATAATAAAAATAATACAATATAATTTAAAATTTTAATGATAAACAATAATATTATTCTCATATCTATTTGTACTACAAAATTCGTGTTTTCTTTTTAGGTAAAACATAAACTAGAAGCGGGTACCTACCTATAAATATATATTTATTATATATATATATGACTTATATTCAAATTTAAAAAGATATGATAAATACTAAAAACGTGTCATTTAATAAACGACTCGTGTCTTTTAGATGACTCTTTTTTTTTATACCTATGAGTTATATATACCTATTTTCTTTATACTATGGATAGTTTTATAAAAATATATTTAATATCACATAATTAATGATCATAAAATTATAAAACAATGATTTTGACTAGACCCAGGTATCACACATACGTCACATAGCTAATACCTATTCAATTGTATTATTGTAATATAAATACCTATTTGAGTTGATTGTTTCAAAACGGTGTCGTACAAAACATTTGTTTCAAAGTGTCGACTTGTGTTTTTGGATTTTGAGCCGGGTGAATAATTACTATCGATATCTACGCACAACGAAAACATTTTAGATTCCTGTAATAGATGTAACCGATATTGTTAGGTAGGTGTTCATAAACATATTTTAAATTGCTATAAATCAATATCGTTCAATAATCCTCGAATCGTAAATAAATGCCCGTACCTGTCATGTTATTATGTAGTATACAATGTGTATACTCTGTAACTGTTTCAAGTCTAATAGAATAAATGAAATCGGTCCGTTTGGAAAAACGACAATCTTCTATGTCTCTCGAAGAATATAATATTATGACCATAGAATTGAGTGTATCATCAGATATCAATGTACATAGTATAAGCACGTATTCTTTAATTTTGTAAAATGATTTGAAACTCCTGTGGATGCCGAAAAATCCTATACTATTATAATCGTAAGAAACGGCAAGTATATTATATTATTAGGTAGGTGACTGACCGACGGCTTGAGTACGACTGGCAGCACATATAAAATTCGAACACGGGTACCCCCGTCCATACACACGTTTATCAATATTATTGTTATTGTTATTTTTTTTGCAAAGAAAGCCGTTTTCGGAAATATCTAAAAAGATATATAATATTACAATAGGTAAGTACATTACAATAAACATTATGTGTACTGCACTGAGTGTATCGATGTCCATTACTACAGGGGTTTTATAGATAGGCATTTGTTTATATATATTATATAATAATAATAATAATAATACATGGTTCGCGTACCTAGGGTTCGTCGCAATCATAAATAATAATAATATACAATCCGACAAACATTTTTTTTTAAAACAATATCGAAAAAAGAGAAAGAAAACCGTAAATGATTCGTAGTAGTACAATATTATAATAATAATAATAATAATAATAATAATAATAATAACAATAACATGTATAATATATTGTATATATAGGTTTGTACAAGTTTATTTTTTTTTTCATGAAATTAATACTCGCTCGCGCGATATCGTTTTTCTCGAGTAAAGAAAAATTATCGTCGTCGTTCACACACACACACATACACACATACACAAAAATACCGAACCAGTAGCTGAACATTATTATTGCACACGTCGCGATCGAACGAATCACCTATATATAAGGCTATGAAGTATTGTTATATACATGACGTCTTACGCTGCATATTCGCGTTGCACTTGTAATCGACTGCATTCAGTGGCGTGTTTTGGAGGTGGGGGAGGGGGTGTTTATAAACATACCAAAAGTTATGGGGGGAAAAAAAAGAAAAGAAAAAAAACCAAAAAATTAGTCTACCTTGATTTTTTACATTTACGTTTTGTTAAAACGTCTCGAAAAGAAATTTCAATGAGTCGTAAAAGGTTAGGTTTGGAGGGTAAACGGACAGAGTACCGGCTCGAAAAATGTTTAACGGAACCGTGTACGTATGTGTAGTACGGACGGACGGTATGACAATTTTATCGGACGCCCCCCTCGAAAAAAATCACCGATTATACGCCGCCGTCGAAGGCAGGACGAACACGACGAACGCGGTTATTTCGTTATGCGAATCGTCGGAGACTTCTCTAATGTCTGCTGCTGCTGCCGGCGCTGTTGTTGCTGTCGTCTTCGTCGTTGATGATGATCAATTTGGGCTTGGACTCGACCGCCGCCGCCGCCGCCGCCTGGTCGTCGACCGAATGCGGCGGCGGGTCGTTGTTGTTGTGCACGCCGCTGGAGGACACGATCTCCTCCTGGGACAGCTCGCCGCCGTGGTGCTTCTTCTGTATGAGGTTTTCGATGTGGAACGCCAGGTTGTGCGAGGAAACCGTGTCCACGACCACGTGCTGCTGTTTGTCCGTCAACGATTCGGCGGCGGCGGCCATCGCGCTCCGGCCGGACGACAACTGGAACTCGGGATAGCCCGCGAAATGGTGATGATGATGGTGGTGGGGCACCTGTGGTTGCTGCAGTAGCGACTTGATGTCCGACGGTTGGGTCTGCGCGGACGGAATGGAAATGGAAAAAAATCAAAAATATCAGCAAGCATTATTATTATACTACGACCATGTGGAAACGTGACATTTGACGTGTTACTCGAAATGTAGGGAATCGTCTCTTCTGTTCCCACTTGGTTTATATAGGAGGTTCTAGGCAATGATCATACAAATGCGCTGTAGCGGACGGCAACGAGAAGTTACAATTTTTTTGCTAGTAAACGATTCGACTAACCGCTGCGGGTCAGTTCTGACGTTCTGAAACGGTCGACGTACTTTAGATGGAAATTCGATTTCATCCAGTCGCGTGATAAATCGACGACGAATAATGAGATTATCGGAACACACTTGTCGAAAACGGAATGATTTTTTGTCGGTTTCACACGAGCTATAAATGTACGCGTTATGATGTGTATTGTGAAAATATAGAAATAAAACCGCCGACATGACTCGGCTCTTCGTTCGATGAGGGCGAGTTAGACTCGAAGTTCAAGGGGGTTCGTTCGACCTACACCGGAGCATCCGCCTCGCCGCCCGCCACATCTATCTATAATAGACGAAACACGTCTTTCGGGGAAATCGGGCGCGTAACACGAGTGGCGTGTTGGTCGTTTTTCCGAGAACATCACAACACGATTTCGTAAAACAGGAATATCGATCGACAAAAAAAAAAAAAAAGAAAGAAAGTAAATTCACAAATCGTCTCGAAAGTAAGAAACCGAACAAAAAATAATATACAACAAGCGTTGTATATATGGGTAATCGATTGTTTTTTTCATTTTCAAATGTCTATGGTTCGGATTTTATTCGGACGAAAAGGAAAAGAAAATCGTTTCTCTCTCTCCCGACTTCAATTCGATCGAATATCGATCGTTATCGTGACTTTTTTGGACTTACCGCCTGGTGATGGTGGTTGTGCTGCTGGTACGGCCTGTGCCGGCGCATCCGCCTCCGCCTGTAGTTGCCCCGCTCGAACATGTCGGCCGCGGCCACCGGGTCCAGCGTCCAGTAGCTGCCCTTGCCGCCGCCCATGTTGTCGTCCATGCCGGTCCGGCCCCTGGGTATCTTGATGAAACAGTCGTTCAGGCTCAGGTTGTGCCTGATGGAGTTCTGCCAGCCCTGCCTGTTCCGCCGGTAGTACGGGAACTTCTCCGTGATGTAGTTGTAGATCTCGCTCAGCGTCATCCGCTGGTTGGGCGTGGACGTGATGGCCATGGCGATCAGCGCAATGTACGAGTACGGCGGCTTCTCGTTGCACCCGGCGGCCGCCGCGACGGACGTCATGTCCGCCGCAGCCGCAGCCGCAGCCGCAGCGGCCGCCGCGGCGTTCTGCTCGGCCGGCTGCTGGTCGAACGGACTGATCGCCGGCACCTGGAACGGAGATTAGCGGTTAGAGGACGACTGTGGCGCGCATTCAGAGTTTCAAAACGAGTATATATAGAAAAGGACGAACAGACGAAAATAGATCGACTTTACGCACGTTTATACTTGGTATATTCTCGTCAATAGTTTTTAAATGTTTTCATTTCAAAATTCACGAGATCGCGACGATAATAATATACTTTATCAAATCGATGTAGACTCTACGACAAAATGTATTGTACAATACGTCTCGTTCGGCGTACAGAATAAAAAGATAAATGAATATATTCGACGGTGAAATTATTAATTACGAGTTTTTTTTTTTTTTGAAATACGTTCGCGAAAGGGCTGATTTTACAGCCGAAGGGGCATATAACCCCCTCATTCAAGTCCCTCTGAACTGCGTCGACGCGTACAACCTCTCGCCAACGTATATATAACCCCTCGCGCATTTTTTTTCCAACGAGGATATAAGGACGGCCGGCGTATAATCTTGGTATCGCGCGCGTCCCGAGTGATGTTACTATATACTGCCGTACGTCGTATTGATTGCGTAAACAATTCCCGAGAGCTGACATATAGATATTACGGCAAAATTCACGAGTCACGGCTATTCTTCGATGTCGACATCGTGACTAATGTAGGTTATTTTCGGAGCAGCTCGGATATTGTTTTCATTCCGAGTCGGCGGTATATACGTATATGTTATTGTTAGTTATTATTAAACGACAAAAAACGTGGTAACGCGTCTATTCAAATCGTGGCGAAAAGTCGTTGAAAATAATTGCAATCTGTTTTAACAGCGATCTCGTGCCGATAATTAGACTGACAAGTACAGCCCCTCGTATCGAGCGAACGACGTTTTTCTAAATCTAAGCCCCATTTTTGTCTAGAAACACTACTCGAGATCACTCGAAGAACGGGTTTTTTCGTCAAAGGAATATTATATTGTGTTCATTTAATAGTATTTTATCAAATTAATAGTTACGGATTTTCGGCCGAGACGACGACATTGTCTGTAATATGATGGTTTTTCTCGGCGCCACCGCGGGTCGTGGTATACACAAACTACATAAAATCTAACTCGTAAAACAGCGGCGTGCTTACCGCGGACAGCTGCGGTTTGTCCACAAAGTTGACGGTGCTCTGCAACCTGAGCGATTCCTGCAGGTACGGCAGGATCCGGGACTGCAACATGTGCTGGTAGTGCTGTTGGTACAGTATGGGTAGCTGATGGAACAGCGCGATCGCGGACAGGTTCTGCGGCACCGGCGGCAGCGACGCTATCGCTTCGGCCAACATGTTGCGCTGCTGGTGGCTCTGTACGGTCTCTTCGTTCTTCATGACGTCCACTGCGGCTGCGGTACGGCTTGGATCTTCCGGTGAACGGGGACGGCCCCCTCGGTTCATCTGCAATCACGCGGAGCAAACGCCGTCAGCATTGTATACATTTTGTATAGGGTAAGCTGCAGGCCACGCAGGGAAATAACGTATTTTTCACACCCACGGCGATCCGGGAGAAATATTATTTAATGATAATATTGAAGTCTGTGATCGTCGCACGTAAATATCCGTCGCATTCGTCGGCGATATTCGAGAACTATTATGAAAGATAAAGAGCGAATCGGTAAAAAAAAATGTTTATATCGAATAAAATATCTGTTCAACACAGTACCTATTATATACGTAGACCCGTAGAAGATAAATAAGAACACTTAATCCTGTCCTCGTGCGGTAGGCAGGCGCAATACCGTACGAAAATAATAAATTAAACGATTGATTAAGAATTAATGTTTTACTCTACAATACACAAATTAATTCAATATTTATTCAAACACTTCATAAATATTTAAGTTTTTAATAATAATAATGTGATTAATATTATTTCTCTCGAGCCAAACGATTCCAAAAGCTAGGCGTTTATGCCACACACACTTGAGTTTAGTTTGTGTATGTATGCCTACTCGTACCAATCGTACCCGAATGGTCATACGCGTTATTACGTACATTGTAATGAACACCGAGCGTTAAAATCCGATCATTTGTTTCCCCCCCGCGCAAGTACGCGTAAGTGCTATAAGTGCTAGGTGGCGAAATAAACGGTATGATTTCATTAAAAAAAAAATCTATAAATATTGCACAATAAAAGGTTTGGGTTGTCATCAATCAGTTGTCGAGTTTACCCCGCCTATGTGTGCAGATAAGATATGGCGGTTACGTTAAGTTGTTTTCTTTTAAAACTGTTTTACTGTTTATTGTTTATGCTGCATAATCCAATACTAATATTTAGTAAAAACAAACAATATATCGAGCATTTTAGGTCGTTGAAATATATACGTATCGCGCGCTTAAGCGGATTAAACACATTGGTTGGCGCGGCGGTCTCGTCTTCGAGTTATTTAAGAAACTCTGCGAGAGCGGCGGCGTACCCGTACGAAGGAACATGCGAGTCGAGTGTGAAGGGTTGAGAGAGGTAACGGCGGGCCTGAGAGTCGAAATGATACAAAGTGAAAAACCACGTTCGTGTTTCTAATAAATTCTAGTAATTCAAAATATAATAATATATACAATCATATTAGTATATGAAATCGAAACGTACCGATACACCGAGCTGCAGTCTCCTCCGAGATGCTGTCCGATTTTTCAACAGCTCGTGGAAACCGACGACGGTTCTGAAAACAAAATAAAACGTGCGTTAGCTCGAAAAACAAAACAAAAAAAAAAAATTCTAGACATTTTTTCGTTCCGTCTCGACGTTTTTCATTTCTTCGTACAGCGCGACAAAGTTGTGCGGAGGATAAGTATAATAATCTACAATACGGATTGAAATTAATAATGTATCCCTTTCCATCAATACGCAGTGACGATAATAATTCATATCAACGCGAACGCAATATCCAATTTAGTCGTTAGATGTCGTGTTTTATTTTATTTTATTGTTATTGTTACTTTATTGTTATTATTTATTTTTTTTTCTCTACCAGCACACACACACACACACACACGCGACCGACGTAATAAATCGTTATTTAATCTATTCACGATAACGATTTACACAGTGGCCGTGTGTTTCATGTTCCCCCTACATACAGAATAATTGTTATTGTTTAATATTTTTCAATATGCGATAAAAGACAGACGCTGTTGACAAATGTGTGCCGTTGATACATTTGTGTAAAAATAATAATAATAATAATAATAAAAAATAACACACGCTCGACCACCACACGAAGTATAATAATAATAATAATAATAATAAATAATGTAATTATTTATGTTTTTTCATAAACAATTTATTCGAAAACATTCGATCGCGTACACCGAAATCGGCCGAACCTATTTGTAAAACAATAATCAAAAGTAACGATCACTATACGTACATAATATATACGTATACCTATCGTCGACGCGTTGTGTTTTCATTAATAATTCTGTGGTTAAAAAATTCGAACCCTATTGGCAGAAAAATACACAATAATATTATATACTCGTATTAGGAAAAAAAAAAAAACTATAAATATTATGTTTTTAGATGGGCCATAATATATTTATATACCTATCGTCAACTCCTCAACTCCCACAGGTGTGTGATATACGTGTGGCGACATAAACGATATGTAAATGTTCCGATGGCGCGCGCGATAAAAGAGTAATAATATTCGGTTTTAGGCGAAAATCTTTGTTTCATTTTTATCGTCGTAAATCATACAGACTGCCCCCGTGTACGCACCCGTTACTATAGTTTACAGTGTTTACGATGGGTTTTGTAAGAATTCGAATTTCGGCGGTAAACCGGCGACGTCGATCGATAATGTGGAATAATTTGAAACGCGGAGATTTTCAAACCGCGCCGAGTCGGAAATCGATATATAATAATATGTACCAATATGACCTTTAACAAGAAATTCTTTTGAACTTGACGCAGCGCGGGAAAAAGTAAAACTTACGTCGGCGTGTGACGCGTCGAACGTGAGACGTTCGTTACATCATAAACAAATTATACTCTATAACAGACTACTACTACTACTACTACTACCGATCGAATCACGAATTATTATTATTTGCACTGAAAAACGTGTACACACGAGGTATACATAATTCCAATTTTTTTATTCCAACGATCTGCGCATAATACGTAAATCATAATATTCGTTATGTTTTTTTTCCACAGTAAAAAGTTGGACAGTGAAACGCGAAACACATGTATAATGACGAATAATAAATAAATACTGAGGATTGTGCATTTGTATATTATTACCTAGGTATGTGTGTGTACAACTACACCGCCGCCGCCGCCGCCGAGTACCTTTATGACTCTTTATTTGCATATACAGGTATAATATAATATGTATTATATTGTTATTTAATTAAACATTACAACAAAATGTTACTAAAATTCTCAAACTACCTACGAATGCCAACTCATTTGTGAAATTTCAGTTGAAATCCGTACCGCACTGGCAAATAATTTTCCCGTCCTTATAAATTATAATATTTATTATTATGATTTACGGCTTACGAACTCTACACGATGTGTCTATATTATTTTAGCGATGCAATAATAATAAATATGATTTATTTAATAGTTTATACGCGATTTTAATATTTTAACTATCAATTATGTCTATATAGATACCACAATACTAATTATTACTCGAATAGTTATTATAGTGTTTTAATGGTATTACATTAAAGACATGTTTAATATTTATTGTAGTGAAAAGTACAATATTATTCATAATATTCGCAATGTTAAAATTGGATCTTTTACATTCCCGATGAAAATAATAATGACGTTATTTTAATGTTATCAATTTAAAAGATTTTCGTTTTCTTCCGAGTTATTTTCATTATTGTTATTATTATTAATGAAAAGCAATGTTAAAATTAAATTAAAAAATGTAAAATTATAAATGAAAAAGATGATGTTAGGAAAAAAATGTTATGGTTAAAATTATGAGTTTGATATACACTTACAATATATATGTGTGCGTGCGTGTATATGTGAATATGAATACCACATAAATGTCTAGTTCACGAGTAAAATATATTTTATACAAGCTATTTTTATCCTGGATAAAATAAACAACAAATAATAATATAAACAATAATATTTAAGTTAAAAAGTTCATATAATATTATGAGCACATGTTTCTTTAAAAATTATTCTTCACTTGTGATTTGTTTAACAAACATTTTTTAGATTGAAATGGTTAACACAACAAATAAATTTAGAACACGTTTTAATTTTATTGCAAAAAAATTTAATTTTAGGTATCCCAAAATAGTTTACGAGAAAAAATATTTAAATCATTAAAAAGAAAAGAAAAAAAAACGTTATATTTATTAATTTCTCTTTCTCTCTCTCTCTCTCTTTTTTTTTTCTTAACGAAAGAACAATTTATTAGCCGTGCAATAGTTTTAGGGAGTAAACACTTAAGTTCATGTTAATAATGTTATGAATATTAGTTATTATATTGTTTGAAGTAATATTGTAGACGTTAAATTATTACATAATTATGTATCCTGGCCATACCATACTACAGATACGATAGACGAGATAGTTTGTTTTTAGAAAATACTCAAGTTTTCTAAAACATACGAACAACATTATAATAGAATGCCAAATGTTTGCGATTTGGCGTAGTTATTTTAATTGTAGACTGTATAACAGAACATAATTACATAACCTTAAAAAAACTAAGGAGACATAATTATAAATGTTTTACTATGTCACTAGAATAAGCTTTAATTTGTATTTTATTTTTAAATACGATAAGTCAAAAAAAGGTACATGAAAAATTACATGTATATAATATATTACACATACATATATGTATGTATATATATAAACTGGGGTATTTAATATGCGCAATAATTATTTTAATTTTGTTTAATTCAATTTTGAATACCTCGAAGAATAATAATGTAATATAAAAATTGATAGCACGAGTAATAATATCAATAGGACAGTCGAAAATATGACCAAGACGATATTATGTTAACGTGAAATTGTTCTTGAATTTGTTTAACTAAATGAGATGAAAAATCTACTTTGATTACATGCTTTATACAAATTATTAAATAATTATGAATTGAATTGAAATAGAGATTGCAGAATAGAATCTCGTAGTAGTGACAATTACTATATTTAAAATTGCAATTAGATGAATATACGTATACACATGCATTTCTATATATTATGTACGAGCGTGCAAGTAATGTTTTGCCATTAAAGAATTACAATTTTATTTTATTTTTCGAACTTAAAGAAAATATGAAACACGTGAAAGGTTTTAACTTAAGAAAACAATTCAATGTTATGAAGAAAGAAAATATTGTTGATACTTCTAAAAATTTACTTCTTAGTTTTCGTAAATAATTTTTATTAATATTATCTTTATGTTTCATAAACAAATAAATACATACATATAACTGCGAGCAGATAAAACTCACAACCGAATTTAAATCAGTACCAAGTAAACGGGTTTAGAGGTCATAGAATTAACTTGTATTCGCTAGAAGATTGCGTATATAGTTACTTCTTATCTATAATAATATGTCATAATGTAGATTTTAAAAAATGTATTGAAAATTAATTAAAAAATTAAGATAACAATTAAAGTTAATATTATAACGATTTAACTGTGTCATTATCAGTATTCATTGTTTTATACAATCAAATGTTTTACACGTTTTTTAGCCTAAACATAAAATATTAAGCCGAATAGAAGGAAAAAATAAAAAAAACCAAATAAGGAGACAATATTCTCTCACTTCAGTCATATTTGTGCATAAATATTATGTGTTTGGTTTACGTATCCGTGAGAAAATGTACGCGCAGAGCGATCGGAAATTTATATTACAGATAAAACATACGTACATATAATATATTATATACTCTCTAATTGTGCGGTTCTTATGCAACCCTCGAAATTTGTGCGACACGAATTGTCGATCACCCTGTATTGTAATCTTCATTTGTATTTAAATAATATGTGATAAATAAATTTGTTAATAATATTTAATTTTAAAATGTTTATCGAATAAAATAACACAATTATAAACGCATATATACACACTCGTCGATTCGAAATTGATTGTCTTTATGTCTATATGAATTATAAATAATTACTAATCAATAAAGGAAACGTACAATCTAAGTGTTTTAGAAATTGAAATCGCAAAATGTAATAAATGTAAAAATGACATTTTCAGTCGGAACAAAACGGAATGGAAACCCCGACGTTTTCTAATCACACGCGCGTACACACATACTGTGTTATGTTGTTATGCAAAAGCCACTGTGTGATGATAATTTCAAACGTCCAGTGTTTTAAAATCGCGGCACCGATGCCAATATAACGGAACATATCGAATTTATACGACGTTGTCTCGGTAAAAATAAAATGCAATTATGAACGTTTAACTGCGAAATGTTCGCTGTGAAAAGAAAAACGCTATTTTTTCACAACGCAAGACGACGACGACGACGACGACATATCTCATTACATTGTTTTTTTTTTTTTTTTTGTTCTCAAACTTATTAGATCGATACAAGATGCAATACGTAGGACTAATTATTTCATCGATCAACCTATAGGATGATTTTCCCATAACCACATTAACGCGCTGCACGTCATATCGATTTATTATAATATAGGTTTATAGTGTACCTGTACGTCGTCGTCGTCGCGGAGAACTGAGATGATTATTATCGGACGTCAAGTTTTAGCTTAATTATTCATTTTTCATTATACAACATTATACTTGCGCGTTCCACATACGACGTATTATTCGAGTAACTACATTTTTCGTAATCATACGTAATATACTTCGAATCGACATTTGTTTTTTTGAATCGCGTTCTTTTTTCTGACCTAGGTAACAACGTTCGTTTTTTTTGCCCATCAAATAACATCGATATTACATGAAAATCTGTTTGAATGTCTATATCGTGAATTTACTTACGATATATACTCTCGACGGAAATGTCCAATTGCGATGATGATGTGCGCGTCGTCTCAAAAGTCTGTTTTATTCAGATAGTTTCCCGTAAAAGCATTGCTTAAAATCATTATATCACACATATTATTATTATTGTAAAGTCAACGTCTAGTCAACAAATCGATCACGAAACATGATTTTTTTTTATTATTCTCAGGCCATTATATTATTATTACTATCTAACATTCCTATGATTTTTGTCCGTAATCAGCCATTACACGTTTATAGTGTTCAAAATAATAATCAAACACGATTTTCGTGTAAACTCAAAAATCAGTAATACCCAGAGTGAGAAATAATTTTCACGTTCGACGTGACTACGTTTTTTTTTTTTTATCAACATTCAATATTATTATTTGTTCGCCGTAACATTATCTCGTACATATTATATTATATTTATCATCAAGTGCAGCATAATATATTCAGTTTACATGACATTGAAGACACTCGAAAAACTCGCGTACTTTATTAATACGTACAACACACGCGGTTTAGATTATAAAATTGCGACAGTACCGTTTGAGGATTACGTGAAAATCGAAAATTTAATTAATTAGAAATAATATAATACAAGAACTACAATAATATATACATAATATACGTACACTACATAGGAGTGACCTCCTCATTATTACACAGGCCATCACAAATTACAAAGTCACAGCTTACATACCGTCTTATCTGTTACTCACTCATCAAATTTCATTATGTAGTTGACTATATCGTAAGATAAATATTTGCTGTAATTAATGTGTAAATATAATATCATGTATATACGTTATACATATTTATATATAGGTATAAATCGTAATTGAAAAAGAAAAAAAAAAAAAACAGAGGATTTTTTACTACTGAATATACGTTTGTATTCAATATCATAATGTCTTGTATTTATTATCTGTTTGGACTATTATTTTCCTGGTCAATTCGTTATTAAATAGTTCGAAAATATTCTATACACGCATATGTTTTAATTGTGATGTTATTTGCTCGGTTCTAAATAAAATAAATCGTACACTATTATCGTATATACTTATTCGGTTCTTCGATACAACATGGCGTTGCAGTTAGATTTTTAAATTTTAATCGAGATAAATAATGTATTGATTTTCTTCAAAATTTCACTAAAAAGGGATATCGATAGGTAAATAAATAACAATATCATTTTATAACACGTACATACATTATTTCGCGAATTTCAAACTCGCGGTTTAATTTTGATTAAAAACGAACGCGCCGCGGCGGCGGTAGGTATAAGACTATATTTTGAAAAGGGATAAAATCGTCTTCGGAGACGGTTTTAAGTTCAACGTATAAGGTGTGTCTCGGGCAATGAAGGGAATGCGGAAAACCACGACCTGCCCGAAATGTCCACGCACACGAGTCGGTTGAGAGTCTGAGCAGCTGAAATAGATTGAACTCTCTAGATATCACACGATTGAATTATTTAGTCGAATTTAATTTTCAGTTTCAGTTATGAGATAAGCTTTGAGACACGATCATTAATTATTTACAACATATAAAATATTAAAATTAACCGAAATTAACACTGACGTTGAATTAAATAGTTCTATACGTGCTTACGTGTCCTTTAGTGTCGCGTTGAATATGGTAGGTGGTACACTCGTGTTTTTTGTTTTTCTACGTTTAAAATGAAAATATTTACCCGGGTATACTTGACGATAAGTGTAATTATTATACTGATGAATTACATTTTTCGAATTGAAATTATTAACAAGCCGTCGAGAAAGCCTAGTTTTTGGTTTTTTTTTTTTTTGCTATACATTTTATAATACATATTATAATCTCTCTCTTTAGAGTAGTTAAATTTTGTTTTAAATAATCGAAATCCTCGGCTTCGAAAACAAACCAACTAAACAGTCGTCACATGTTCACATGTTTAAACACCTCTCGTTAAATCTAATTTAAATATTTCAAATCACCTATAGTACTATACAGGAGTCTTCTACGTACAATCACTCGGGTCAGGTCATACGGCACTGGTCCTTTGGGGGGGTTCCGCCAAATTCTCAAATATCAAAATCGTTTGAGCCTTTGGAAGCCATTTACCAACTCGCTAAAACTCCTCGGTTTGTCGTCAACGATCGACTATTCGAAAGCAAAAATCATCGAAAAACAAATACCGCCTACTTATATTTTATTTCGGACTCGATAACAAAATGCAGTACTATCCTGACAGTGCCATTGTCGCTTCACGACAAAACTCTTCCGGCCAGTCTCCAACCAGACACCTCGAACGACTACAGATCTACACAAAGTTTATACCAAAATAAATAAAACTATTATCATCGCTTCGGCTTGTTACAATAATAATAATTAATATCACTGAATTTTTCTCTAATCGTGTGTTTCTCGTGTCACACATTTTCCCTTATCAAATTTACTTATTGTATTTAAAAAAAATAAAAATATACGTATACATATATATATATATAGATCGTAATAATTATAATCGTTTGATAAAAAAACGAAAGAAAAAAAAAAAAACCCGTCAACTCGGTAAAACAACGCAGAGAGAACGCGACTATTTTATTGTATTGTTTGTAAAAAAAAAAAAAAAGTGTGCGACTATATACTACTATAATATAGTCACATTAAAAGCATCGGAGAGAAAAATACTCGGTAATTGTCATTAGCATTTCCGAAAGATTTATCTGACAGAATACGTCCGACGGAATCGAGGCTAAACCGACACGTCTGACCGAGACCTTAATTATGTAATTATATATGGTATTGTCGAACGGTGCGAATAAATGATTTTCGAAACAAATCCGTGCGGTTTGATGAGAGAAAAACGAACAAAATCAAATCACGTCTTAAAAAGACGACCGCGCCGCGTCATATTATTATTATTATTATATAATGTGTACGGCGAAAAACATTGATTTAATTTCGTTTCTCGAAATAATGATCAATTATCTACAACCCCCGAGCCCGAGCCGCTCGCTCTGCCGGCGCACGAGATGCAATTGGCGTTTCATACGGGTATAATATTGCGTGGGGGAGTTTACTTGAAAACGCGAGGGCGCACAAGAGCGACGGGAATTTATAAGAATTTCGTCGGCGAACAATAACAACGCGCGCGTCGTCCACGAGAGATCGTGGAGATAATGGAGGCAGAACCAATAAAAAAAAATAAAAAATAATACGCGAATTATTATTAAAAACGACGTGTGGACAAGACTTACCGGACGGTCGGGCTGCTGGCGCGTGTACTGGGTGGCGGACGATATACCGGCCGGTGTCCCGCGAACGCGATGTGATAACAGCAGCTGCGGCCGGCGCGCGGCGGAGACTACGTCGTCGTCGTCGTCGACGTCGTGCTGCTGTCGTCCGCGCGCGTGTCGTACGCGTCGCGCGGTGACGGTCGGCTGCGGCGGCGGCGGCGGCAAACCGGTGCGTTTCGAAAGCGTGCGGCGGCGGCGGCGGTCACATGCGTTTCGTGCGGTCGCTCGCTCGCGCGCGCGCGCGCGCGCACACACACGGACTAACCGATTCGATTCAAATGTACCGACTTTAAGGGGGTGCTCTGACTCGCTGGCGGAAACGGGCGAGAAGAAACGTCGGAAAAACCGGAAAAATATGAATTTCGCGTTTTAATCGGTATCGAGAGGATTACTACTATTTGTTTTCGAAAAAAACGAAACGTTATTATTATATTTGAAAATACGCGCGGCGAGAAGAGAGAATTTTACGATACCGTATCGCAGCGCCCCGACATACACACGACCGACCGGCTCTGTCTTCTTACCGACATTAACAACAACACACTACTCCACAGACACACACGCGAGCGCGCGCGCACACACACACGTATATAACACTGGCGGCGGCGGCGAGGCACTACTACCGGAGGAACATTAGTCCAAAGTAAACACTTTGAAAATGGAATTGTTGATGACACAGTTGACGGGCGGCGGCGGCGGCGGCGGCGGTGGCGTCGGCGTTGCGGAGGAGGGCAGTCGAGACGTCGGAGGTGGCGGAAAGGCGACTGCGGGTGGGTGGGGTCATGTGCCGGGGCCCCGGCGTACAATTGGTCTGCACCGCTTCGGCGGCGGCGGCGGCACGCGGCGGAGGGTTTGTTTATTTAAATATGAGTTGTGTTTGGGGTACCCTCTCGCTCGGCCGCCGCCGCCTCCTCCTCGCCCCCCCCCCCCCGTCCCCGTCACCACCCCTCGCCCGACGTTCGACACCGCTCACCACCGCGAAATTCCTCGGTTCTGTACACGAAAAATAAACAAACAAACATTACATGTACACACACACAGTGTACACACGCGGCTCGCTCGCGCGCACGCACACACACGCTCGCTCGCAAACACCAACTTTATGCCATAATACACACACACACACACACACGTGTGTGGCGTATATATACGTACGTATGCGCCGTACATGTATAGGGTGCGCCGAAATGTCGATTATATTATGTCGTATTTATTGCGCGCGCGCTAGCGAGGTGGTGTGTGTGTGTATTACATATAGTTTTATTAGTTTTATGGTATTGCCGTTATTATCGTCATTGTTGTTCGTTTCTTTTCGCCGTCGTCGTGTCCCCGCGACGCCGGCCGGGCATATAGTTTTCCGCGACCAAACGTAAATAATTATTATTCCGTCGGAAAAAATAATATCGTTTCGCCGGTCGCGCGAAAACGAAAAAAAAAAAACCGTTCTCGGGTACGCCGCCGCCAACAGGTAGGTTTTGAGGTAGGCGTGTGTACCACACATGGGGGGGGGGCACACTAAATCGGACGAAACGACGTACCTGCACACACACACACGATCGAATCCGTTTTTCACGTGCCGCGTACATAATGTATGCCGTTTGTCCCTATTTTTACCGTCATTAATCCTCAGATTAGTTTATTGCACCTCTCCTCGGTAGATTAATAATTATCGTTTCGGCGGGTCCTTGCGTTTTTTCCTCTTCGTCCTCGGTCTCCCGACGTGTGTTCTTCGACATATTATTATACCTTTTATTATACAATTAATGTATTTAATTGTGACGCGCGTCGTACATACTATATAGGGTGGTGCGTCGAAACGTCCAACTTTTTATTCTCCCCTTCGATTCATCACTTTTTATGCGGCTCTTCCCCAATATATATACAATGTTTATTGCGCGCGCGTGTGTGTGTATTACACATATCGTTTTATGTATTGTCACTGTCGTTTTTGTTCCCTTTTTTTTCCGTCCCCGACCCTTGGCGACGGGTTTTTCGCACGAGCACATGATATTCGCGTAGGCGCGGGATGACGCATCACCGCGTTTAACAGGACGAACGAGGAAGCCGTTTATTAATATTTTCATGTTTTTCCACGTGTCGCGTACTATATTATATATTCGTAATATTCAATTATTATTGTTCTACTTTTTATGATGGTCTTTTTTCCGTCGCAGCTCTCCACGTCTCCCTATGTATATTCATTATTCTTTCAAATCCTTTTATTCTTTTGAGTCTTTTACAAATCACATTATATCGTGTTCCTCCGCCCCACTCGGTCTTCCTCTTTCGATGATATAATAAATGTTATTTAATAGAGTGATCGATGGATTCTCGGCGCGTGTTCGGAACGATCAAACTCGCGGTACCATAATATTATACCTGTTGTGCCGTGTCACGCGTCACATGGTTTGAGAATTAAAATCACAGTATAGATGTTCTTTTTTCCGCTCTTTTACACAGTTTTACACGCTTTTACCACGACCAAAGTCATTTTTTTTTTTTGACAACGAGATGGAAAATAATCAAATAACAAAAACCAACTGTAATTGTTTACGGATACCTAGTTATAAAACTGACCTGAGTAATTAGTTATACGTTATATGCTCCGTCGACTTATATTATACGCACATAATCAAAGAATGCTTTCTTGGAATTTCGTTACTAATTTGTATATTAATAACTGTCGAAACGAAATTATAATAATATTTATATTAACAAATTGAATTTATTTATTTATTCAAAACAAACGTTCGTTATCATTTCTGTTTCGTTATTAAAATTAAAATATCAAACTATACGCATTTGCAGCTCTTGTTTTGGAAAAATTTAAATTTAAAAATATTTCCACTGCGAAATAATGAAAAATATTTACACACGTTTTCACAAACATCTATGTTGTAAAGTCCTACTGATCTATTACGGAAAAAATTTGTTAATTAAAAAAAATGTCGAACGATTTTTATATGTATACGTACACATTATATCCCGTCACATTTATTTATTACCAAATGCTGTAATATCATATCCTAGTTCAAACGTTTCTTAATAAAAAAAAAAAAAAAATAACTCTTTGTTAACAACGATATTGTTAAATTTGATTTAAATCAAACTGCAATTACAATTTGATTCTAAGTAATGCATATTTATAAACTCGTATAGTGACAATCATGTTATTGATTGAAAAAATATAAACAATCTAAATCACCGGTTTTACATTTAAATGTGTAATATAATAATTTATGCTATACCTACAGGTATCAAATACTGAAATACTCGACTACTATTTTGTGTTCGCTCACATTTATTATTATAATATAATAAAGTACTGTTGTACAATTTTTCATTAAACGTTAACAACGTTTTATGCGATATCTGTAAAGTAATAGTTTATTATTCCACTAAAAATGTAATAGGTATTTACTCGTACTCCGAGGCAAATGGTGAATGTTAAAAATGTATGTTTTTACAGTATTTGTTTTGTTTGGGAATAAGATAAAATGATATAATATACCGATGTGTTTTTGTTTGTCGTACACAAAAACCAGTGAAATGATGCTACCCCACCCGCATATTCTAAACTGTTGCTTCCAGGTTAAAAAGTATTGTTTTATTGTTTTTAATGCATTGACCTACTATTAAATCTAAAGAGATGTGGTATACATATTTGCTGTGTTTTATCTTTGGTAGTTTTCAATATTATTATTTTGAGATGTTATACAAAGAATATTATAGTTCGTTTTAAATTTAAAAAAAAAAAAAAAACTTTCCTTCGTTTAAAATAACACGAATTAAATTCATACTTTCAAGAAACGTTCGTACTATTTGGTTTTAGACAAAAGAAAAAAAACATGTTCTCTGAAACATTGAGAGGGTAATATTTCTAAATGACTGTAGAGATTTTAATATCAATTTGATATTTAATTGTTCTTCGACATATTTTGTAGTCTATAAATGTTGACTCCGTTTATTTATTTTATAGTTATTTCATGTATTTTTCTAGAACAGATTAATATTTAAGGTATAACTATTTGGAATGGACATTTTTTAAATCGCATGGAATCATTATTGCTATACGTTTTTACATGAAATACCAAACGGATACAGATGATAAATGCAGTTAAAATTCTTCCGACATTGTTTTTGAGACTGATTTAATAAGAAACTCGAGCTTAATTATAATTTTTACTTAGGTGACCAATCTGTTTACTCGAGGGTACAAATTAAGCTTTAAATAACTTATCATTTTTAATAATCAAAGTGTCAAGGTAAGTTTTCGTCTTGCACAATAGCTATTTTAAAATAAAATGTATAGATGCATATAATTATAATAACTTCACTGTTTCTCAATGTCACGTGGAAATTGATTTCCAGAGAATAAATAAGCGAATGATTGGTCGATCAACAATATTGGATATTTCATACATGTACCCTTACTTATATCGAAATATAGAATTATAGAATTTTTTGAAAGTGGTTTTATTATGTCAAATCAAAATAATTATTATGAAATTTTAAACCATTTTAGCAATCCGCATTAATAATATAACTATGTGTAAGTGATAATAATAATAATGAATAAAGCATAATCTTGAAATATAGTTTAAACATTATGATAATATGAGTGAAACAATGACGGAGCTTACGAATTATATTTAAGGTCTCTTATTCATTTTTTGAGTGGACACTTGTCTCATTTCATGCGGTCAAAGTGAACTCAATATATATTATGTTTATAGCAAAAATGCGAGTTATCTTTATCGCTTTCTTAAAATATATAAAATTAACAGATCATACTGGAGAAAGAATTTTTTATATTCATAAAAATATACAACGTTTAATAATGTAACGCCGTATAATAATATAACGTATATACTTGGAGTTTATAAATAATAATATGCTATCTGTGCTGAATTTATTGGACGAGCTTCCAATACAGGAATAGTTAATAGGAAAGCTTTACAGGATTAATGATTTGAATATTCATATACTTTTATTAAAGATAAAAAAAAAAAAAAAACAATTGGAATTTCATATTTTCCAAGGTGTTATCTTTGTTTTGAATTTTTTTATCAACGATGTTATTAAACTATTTAAATGCGCAACGCCGTTTTTAAGAACATTTTGTTGAACTTCTTGGGATATTATAAAACTTAACGGTAATTTTTATCGACGGTAACATAATTTTATCATAAACGAAATTGTATGTGTTCCTAGCAGTTTTATTTTATTATTTAAAACAGGACTTGGAGATATATAACATTTATAACGGGTGAAAATTGCTAGAGCGAGCGAACAAAAAACGAGTAGGTCATTGGACTTGTATTAAGTCAGGTATAAGAGACAAGTTTCTTGATTATTTTAATTACGTTTTTATAACTGATTTATAGCAGGTATAACACAAAATGAAATAAATTCATTTGGTTGTACTAATAATTTATGTACTTACCGAATTATTCGTCTTAATAAAATACGAGTATATTCTGCCAGAATTTAGCGGTATTTTTTGGTTGACAATTGTTGATAAATCGATTTATTCAACACTTTGAAGTAATTAATCAGTATTCAAACAAATTTCAATCGTCGCAGACTTAAACGATACTTTCAATCTTCTAATATAGTTACTGAAAATGTTAACATAATTGTATTAATATTTTAAGCACTTATTATACTACCAATGTTAAACTTTAGTGTAAAACGGTCTGATCATAAATCATAATATAGAACATGGCCATTTTAGAACCCCTATTTTTTATATGGCTATTTGCATAATATGAAAAACATATTATGTCAATAACTATATTTAGTGTTTAACCATGTATAAGTGCACGTGTGAGTGAAATGACTTACAATAACTTTTGAATATTTAATATGTACAAAATGTAGAAAGTATGAAACAAAAATACTTAGGTCGGACTGAATAAAGATGAACGTTATGATGTACGATTATCAGGCACGTATTTAGGGTGGGTGTCCGTGGGGTCTGGACCCACTCTGAAATTTCTAAATACTGTCTCGAAGAATCATAACTTTTGATGATAGGTCACTCCGACTATCACTGCATTAAAATATTATTACCTATTGATACGACGGCAATTTTATCAAATTTGATATACATAAATTAAAGTGAAAATATCATTTAATTATAGATAAAAAGTGGACAAAATGGGCATATACATTGCTTTTTGTATCTATAACAACATCATAGTTTGATAAATTAATAGGATTATAACTCATTTATACCTAGAAAAAATGATGATTTAAAAATTGAACATAAGTTGTTTCGCTATAGACTATACTATGTAATAATATGTAAGTATAAGTAAAGAATATTACGGTGTTCATTAATTATTAATGATACAGTATAGGTACATTTTGAAACAGTTTTATATTTTTTTAAAACATAATATATGGACCACAAAACACTGAATAGTAACTAAACATAATTTTAATAATTATGTCACTATTGTCACTTGTTGCAAGTTAATTTTTGTTCAATACGTATTATATATTAATTTCAATTTGTATTCTGTATTTGAAAAAAGGATTTATTTGTCGCATGAAAATAAAAGCCATACAATTTTATAAAACTCATTATTCATTTCACTATAATAATCTATAATAAAATTACAAAACGCTATTTGGAGCGTTTCAGATAAAATATATTCCCCCGTATAAATAGTTCTCAAATTAAAAAGGACAACAGAAAAAAAAAAACACAATAATATTTAACCAATAGGCATCTTACTTATATCACTTAAATTTTAAGGTTAACTTTGAGTGAATTGTTATGTTTTCTTGATTTTAGCTAGGTACATGTTATTTTGGATAAACAAAGTTTACCTTGTGGCATGTGTTACTATAAACTTTAGTATACCTAACAAAAACAAAGTAAATTCAATTTGTTTTCTAACAAAATATTATTCATTACATTTTTCGTTAAAGCAGCAACATACACAATAGTATGAAATTAAACAGACTCTAAAATGTAATCCCATAATATCAAATTAATTACTTTTGAGATTTTAAAAGTGAGAACTTTGTGTATTTTTTAAGTCGTTTTCAATAAGATATTTAAATGTGTGTTAAGAAAGACGATTATTTAAAAGAATACATATTTTGAAATACCTACGGAATCACATTGTATCTTTGATATTTAATCTTAATCAAATATTAGTCATTATATAATACAATATTATACTTATTATATACATTAAACCGATTACATTTTTAAATCTTTAAATCTTAAATATTTAGAATTTTGATAGATACTCGTACATTTCATTACTTTTTAATTTACATTGTTTGGTTAGAGGAGTAATATATTTTGAATTGTCCATTTTAGCTTTTAGATTTCCAATTATTAATTTAATGTTAATAATAATTTAGTTTCTTCTTTTTTTTTATTCCGAGAAAATATAATTTTTTAAATTAAAAATGTTTAAATCATTTTTGAACCTAAAAATACAAACTTAATGTGACCAGAGATTAAAATGTCTTAACATTCAACAACTATGGTCAACAATATTCCAATGAACAGAATCAATCAGTTTATTATTTGCATTAACGGTGGTGATTTAAAATCTTGGCTCATAATTGACTTGGGTTTTGCTGTTATTGAAAAAATATCTCCCACTTGAAATTGTTAATTTATTTTATTATTATCATTATATTTTTGTGAATGAGAAAAACAAATTCAGTATAGATTAAAGAAACTCGATAAATTGATAGTTTAAAAATATAAAACTAAAATCAATTAAATACATATTTCTAAGTTACCTATTGTCTAGTTATTTCCTAATAATAATAAAACACTATTTAAATAAATAAATGAATATACTTTGATGGTTTAATTTTGCCTATACTGCTTGATAATTGTTAAAATAATATTGTAATATTATACAACGTTTACTAGATTTTTATTTATAAATAATATTTTTCAAAAAATTGAACTTGGAAACTTTTCTTTACTGGTCATTTTTATGATAATTTTTGTAAAAAAAAAAAACAGGAAAATGAAAAAAAACTTCCGAAAAATGTTGAATTTCTTCAAATTTCACTTGATAAAATAAATTATTTTATTTTTAAGATTCCCCGATTTAAATCCAAGAACATGAAAATTATTTTTTTCACGCGAAACCCTCGAGTTACATGACTCTAATCTTCTCTCAAAATTGTAGCATTACATTTAGCGCAAATAAATCAATCCAAGTGACTTACATTATTAAATGACTGTGTGCTCGTATTCATATCCTGTTAACCGTGACTGACTAGTATTATGTGCGAGGAACATAGGTTCTTGTTCTTATGATAGTATTTGTATTTTGCCAAATGTTTCATTTTAATTCCAATATTCAATTATTATAACACAGTTCCCCGATTAAAATTAAATTAAAATATTGAATTTATACTTCACGCTTTTATGTCAAATATTATATTATGTATGAAAAAATAGTTTAAATATAATATACATATATTTTTATCTAATGAAATTTATGACAAATAACATGTGTTATGCACTTATATACAATAGATTATAATTCCTTTACAATAAAGTTAATAGAAATGTGAAACATATGTTTATATTCACAGATGTGTATATAAAATACTATCGATAATGTATACAAACTTACAGAAAAAAATTAAACCGAAGTCGGTATAATTATTCAGATAAAAATTTTTATTTTATTATTACTGATACGTTCACGCAGAAAAAAAACCATTAATAAAATACAAATCTTTGCTAAAATCATAAACTGTAACTGTTTTAAGTCGGTATATTATATGTTATATGTAAAATATTAATTTTTCAATTATTGATGTTTTATGTCCTTATTTATTGTCTAATTCTTCTTACAACTAACTAATGAGTAATCGATTACCTATTGTTTTTATGTCTTGAAAAAGTTAGAATATCAAAATATGTTTATATTTTGTAAAAAAACGAAAATAAATATGTTTCATTTTGGAAGTGTGGAGATAAAAGAACAGTGTCCGAGGCTTAAGGTGTGCGTGTTTTATTTTTTTTATTAAAATAATCTCTGTATTAAAATATGCAAAAGCAAAAAAAAATTGCATCTATTTCTTTATCATAATCGATAAACTAAGTTTGGCGGTAATTATTTCCCCCGCCCCTCCTGAAAAAATGCTCAAATCACACCCATGATGACACGATGTTACAATACGAGTATTTGACGAATAGTTAAAAAAAAAAAAAATTCTACGGACCGTCCTCTTCGTCTCGTCGACGATCCCGCCGGCCACCGAGCAATCACCGCGCCCGCCACGCGCAGTCTCTCTAATAATAAGCTACTGTGAAAACTCGGTGTGTTATTCCCTCAAGTGCAAATTTCGAGCAACGAGAATTGAAAACGGCCCTGGCGACGTGGCACATATTTTCACCCCGATCAGAATCGATTACAAAATGAAATGATAATAATTACTACGGCATGAAAGAGTAGTCCGGCGCAACACTCGCAACGGCCGGCCGACGAGTCTGTCCGCGATAACCGCAGCCTGCCCGGCTCGTCGTCGTCGTCGTCGTTCATACACAATAATACCGCGCGCGCGTTGCGTGAGCGGGCCGCGAGTGCGTGCGTGTTGCAGTGTTTATGTTTGTGTTCGTCTGCAGCTCAAATATTAAAACAAAATAACGCGGAGAACCGTCATCAAGCGATCCGGAGGGGCGGCCATATTGTTTTCGTTTTTACGTGTTTATTTAGGAATTATGAATTATTCGTTCGTCTTATTTGTTTATACCGCTTCGTCCTCCTTTTCGGGTTCTCCGCCGCCGCCGCAGCGTCCTAGTCCTTCTCCTGCCGCCGCCGCCGCTCCTCACTTCGTCCGTCTGTCGGGTTCCTCTCGGGCTTCCGTCCGCGTGTTTATCTAAACCGCCACCAACAACACCACCGCCGCCCTTCTTCCGCCGTCAGCGTATCGCACCCCTTCACCATCACCGTCGTCGTCATCATCGTCACCCGCGACGACCGCTCGTCGCCCATCGTCGCGGACGCCGGGCGGGCGTTACACAAATTTGTCGACACGTTTGTCTTGTCCTTCGTGCAGCGCGTCGTTTCAATGATCTCTTCAACGGCCGCCCGCGCGCGATGATGTATAATAACACACAACAAGACGCCGTGCACCGTATTATTACTATTGTATAATGAATATATAACACAATAATATTATACATACGTCTTTGTCGTTGTTATAATTATTATTATTGTAATGTCTTTAAAGCGACGACGACGTGAGGATTGTGTGGATTAACTTTTGTTTTACCGCGGTTCCGCGACATCACGAGACGTTGCGCGCAGTGACGTAACTATATAGATTATTATTAGGTCTGGTGAACATTTTTCTTTGGGTCTTATGTATGAGATTATCGATGTCGTGAAATTGAAATCCATCCATACATGAGTAGGATAAATTAAGTTAGAATTGCCAAGAATACTTATAGATAAATCAAAACGTAATATGTATATTGTGATACGTAATAATACGTACGAGTAAAAACGGAAACCAATTTAAAGTCTTTTTACTTGTTTTCGTCTCCTCTGTTAGTTTCTAAATCAGTGTTACTAAAATTTGGAGTACTTCTATCTAGGGGTACTACTCTTTCTGGAGTGTTGTATCTTAATTTCTAATATGTTATTGAATGTAAGCGATACTTGACATACATACTTCCTTGATCAAATATATAACATTATTTCCATATTTTTTCTTCTTCAGTTTTTATTTTATTAAACTGAAAAACAATCTTTAGATAGTATCTACTAGATACCATATGTGTCCATTATAAGATCTAATGAGATGGTAGATGGGCACCATAGTATGGTGATAGTTGTAATTTAGTAGGAAGGAGAAAAATATTTATTATTCTAAAACCAATACATTTCTTGTTCTACCCGGAACCTTAAATTTTAAAAATTCAAACGATTATTTTTGTCAAAATGACACTAAAGGTTTACACAATACCGTAACGAATTAGAAGAAAACTTCGAATATAATGCATATACGAGCAATTTTTTCGAGAACTGTACGTATTACACTATATATGCATATAGACAACGTGCATAAATGTATAACCATAAAAACATAATGTGAACTTAAAATGAGTTTTCATTAACTTTCTTATGTAAGTATACAAAATGGATGTTAAAATAAAATATTTATGCGTGCAATAATAACGATTTTAACGTTATTTATTTATTTTTGTAGAAAATCAAACAGTACATTATGCTAACAAATACTGAACAAACATCCCCGTGAACTCAGATTATGTTCAAGGATGATATTAAGTGTATATACTTTTAATACATATTTGAAAAGTACAGGTATACAAGAAAAAGTAGTGATAAGTCTATTTAAAACAATGTACGAACACAGGATACAACCCAGGGACTGGGTGTGGGGTAGGTACTTGACTAGCTTCGTTAATTTAGACGGAGAACTAGAGTAATAATTAGTTATTTTAATGAATTATGTTTATACTCGTATGATGCATTATTATAATAAAAAATACATTTTTATTTAATGATTAAAAATGTTTTATCATAAAATCTGTAATTTTTATCTGTTTTGCTACTTGTGAATTGTGATACGTACAATTAGGTAAGTACAGAAATAATATTACTAATCTTTATGTTCATAATTATTTTTTCTGAACATGAAATAAATGGAAACAAGACAATCGTCAAACTATGGAAACCTAATAAATTTCATCCTTCACTCAAAATCAAAATTAATTACAATCTATACAAATACAATATTTACGTATGAAACGATTGTAATGTATTTAATTTTAAATTAAAATTGACTGTTTTTATCGAATTAAGTAAAATTAACATATCTATATTACCGCAAAGAATGTATTAGTATCTAGATTCAAACCAGGAAATATTTCATAGTAACTTAAATAGCTAGTATAGTTTACAATATTGTACTTAAGAGTGTGAATTATTCATATTCGATTACCTAATTACTACATAAGTATATTAAGATATTTTTAATTGAAAAACAATAGCAGTAGGTATTCAGAAAATGTAAAGCTTTTAGATAAATATTTTGATCAAAATTAAAATTAATCAAATTTAACTAACTTAAATAACTTTAAACAGAACTTTTTATATCAAAAACTTAAATTTTTTAAATAACGAATTAAGTAACAGCGTTTTAAGACGTTGAATTATTATCACATCATTTTCATCTATAAATAATTTCAATTGAAATATATGTTTGATTTAATCTCATTATAATAAATATTAGTATTACATATTTAAATGGTATCTTGGAGATCATACAAATCAATAAATATTTATTTTCTAAATCCATAGTAAATAGGTAATGGCCGGTATTGTTTGCATTATTGCTTATTGGTAAAAAATATTGAATTAAATTTGATGAACATGATGGTCATTTAATCGCTTTATTACAACATTAAAAATCTTATAGTTGATTAAATGTACCAATTTATAAATAGCCAATTATCTAGACCTTTGAACCATTCAATTAGGTGTGCTTTAGGTTGACAGTATTTTAAATTCAAGTGTTATTCTTATTATAATATCATATTATTTTTAATGTTATGTAACTTGGAAAATTATACTAATTAATGTAATAAATAACTGAATTTTCAAAATAGAACAATAAAATGCATAGCTAAATATGAATTGAATTCAAATAATCTCTAGTAAAAAAGAAAAATAATAATTTATTGCAAGAACATAACATACAAAACAATAAATGTTGAACAAACTCGAAGAATTTGTAATGCTTTAAAATAAAGCTCTCATGGAATTTTCAATATTTCGTCTCCCTCTACGGCCACGTGTTTATTTACCGTATATAATATTAAATATATTTCATGTTTCAAACTTACTTTAAATTCAAAAATATTTTAGTGTACCCATTAATCTTTAGAAGAATTAAATGCATACGTGGTTCTTAAGACCCTAACATTTTTTTTTTCAATAGGGTTAATACACAATGCCCATTTGCATCGAATGACATTCTTTTTTATGTTATACGAGTAGAGGAAAACAACGATAGGGATTAGTTGATGGCACTTATATTTTGAAAAAGATCAAACGAGACGATTAAACTATGTTGTAAACAGTGATCTGCATGGTTATACGTCAGACACTTTTATGAATCAAGTAGGTTTTCAATTGTGTTTCTATGGGGCTTATTAAATCAAAGGAATGATTCACTTAAAAGTCAAAATCGAATGGAAAAAAGTGATATCAAACAAAATTGCCAACTAGAAATTAAACGGTAATAATCTATTTCAAGTACATATTTATGTACTTACTAAACTACAGACTACATGTCTAAATGTATAGATTTATTTCTAAATAAAACTGTTTTATAAATATTATTATGTCAATGATGTTTTTCTTTCCTTAATTATAACAAATAAACAGTTTATCACAAACAATATAATCATGGCTATAGTTGAAAAACCAAATAATAAACAATTCCAACTGATATGTTTGTATATATTAAAATTGATTAAATGATGATGATGTAAGAAATAAAAAAGAAATAAATATTTTAAATAAACTCTAGTATAATCTCGTATTTCTTGATAGATATATTTACTGTATATTTGATTTACCAATCATAGTAAATTATTTTATTTATTTCAAAATTAAAACCTTTTAACAAGGCAATTTAATTTATAATAATGAAAATTATAAGATTATATAATTAATAATAATAACAATAAATAGTACAATTATTAGTAAAAATAAAATATTTTTTGGTTAAGATAAAAAAATAAGGATTTGTTACTAAAAGACTTATTAAATACTATAGGTACTCATTGAAATTACTTTTGTGATTGAAGAAGTTCTTCACCGAATAAGGGGATATTTTTAAATTTATAATTCAAATATATCGGCACAATACAAATTCAAATATTTAGGGGGCTGTAATCCTAACGATTGTTTCGCGGTCATAAAACAATATAATAAAATTACTTTTAAGAGATTAAAAGGCCAAAATTTATTAGTTTTTGAATGAGGAGTTTAAAACACCAACGCTCTAAAAACACTTCATTTGTTGCACCAATGATTACGCAAATATTTCTAAGAATTTCAAAGTTTTCATAATACTTATACTTAGTGTATTCTCTAACAAAAGTTTCATTGTAATTTATATTATTATGAATTTATGATTAAACATTTCAAAAATGGTATTATGATTATTTATTCTTTAAAATGTATTGTAAACTAGAAATTGAATTTCATTATTTTTAATTATACAAGTATAGTTTTTATATAATAGTTTGTATCATCGTTGAAAGACTATTTGTTTTAAAATAATTTTTTTTTTTTATTCCATAAAGAACTAAATTGATAATTAAAAATGTATAATCATCTATAGATATTTTGTTCTGTTAAATTAACTAATAATTCGAGTATTCATACTTATTTGATTAGGTACTCAGTAATTCGGTCTTCAATGCTCAATTAATTGATTAGACCATTAGCATTAAATAATAACATAGATGGGACGTATTAACTTTTATTAAACATTGGAAAAATAATATTTTTGTCGGGTCCACTTGGTACCTACTATTTGATGTATAAAAACACATTGACTTATGAGACACTGTTCAATTTATTATAGTACATTTAATAAATTTCAAACATTGTAAGTTAAATATATATTTACTCTTTTCTATAAGTCTTAAGATTCCGGTTTGAAAAATTCTTAGAATTGTTTTGTTACTACCAATCGTATTTAATAAATAAAGGTATTTTATTATTTTCGCTGTTATAACTATTATAGTTATTACTTATTACGTTATATATTTTACCATTTTCATAAAGCATTGATATATACATTATTATTTTGATATAATAGTAATTTTTTGTTAATAATTCACTCTTTATTTAGCCGAGTATTAGCCGATTAGATTAAATTTAAGTATATGTGCGGTTGTTTTTAAAATTTAGTTTGTAAGTTATTTACGCTAGGTATACGACATAAAAAGCTGTATCAATTGGATTCTCATATCACTTATAAATTATACAAACATATGCAAATGAATTAAAATAGTTAAAATAGTTATTGATTTCATAACACAATTAATAAATATTGTGTAATAAAATCATTGTTATCATTGAATGTATTATGTATATTATTTGCAAAATATCTATTAAATTTACATCTTATGAATCTAATTAGTATTTTTTTTTTATAATTATCAATATTAATAGTCATTGGAGATAATAGTCAATAAGTAATTTTTCATTATCTACATTTATACGTACAGATTATTTTATGAAGACTAACTAATTTCAAACCCTAAGAAAAAAAGAACCTATATGTTTAACTGTCTCTTTGAATTAATCAAACCTTGGAGAATATCCGTGAGCTGTGAATAATATAATCTATGAGAAGGGTGGAATTTAAAATTGTTGGTATCCTATGGGGCATTTCAAAAATGTCACTCCACTTTTAGGGGTGAGTTCAGTATATAACAAAATTAAATATAATTACACAAAACGTTAACAATCATCCCAACTTCGTAGGATTTTCATTCAATATACAAACTAAAATGACGGCTCGGACAATACGGGAGATGTACACGATAATCATATGTACGAGTATATAGGTATTAGGTACTCACGGACGTCCGCCATCTTTTTTTTCTCGGCCCTATTTCACGTTTGATCTACTCCGCTGTTTTCGACATTTTGAGAACTTCACCCGCGATCGATTTAATTTCCGCCACACCGCGGCGGTGGCAATCGACGACAATCGAGATCGTAAGAAAAATGTTCGCGCACTCACGATTGTTTAAACGATTAACAAACGACGACAAATTCGCGGAAAACACGGCACCAATACACGACGACGACGACGAGACTAAACGGCCTACGGGCAACGGTCGCCAAAGAAAAATAATCGTAGCTATTAACCGTGGTCCAAGCCCGTGTACCACAATGGCCGAGCTTGGCTACGGCGGTCGAGCTCGGCCACGGTGGCCTCTCTCTGTGGACAGGCAACTGTCTAGACTCTAGAAAGAGACAGAGAGAGAGAGAGAGAGATACCACCATATACTCTATGCAGAAGGCAACGGGAAACGGCACAACGATCCCTCTCCCATGTATACAGGCTATAAGTCTGTGAAACCAACATTACCGTTGTAGACTTAAAGAAAAAAAAAAAAACGAATAATGATAATTATTTGCAACTTTAACAACATCGAACCGGGGAGCGAAGTCCGGGTAACGCGATATTTAGTTTAGATTTAGTATATGCAATATTTGTATGTTATATAATTAAATATATTTACACAGAACGACGTTAACAATTATCCCAACTTTGTGGGATTTTTATTCGATGACTAACTATAATGACGGCCCGGACGATACGGGAGATGTAAACGATAATCAAATGTATAGGTTACTCACCGTACGTCCGCCATTTTTTTTTCCTCGGCCCGATTTCACGTTTGATCTGCGCCGCCGTTTTCGAAATTTCGAGCACTTCGCACTTTATTTCCGTCACCTCGACCTTGCGATGGCAATCGGCGACAATCGAGATCGAAAGAAAAATGTTCGTTCGCGCACTGACGATCGTTTAAAACGACAAATTCGCGGAAAACACGGCACCATTACACGACGACGACGACGACGAGACTAAACGGCCTACGGGCAACGGCCGCCAAAGAAAATTGTCATTGTCCGCCATTATCCGTGGTACCGGCTGGTAATGTCTGTTCGATACTCAGGTAACGTACGTTTCGTCGAGTACCAGCCCGTATACCGAGGTAAGTATGCATCAAGTTTGAAAACGCGGTATAGAATGCTTTTCGTTCATATAAATATATTTTATTCCATGACGTTCGACATTGTTCAGACACCGAGAACAAAGAAATTGCATCGCCTTGACCGAAATGACGGCGGGAACGTCGTGCATTTGGCCTTTATACCCGCATATCGAAATATAGAAATAATGTGTTTCGGTGAATTTCTTGGCAAGATAAAATATTACTCGTACGTGTGGACTCAATAGCTATTATGGTTTTATCGCGATCGATCGGTTTCGCACGAATACTGGGAACACGAACTCGAACACGAAACATTGGAATTGCCCCGAATGCCTTGCTGGATCGCCACAGGAAGTCTGAATAGTGATTTTTGGATCATCTTCTGGGTTTCTTGAAACAGGGCTATTTTTATGGTTTTATAAAGTGAGTATTAACATAATATGAAAATCGCTCTGGATGCTTGACTGGATCACTTTTTTCTTTTAGTATACGAATGATGATAATTAATTGAGTATTTACAATCGAACCCTGGGCGAAGTAGTCCTTGCGGTAACGCCAGCTAGTATCATTATAAAATTAATAGTCTCCTTATTCCGTCCGTATGTATATGTAATATAAATTTAATTGTGACGTCATAGTGAAAAAAATTAGTATTATTACATAAATACATAATCTACTAGAAAAAATCATTTTTAAACTATTAAATTTCTTGTATATACAATCATATAAAACCATTTTCAGTAAAATAATTATATTAATAAATTAAATGATATATTTTTAATTTTTATAGTTAATAATAGTCAAACGCAGATGTAAGATAATAACTTTAGTATAAACAGTCGGTGTACTACCAAAGTTAAAAATGTTTTATCTTAAATAATAAACTCTCGATATACAAACAAAAAAAATGGAATGAGGAAATTGTCCACAGATAATGATTATTATTACCTACCAAGATTAAGTGAGCATGACATTTTTTAAATTTTAAATATAAAGTATTACCTATTTAGATAAATATGTTGTTTTCGATGGTAGATGTGTAGATATTATTAGTTGTTTTTTGTCACATCATTTATTTTTGTGTATATTTATTATAAATATAATATTTTCCAAGTAAAATGTGTTACTTAATAGTATCTATACGTTCATATTACTTTCATAGACCTTAATAAAACAAATAACTGTACAATATATAAAATAAATATAGACATACAATAACACTTTAATAAGTAAAGGGTCGTACACGTGTAATTATTCGAGTGTAAAATCCCAACACGCGCAAACCAACATTACTCCATAAATATTTGTAATAGAATAGCTAAATTTTTTATCATAAATTCTAAATAAAGATTTTAACTAATTCTGTGATGAACCTATTTAATTCGTTTTTTCGGTTGCACACATATTTATTTGAGTCATATGAGATAAGTTTTTTTTTTCCAAATATTTGTTAACTCAAATAAAATAAAATTAAAAAGTTTAGTTGACGAGAGAAAAAAAGTAAGTTTAATCATAGATACAGTTGAACTATAAAATATAATTTGGCCACTCTATTATTCTTTTTTATAGAATTGATTCATACACAAACAGTTTTTTTGAAGAAATTAATAATCACACACTAACCAAAAAGAGTAACTGACACTGGACCACTTCAACATTATTTTGGTAATTTATTTGAATTATTAAAATTTAATTTATTTGTTATGTTATAGTCTTTACTCTATAAGCTAGAAATGTTTTATTTTAACAATAAATAAAATAAATGTACTTATTTCGGACATGCTAAAACCATAATGAATTAAATTCAAATAAAAATATAAATGCATTTTTATAAATTTAATGAACACAACAAAATAAATAAATTGCTGCCTCTTGAGGATAATATATTTTTTTGCACTTGGGACAAATATTTAAATACCATCTGCTTTTTTATTTCTATATTATATTCATAAAACTATTATATAATATATATATATACTTACTCATTAAATGTTATATTGAATAGTGTTGTACATGAACCATTTCATATAATTTTTATATATTATTATTATTTATTTATTTATGTATTATTACCAGCAAACAGCAGTTATGAGATAAATGTATTAGTGTAGGAATAGCAAAGCTTGTTTTTGGAATGTTTAACTTCCCATATGACCCTCTGTTGATTGTCCATAACTTTATAAAACATCTGTTTCTGAAACACACAATTCAATAACAATTTATGTCTTTGTTTCAATATATTATTCAAAGCTGGACAAGTCACTATATTTATAGTAATTATGTTAGGTTACAGTGACTTACCTAGATTTAGTTATTTAGATTAGTTAGATTTGGATTACTGCTTAAAAAAAGTAACTCGTTAAGTTTCTCGTTAGTAATCTTTTTAATTCTCTAATGTTTGCCCAAAAATAAAAAAAAATAGTGCGATGATTGCACGTGGTTCTTTTATACTTCCATAGAAATGTACTGATACATTTTAAAGTCTCTACAGTTATAACTGTAACGAATTGCACTGATACTATTTTATGTATTAAGTACCTATAGACTTTATTATTTTTGCACGAGAACTTTTTTTTCTAAATTGTTTTTTTGTAGTACATATTTTGTAATCATTCTTTATCGTAGCCCGTAGGTATGTCGCGTATGCATATGAGTAATGAGTATACATACCGGGTATATTATACATAACCGATATTCATAAAGTATTATTATAGGTCTGCATTAAATATAAATACGTGTGATTGTGTGAATATTTAGCAATTCGACCGAATAAGGTAAACACGACGTAAAGAATGATGGCAATTCAATTTTTTTTTTTTTTTTTATCTCTGTCGATTGAAATAATACTAATATTATAAAATGTTTTATAAGCTAAAATCCCGCCGTTCTCTTTAGATTTCCCATCTTAATAATATGTAGACCAAAAAGAAAACGCAATTCAAGCAAAAAGTTTTTACTTATAAGTCTAAGAATCTCGGTTTATACGCATTATTAAAACTTATTCTCACAGAGCCTATAGATCTCTGAGAGCAAAAAAAAAAACACGACTAAATAACATGCGATGTGCGAAAAACGCAAGGCGGGAAGGGGATGTACATGCACGTTACGGTAGGTCTCGGTTTCACTGTTGTTTATATGAAACTCGGCAAACAATATTGTTATTATTACAATATTTCGAATCAGCAATTTTGCTATCCGTTAGTACAAAATACACATAAACCGTGCGTGTGTATATATATATAAACGTATGTGTAGAAATTACACGTTATATAGACGAAACGATATAAGTAATGTTTTATCGATATCAACACGTTTTCGCAAGATCGCCACGAATACAATCACTACATCTCGTATTTATACCTTATAGACCCTACTAGAAATATAAAGCTGACCGTTAAATTTTGCTGAATTTTTGAAAAAATAATTTCTCTGCAAAAATTGAATGTACCTATAGATGGATAGGTTCTTAACGTTTTCTGGGCCATGGACCCCTTTGAAGTATAAAATATAATCACGGACCCACCCCTCTAAAAAAAAAAAAAATTAAATTATTTTTTAAATAATCATACTATATTATGAATTAATTTCGAACAAATTTATTTTTGGATTATTTAAAAAAAACTCACAGCCATCCTGTGGGCCCCCGGTTAAGAACCTATGCTATAGATGGATATGTGTTTGCGGAACACGTTTTGAGACCAAAAATACGAACGTGAAATTCCACGGACAATATTATCGACAAAATTATGTGAAAAAAAAAAAAAAACTAAGTCAGGAGGAGACGAGTTTCGAAACTCTTTCCGGTCGTTCGGTTATTTCTCTCCCTTCCGCGCCCTTCTCGCGTTTCACTGTTATATAGTAGTGTTCTATATACTATATGGTATAGACGCGTCGCGCGGTATAAACGGTATACGTCTTATCGACCAATAATAACGGGCTCGTCGTCGTCGTCGTCGTCTTTGTGGGTAATTTCGTATTGTTAATTTATGATTTCTTAAAATGCTTCTCGCGGGTTCGTTGCACTCGGTCGCGTGTGCGTGCGTGTCTGTTTGGTTTAGGCAAAGGACCGGGTGTTTTCGATGTGTGTGCGTACGTACGTGTAAATGTTTAGCTTGCGAGAAGAATTATATATCATACGAGTCGGCAACGTACGGGTGTGTGTGAGTGTGTGCTCGCGCGCACGCGTGCGGGCGCGATCGGCGCGCGGGTTGGTGGAAGAGGGGTGGTGACGGCGGCGTGTTAGGAGGAGAACGTATAACGGTGGGAGAGGGGTGACGAGAGAGAGAGAGAGAGAGAGACGGAGAAAACCCAGAGAAAGAACTAGAGAGAAAGAGAGAGCGAGCGAGAGAGAACCACCTAGAATCCGGAGCCGCCGCTGCCGCCGCCGCCGCCGCCGACCAGTACCAGCAATTATTTGTCGCTGGAAAAGTAAATAAAAATGTTTGTTTATAAAACAAATATTAAACAGAATGTAAACATAACAGGCAGGGCCGCGCCTACGTTCGCCTGATGGATGGGGCCATAGACCCTAAACAAACAAGAGAGTATTTCCAACACTCGCTCGTGCAGCAGCAGCAGCAGCAGCGGCGGCAGCAGCAGCAGCAGCAGCAGCAGAGGCAGAGGCAGAAACGACGACTGCGACGCGCGACGCGTAGCGAACGTTACACGGGCGAGCCTTCGATGAGAAATCTTCCTGCTCTAGCCTCTCGACAAAACCATTCGAAAACATTATTATTATTATTATTATTGTTATTGTTTTTATTATTATTACTATTATTACGATCGTCATCTTTGTGCGTTAGTTTTCTTTATTTATACTTTTATCGCGTTTCTTCGATAGAAAACACTTTCCTCCCCCCCCCCCCCCCCTCGCCGCCAAAACCGACCTCTCCCTGTACAAAACAATGACCGCCGCCCAATGGTCAGAGGACGCTCGCACAGTGATTTGTACGTCGACAAATGCACTCGTACGATTTCCCGTGCAATAATACCAACGCGGAAGAGACCGTGTAATTAACGCCATAAATCGAGCGGGAAACCGCGCTCGGAAGTTACACCGAGGGCGGCGATGAATAATGAATATAGAAATTCATTTTTCGTCGCGTTCCAACATTTTATCGATTCGATCGCATCGTTTTAGGCACTTTGACTCTAGTACGAGGTTACAAAATTGAGTGCTTTTTTTAAACTTTCGTTTTACGAGCAATTGCTATTGGTAAAAAATTATTACATTTTTTTACTAAAAATGAAAACGAAATTTCCAAAATCTATACAAATTATCTAACCTGTGTACCGCGCATTTTGCATTTTCGCTCGCATTTTCTGTAGCTCGCCCGTTTCCTGCATCAAAAGTTTTTATTTTATTCGCGTTTTGCATTTCATCTGAACTTTAAACACACGAAAACTTATTAAAATACATATATACGACTATATTAAACACATAAACTAAGCCATCTTCCCAAAATTATATTTTTTAAAGAATGAAGGTAAACAACATAACCTCCCAATCAATTAGAACCAAGTCCACAGTTTATAACTCATAACTTACATTTATCTTATAATGTACATATCGTTTACCTACCATTTAATATACTATAAAATATTAACTGTGGTTCCTATCCCTATACGGTAATATATTATGTAGTTAAAAATATTCTAAAAGCAATATAATTTTTCAAAACTTTAATGTTTTTAATACAGTTGTTGTATTAATTAAACATTTTTTATATACTTATTTATTGGTAATTCTTGCAGACCTGTCATTATTTTATAAAGTCGATATTGCATAAGTATTGTAGTATTTTTACAATTATTGTTTAATTATAATTAAATATTAAAATTTGAAAATATATGTAATATGTATAATACTCGTATATATATGTAAATATAAAGAAGTTATAGGCGGAAACATTTTATTGTACTACTACGTCCATATTATCTATGTATTTAAAAAATAAAGTTACATATCTAGAATGTCAGACAATTAGTCTGACAATTAGTTTAATAACCTGAATATATATCACAATTTTCAGAAAATACAAAAGTAGTAAAAGAAATAATAACAATAAAGTACAGTTTTATTATTGACGAGTACACATTTTGTATACTAGTTACTATAGCTAGTAGTTAGTAGCTACAGTCAAAAATATTGTCATCGTACATTATCTTAAGTACGTTATTGAAACATAAATAAAATTTACCACGTACATTGTTTCTTATCGGTTTGAAATTAATTGTAAATAAAAATGAATGCAATATTGGTGTTTGAAGATATGGAAAAGAATTAGGCATCCGTTTAAATAGTATGCCTATAGCGGCTATAGTAGGTACTATAATTAATATTCAATAATAATTATCCATAATTTATTTTCAAAAATTGGTTTAAAATTGTCCCTACATATTTTAATTTATAATATCTTCTAGTTTAAGTTATTTACAACGTCGTGTCGGCGTTTATAAGTTTATATGTAAAAAAAACTTGTAATTGCCTATAAGTAATCTAACCTAACATAAAGATAAGCATTCATTTTCACGGGCGAACCTCGTAATTCAGCTAGTCATAGATTAAGTATACTAGATTTAGTATATTTAATCTATGAGCTAGTATATTATATATATACGAATCTATTAAAATTGTATTAGATTTTTAAGTCTATTATTATCCATGTAAAAATTCTCTCAAATAATACGATTTTCGTTTTCAATTTAATATGAGTCATTATTTATTAAGTGACTCGTGCAGGTATTAATAATGAATTTAGTCTTTTGAGGAAGACATGACATGAGAAATAAATTTTAAATACGAGTATTACGAGTCATTGTACCATTAAAACGTTCATAAAACGATTTAACAGTATGAAAATAATAATAGTAATGATAAATTAAAATTTTTAAGTAGTCTGTTTAGGCAACAATTAAGTTATGTGGATGTAAATGCGTAATAATAATATGATACTATAATATTACCGTAATTTCCATACAGTTATATTTTCATAGCTGTAACTCCGCAATGTATCACTCAAACTCTAAAGTACTGATGTCGTATTTATTTGATTATTGACAAACACGACGTGATATTATGATCGCAAGCAGACAATTTTGCTGTAAAATAACAAATAGACATAATTAGGTTTTTAAAAATCAATAGTTGATATTGCGCAATACATTGTTAAAATGAAAATAAAAATTAGTGGGTTTATTTTTTATGAGATGTACAGATATAATGTATATTATGTGCATTTAAAATAATGAACAGATTATGATTGATATTCAATAAAAAAATGTTTTAATGCATATTTTACTAAACTGTTGAAAAATTATTATTTTAACAATTTTTTTTTAAATTTAATAAGTCATTATAGTTAATAATAAATAAATACAAATGCTAATTGAATTAAAAATAGAAAAATATTATATAATAACATTATTCAACAATATAAATTCTAAAAAAAATAAAAACAAATATCTTAAAGATTTGTTTTTAGATTGTTTCACATATAATTTTTAATAAAATGTTTTATTTTTTAACCCCATTTTTAGTTTTTACTACCCTACTTAACCTTTCCTTAAAATTGTTTGTTAGTTCTCACTAGAATCTTAATTTAATTAGTCATCAAATTATTTAAAAAGTACTATTAATTTATTGCTACCTTACTATCAAATAATTGCACATGAACTTAAAAAACAAAATTTACAATAGGTACTTACACAAACCTGGTATAGTATTTGGTATACAGTATAAAATGCCAGTTTAAACATTTCATTACTTTATGTTATCACAATGATTAACTATTTACATTTAATTTTTGGTACTATAAAAAAATAAGTATGTTCCTTGATATAAATAAACAATTATTATTAAGAAGTAAATACTAAAAGTTACAAATTACAACATAAAATTAATTTTATTTTATCAAGTACCTACGTGTGATTTATAATGTTATTAACAGTTTAAGACGTTTAAGTGGGTTAAGGCTACATTGTTAATCGTTTTATAATTATTAATAAAAAAAAGTAACAGTTAAGTTGTTCTCTAATCCAAGTTTAATATTAATTAAAGTACTTTGTAAATAAATAATAATGTACTTAATACTTATTCTAAATCGTCCTCCTAAAATGGTTAAAACTTTAAGAAAATTAAGTTAGACAATACCGTATTTTTATATATTTAAAATATTATGTAAATTTATTAGAACGGTCCAAATTTTAATTATATCAACGTTATCGATACTGGTAACTTTTTTAGTTAAATTTTAATATCTATATAACTTATCGAATTGAATATTGCAATGACTTTAGGTACAAATTTTAAATTTATTTGGTACCGAAACATCTATAAATATAATCATCACGCGCAGTTTTAAAATGCGTTTTATAAATTTATTCGCGGTTTGTATAATAACTATAATACTTGTAGGGATTTTTTTTATCACAGTTTACATATTGGCTGTTTGGAAAAAGGTCAAATTGACATAGTCTACATACATTCGAATTATATAATATATTTTATTATTATATACCTTCTAATGGACAATTGCACAGTTACTTTGTACAGTTGTAAACGTGTGACGAAGTTATAGGTTTATTTTGTGTTTGATAGAAAAATATGAAATGATGGTCATAATATTCCTATGAAGCATTAAATTATGAATCAATATGAAAGTTGATGATAAAATAGTTCTATATAGTTATTAACATGTCATTTAATATTTAGCTTATATTTAACTAGAAAATTCTTGTGAACCTTCGGTAGTTGTTATTCTATGTTATTCATTATAAAATAAATTCCTTAAAACATTTGTATTTTTGAAGATAAAAATACGATTGAAACCATATTATTATTATCTAATACGTACCAATGTGCGTAATAGGTAAAACATACGATCGTTTATTAAAGAAATAATATAGGTAGTAATAAACACGGCTACATATTTATAACGTAATATGAGAACATTTATACTTAGAAACACATTAAAAATGCAACTTTTAAATGGGTTTTATTACATGTGTCAAACAATATACCTAGGGATATGTAAGGTATAGATATATAGGTAGGTACACATTTGTATATTATGTATAAAGTTTATAGTGTTCTCATTGGTTTTATTGTATATACTTGTACACCTTTATAACAAACACTAATAGCCAAACGGCGATAAAAGAAAATAGTGTTATATTTCCAATATTTTTTTTTCATTTAAAAAGAACTATTAAGTATTCATGTGTTTACGAATAATCGTTTTTCGAAAATCTGATCAATCAATGATGTTCTTAATACACAGGTAAAGTTCATCGGAGAGCACTTAATTTAAAAATTCAAATACCTATGACTAAAAGTATACAATTCTGTAATAAATAATTTTAAATTCTTTTCGAGAAGAGAAATTTTCTTTTCTTTTCTTTTATAAAGGTAATTTATTTGTAACACTGCGTATACTTAAAATCGTACATTAAGATTATAAGAGAGAGGCTGATAGAAATGAAATGGGCTAAATTGGCCCCAACTGAAATGGGGCACATTAGATTTCACAAAAAATGCCAAACAGTATACCGCCTGTATGTTTTATTGATAACTACAAAGATAATGTCATATGAATACAATTTTTCGAGTTGTAATGTGTAACTGAAATAATTTGAAAAGTAAATAATTGATTTCCCAACATTTTTTTTTTTATGTTAAAATTTAAACGACAGAAAATATTTTATTTATTTATGAGTTTAAAAATAGATTAATTAATATAAACAATATGCATTTATTTCTTTATTGGATATTTTTTGAGTTCTTACAAAAGTGTTTAATGGAAATGTTGAATAATTAATGTCGATACATTAATAATTGTTTCTACCTACTTAGAAATAGAAATACTATTGTATAAGTATACCTATTGGCTATTGTATATGTGTTCACATCGTATATTTGTTCATCGAGTCCATTATAGAATCATTACAAATGCAATTTCTGCATGTCTATAATATATATTGGCATGGTCGCATAGGTAGCCACAATGAATGATAAAATGGGTTAAAGACTAATCCATAATGTCGTGAGATACTAAGATATATGATTAAATATAAAATCAAGAAATACTCATAAGTTATTCTTAAATATTGTATTACCTCTCTCCCATCCCGAAAATTTTTTAGAAATAAAATAATTGCTCAATATTAAAATGTCAATTTTTTTTAGAATCCTCCCCAAAAACAATTTCTTGGATATGTTACTGCAGCTACCTAAGTACCTAAAAGTGGATTTTATTACAAATATTATGTTTTTTATGTGTGCATGTAACAAGATGTAATTTATAAAATTAAATCTTTTGCCAAATTTGTTTAATAATTATAAAATATTTGTAAGTGTAGTACATTATAATTATGCAGTAGGTATCACACATACCACGACTTATGTTTTGATGTAAGCTATGTTAAAATATTTGATTATATACTCCAATAATCGTTATTTTACTAATCACATTTAAGTGTAGTTACCATTAACTTTAGAAAATACTTAAATATATTCTAAAATCACTGGTGTTACATAATATGCATAATAATATTTTGTTCCAGTATTATAATATATAAAACTAAACGCTTCGTTTTTGTTTTTTATTAATCAGTAATAAGGTCAACGATGGAAACTAAACTATGTAATTTTTTTTTTGTATTTAATTATCAATTGGACGTGCAAGGTTGTACAATATTTTACTTTTTTAGTTTTCCGGTATTTTATCGGTCTCACGTTTTGTTTTTAATCCTGCCGGTTTATGATACAATCGGATACGACAAACAACAACAAATAATTTAGGACAAAAAATGTATACGTAACACATTCATATGACTAAAAAAAAAACCAATTCTACTCGATATAATTAGGACAGTTTACTATAAAAACTATAACCATCACTGGCAAACTATATTCTTGATACAATCCAAACGCCGTATAAAGATACCCGATCTATTGGGTAAACATTACTCTTTTATAGAGCTTACAAAAATTCAATAGCCGAAGACCCCAATTGACTTATTAATTATTAATTATAAAACTTAGTCGAGACATTTTTAATAACCAAACGTTGAAAATAGTTTGTTTTAAGTAATGTTGAAATTAATAGAAAAAAAAAATGCTAAAATGTTAATACCCTCCTAATAAATTATGAGTTTCCCGAGTATATCCTGAAATAACCTTTTTTCAATTTTCCAAGTACGTTTTTTACATAGTCCGAAGCGTTCCAGTCATTTAGAACTATCTAAGGAGGTGAACTGGTTTACTCCCGAAAAAAGTTGTTTTTCTTACACCCAATTATTTTAGATGAGTGTACTTATTTTTGTTTATTGTTTATTAGTTTGTTACTATTATATTTTGATAGGTTAGTGTTTAAAAGTCATTTTTTTTGTTATAAAATTAAATCTTGATACCTATTTGTTTAGTGTTAAATGTTTGGATATCGTCTTCGATAAATTAAATTTTTTTATTTGTTGTTTCTTTGTGTGTTTTTTTTTTCTGTGTGGCAATTAGTAGATATTAGGTGTCAACTATTTTAGTGTCAATTTACATTGTCTTTAATATTTCTAAACATTTTAAAATATCAGGATGATTTGTAGAAAATCATAAAATTATTTTTACTTGGAATGGAAACTTTCAAAAACAATAATTTTTAAATTTTTATTGTTGCCCTTTTAGAAATATTCATCATTTCTGCCCACATAGAAATGGGAACATTCACGCACTCGGGCTACAAAATATCGACTGTCAATAAGACTGCAGAAGAAATGAAGGTAAAAATTAAATAATAAAACGCACTCCGTGGTATCCCCGATAAATTACTCGAAATAGCTTGAAATTAGTGACCCGTGTCATACGTATATAGAAGAGTACACTGGGCCACGGTCTTTCCCGAAATGTGAAGTTCAGTTTTCAAATTAAGAGTAAAATTTTTTTTCTAACGTTAAGTTTTAAATTAAATACCTATTAATAGACTATTACAACTTTACGCTAATTATAACGCTGACGGAAGTACTCACGCGTCATAGTGATAACAAAAAGATATATGTATATAGGTAGGTATCTACTTACGGGGTTTTCGCCATTTGTTTTCCTCGGCCTCGTTTGTTGTTTGATCTTCGTCATCGTTTACAATACGAATAATTTCAGTTCCGTCTAGTCTTGAGCGTTCATTGCGTTCTTGTGATGCGTTCTTGATTTATCAAAAATGTGTCACGCCGGCAAATTTACAAACGACAGACTCGACGAGAAACTCAGAAAACGGCACGACGTCAATGTCGATGTCATACGATGAACAATAAATGCAACACTGACGTTTTCGGAAACCGTTGCACAAGATGGACGTGATTTTGGTCGTTTCGGGTATATGTGGTGTACACAAGGTAACATATGTTTTATCGTGTACCGCGGTCCCGATACCAAGGTACATATTAATAAACCGAGTGGTATGCGCCGGGACGAATGTCGTCGATGAAGATTAAGATCGCCGTGTTGATGATCTCTTAGTTAACATTTTTCTTATATTATTTTCGTTTTGATTACTGACCAGGCCATCATATTAAAAATATGTCATGCATGGGCCACCGACGACCCTGTTGTTTAACGATAGTAAATTAATAACGCGTACAAATCGAGGGACATTGAATTGTATTGACAACGCCATAATTTACAACGATATTATGTTCCTAACGCCATCACACCGCTTTACATGTTTTGCATACAAATATGCTATTTTCTAAAAACTGATAAATGAAATTGCATATTATTAAAATGATGTCGATAAAATACCTGAGCAATTTTAAGTGTTGATAAAATATAAAAATACAACTATGAAAATGAATAAATCAATACTGTAAAGTTTACAGTGTAAACATTTTACCTGTACAATTTGTATCACTCCATTTATTCGGATGTACCTTAATAATATAAGTATTTTGGCTGAAAAAAAATAATCACAAAGCACTATTAATCAATAATTTGGCTGATATACAACGTATAGACACCAGTTGTTACCAATTTTTTAAGCACTGCGAGGAGACACTCGGAGGAAACTTCACTGCAGACCACATATTTTTACCTCCTTCCCCCTCTTGAATCCCATCTCACCTTACATACAAATTTCTTTATATAATGCAATTATTGGTTAAAAAGTAATTTCACTCATCTGCAATGATGAATATATATATAGGCAAATCTAGAGGACATTATTAAATATTAATAGAATAATATTATGATATCATCGCTATGGAAAACTATTTACCATGTAAGTAAACCATTACAGCTCTTATCTTATCCTGTTTAAAAATATTTTCAGTAGACATTAATCAACTATCTATTAAAATTTAATTATAACCACAGGTCCACAGCAATTATCTAAAAGTAGCCATGATTAGAGTTAGGAAAAAAAAATAATTAAATAGGAATATTTAATACAGTGCACATGAAAATTAATTTCCATAACATACCTACTGATATGGAATTTAATTTAGGAAATGAGACGTTTATGATCTGTTTGAGAAAACGACTCTTCTGTTTAGACATGACACGACACACTATATGATCGTCTCCGAGGATGGCCAAACAGCAAAAACTACCCGTCTCAATTCTAAAATATCATTTGTGTTAACTTTGTAATCGGTTAAGAAACTATTCGAGTATACTTGAAGTTTTGACTTTTTTTTGTGCTCTTAATAGATCTTTGAAAGTTGGGGTGACTTTTTGTTCTTAATAGTATGATATTCTATTCTAGGTAACAACATATTTTTTCATTAATATTCGATGATATAATTTATTATTAAAAGTAAATATTTACATTAAATCACCTGGAATATTAGAAAAAATTGACAATTCATGGAAAAAAAAAATGTACACAATAACATGAAATTATGAAACTTGAATGAATTTCAATAAAAAACGTCACCTTCTTTATTGAGTTGTATGATTGCCTATTAAAAATATAATAGCGGGTACCCTAATTTAAAAAAATATTTCAATATATTAATTTAATTCCAAAACTTCTTGTTATAATGCACATGCCTAAAATAAAACGTTTTGTGATTTTTATTTTTTATAACATTAATCATTGTAAAGATATAAATCGAAAATAACAATTACAAAGTGATAATAAATATGAATATTTCTGGTATATCATTTATTTGAGATAAAATATTGTGTATTATTTTCATAAGGTTGTTTAATTAAACAGTTATTAATTATTATTTAACAATATGTTATCTGATTATACGAATGAACTATTGTGTAATTTAGTCACGAAAATATGGAATGTACTGTATTCTTTTAAATGTTTTACATTATTCATTTTCTTATATATTATAATAAAATGGTAACTAAAAAAATATTATACAATAAGAAATAATAATAAAAGATAAAATTAAAATGATAACAATAATAATTTAAATCTCTCTGATAAAAATATTCATGTTTGAAATTTGTGTCAAACATAAAACTTATCAGAATTCTAAAATAAAATCTTATATAAATGCACCACGCACGAAATGCAATTAGTTATAGACACATAGTTCAGTTCCAAATGACATAGAAGTAACATAAAATAAAATAAAAGAAGGTAAAAGTTAAATATCATCAAAAAATTAATTGTAAATTGATTACAATTAGGAATAAATCATACATATTCGTTTCCAATATTTTCCGTAGTCATATGAACTATTTTCAAAACTTATAAAATCCTAATACAATATAAAAAATAATATACAACACAAAAGCTTAAAAGTAAAATACATTACTGTACAGTAATAACGAAATTACCAATAAACGTATAAGTAGTTTTTTTTTTTTTTATGAATAAAATTGCACAAATAGAATTTAAGCCAACGGATTTTTTCTCATGAGTTCTAAATCAGCTTCCATCATGTCATGCACAAGTTGCTGAAAAAGACAAATACGTATAAAGTGATACATTTTGATTGGAAAGTCCCAAAATTTACCTCGAAATTCACTTTGGGTGACCATCCTAGTACAGTTTTTGCTTTAGTTGCATCACCCAACAAAAGTTCCTGAAAGTTTTTTTTTTTTTTTTAAATAGTAATAATCCAAAAGTGTTATCAAAATCAATATAATACATTATTATGTGTGTTTGTGCAATGATGATTGCCTTTGTTATTTTACGCCCGCCGGATGTATTTTTTATAATATATCTACAATGACAAGCGGGGGCCCACATTGCAGAAATTGTAAACAAAGCTAATGTTCTTTTATATTGCCGGGGAATAATAAACAAGTATACATTATATTCATTTGTTGTGCTGTTGAAAACCGAACGATTATGTTATTTGAATAAACACATGCCAAACACAAACATTCTATACTATGCCAGACAGACAATGAACGAGATGAACACCTTTGCAAACAATGCATTTTTTCTTGTTCAATTATATAAATTGAAACATGTAATATAAAAAATCTACCATGCTGTAAAAAAAAAAAAAAAATAAATAAAAAAAACAATACAGAATAATATCATGGATAATAACAATATAGTTTCCTGCAATTTTATCCTCCAACCCTTACTCATGTTGCTATCGCTAACCCTTCATATGAAATGCCATTAGTTATTCAAACAAATATTCATTGATAATAATTGATATAATCATAAAACAATTTAAAATCAAAACATTTTTACTGTATCGTCCTTTAAATTATATTACTTGATCAAATCTAATAATGAAAACATAAAAGAGTACTGATATCAATCTCTGTGGTTAGCACAAATCAAATAATTAACTTACACACACACACACACTCTGTAAATAAATTTAAATTCTTTGTAAATCTAATTAAGTATTTAAATTTGTTCATTATTATAAGTAATTTTTTTATTTTGATGAAATAACATATTAATTTTTATTAATTAATCAAACGGATCACTTATAGAAATTAATGAAATTTACACTAAATAAAACCTTAAAATACAGATTTGATTCATCAAGTATTGAAATTTATAAAATTAATAAAAGGTGTTTATACTGGTAAAAATTAAAATGTATGTTTTGTAAAACCCTGTAAATAATTATTTTACTCTAGTTCAAAAAGAAAAGAAAAGAAAACACATTATACAAACAGTTCTGATTTTAAGTGAAGTATTGATTTTATGATATTATTTATTTTTTTTAAACATATATCGTAACAATATAGAAATATATTATACATTTAAAATATAACAAGAACATCAAAAATAAAATCAGTTTGACTAAGAATTTTTAAAACAAGTAAATTAATGAGATCGGGACTATGTTAGATTCCAAACAATAATTTTCTCCTGCCAACTGAGTTATATAAATTTCTAACACCAAGGGCAATGCAATAAATGATATCGTTTTTTTTTCGAATTCAATAGTTGCGTTTAAATGAAAACTAATATAACACGGTTTTCTAGTACTAATACAAACAAAGAGAGCATGGCTCAATAAGAAAAGTTCTAACATAATTTGAGTCGTGTATTCAATAATTAGGTAGTATTTATATATCACAACAATCACTACTGAATTCGTGATTTATTGAAGATTGTTTGTTTGTATTTTGTGAAACTTAAACTACCAAACAAATTAATTTGCCTTTCGTTGGTTATAATTTTTTACTTTAAAATATTTAATAATAGATTCTTACTTTTATTTTATTTTGCGTTTATAAATTTCATACTCATATCACGGCCATGTAACTTTAACAAGTTGATTAGTTATAATTGGTATTTTAAATTGTATAAATCATCGTTACTGGTGAATAAATAAAATGATATTATTATTATAAGCAAAAATGTGTTGAAACCTATTGACTTTAGACCTTTATTAGCTGCAGTTAAAATCTTGATAAAAATGGACATTTAACATAATGTAGTACAGTGGACTACATATACATTATATCTATCAAAAACTTATATGAAGTCAATATTTGTTTTATAAATCTTAAAGTATGAATTTTATGAAGTAAAATGTTATTAACTGACTGAAAACTGAATACGAAATAGGTATATAATATAATGTACTAAGAATACATTGTTTTATGTTTTTATGAAGTTTTGAAATTTGAAAACAAGTTAACTTACTATAATCTAACATACATATGAACATATTGGTATATACGTACATCTTTCATAAATATTTTTTTAATGTTTACATATGTTTTAATTATTACCATGCTGTTCGTATAATTTTATATTCTATATTTATATAAAGTAAAGATTTATAAAATCTTAAAAAAAAAAAAAAGACCAAAATCTTCAGAAAATTCTAAAACTCCGGGGATTAATAAATTTCATAACGATAAATAATTTTTGAAAAATAAAAAAGGTAAGATTCTTCTGTAGAATATTAGTTCTATGTCCAGTCACAGAGGGTGGGTAGTTATACTAGGTATCTAGTCCTTAGATAGGTTTGAATTATAATATTAGATTTGAAAGCGATGATAAATCATTGCACTTAAAAAGGATTTTCAATAAAGTTTGGTTAAATATAACGAGCACACAACAATTTATTTTTAAATTTTAACTCAACCCAATTATTGTTATTGTATGGATAAATAATGCGTTTTGCCATGATCTTTAAAAGTTGTAAATAATTTAATTCTTATGATTTTTATTGAATATTAAATTAATATTAAATTGCTGAGTCTTAAAATCATAAGTTAACAATTTTAAAACCTAAAAGCCCACAAATACAGCAAATTTTTAAATTTTAATAGGATTTTTAATTTATTTTTCTCCCAGAACTCTCATTTAACAAAACCATGTAATATGCAAATATCATACACCAAGGTACTGTATTCCCTTCCTAAGTCTGTTCATTATAAACAAGAATACATATGGTTTTTAAAACTAATTATTTTAATGAGTTAAAAATTTGATACTTCCTTTTTTTTAAGTTTTATATTTGTGTTCAGAAAAAGTTGCTTCTACTATTCATGCAGAGAAGAACAAATATTGATTGATGAAAACATTTTAATCTAAAAATATAGAATACATTGTTTTAAAACACTATTACATATTGAAATATACTTGAATGTATGTAATATATTATAGAAATTTGGAATTTGAATGAAAACATTAACATGTGTGAGTGGTTTAGTCTATACTAGAATTATTAAAAAATAAAAGTATAACTTTTTCTTATGTAAGTAATCATTTGAAAACTTTTAATAATAGCAATATTTTAAATTGAATTTCAACAAAATTAATTAAAAATCTAGTGGAAAAACACTTCACAAACCATTTTTATAGATTATATTTAAAAAAAATAAATACTTAAATACTTAAAATTTAAATTTAGAAATGAAATAAAATTTATTAGTAAAATAAACATTAAAAAAGTTGATATCATTTTCAATTGTAGTTGTCTATCAATTGCAATAGTCGATAAAAAAAACTTGTTTAGCATAAATAACTGAATCTGATGAAAAGCCTTATAACAAGTCAAGTATTTATAGAATACATCAATATAACTTACAGTTTTGTTAACTTTGAAAGTACTGTTTTCTATAAACTCTGAATATCTGTAAAAGTAATTTTGTTTCAATGCAATGGTTCCCGAATCATAAGAATGTAATAAAACGATTGATTTTATTAAATAAAAAATATTTGTAATTATTATAAATTCAAGTATAAGTATAAGAATCAATTATAAGATAAATTTGTTTTAAAATTGTAAACCTAAAAACTATAATTAATAAAGAAAGTGATAAACAATTAATTTTAAATGATTATGTTTCCTTACTAAGTATTGGCTATAGTAATTATATATATGTTTACAACATTTTTATTAATTGTTTTAATAAATGAAATTTAATTATAAATCATTGGAAATCTCCAAACATAATACAGCAAATGAGTAGGTGCCTAACATTGGCATCGAGAAGATTTTAACTTTAATTTTACATAAATAAATCAGAATTCTAGTACCTATTTCTAGTTATAACTTGACGAGAAATGAATTTACCATTGAAAAAATACTCATGTTGGGTAGTTTAAAAAAATTAGATTAATATACAGAATTATTCAATAATTTAATAGTACTTAAATCGACTATTTTTATGCGTTCAACACATTAATTATTATAGACCAAATTAAAAAATAATAATTATGCCTCAACTATGTAATAGTGTGTACCTATTTTAATTTCTACTTTGTTATAATAAATAAAATGAACTATCTACAATTAAATTTAAATCAAAATTGAAAATAGTAACATATTTTCAATGTCATATTTTTTCAATTCTTAATTTTTATAAAATAGCAGAAGCCATGAAAAGCAGACAACGTTAAATTAATAAATAATACCTATCTATAAAACACAATTTACAATTTTGACCACAGTTATATCTGAATATTTCGGTTATATTATATTCCCTATAGTAAATTATTTGATCACCATTGGTTAAGAGGATGGAAAACGTTAAAATTAGTATCAATGTTAATATTAAAGAAATAGGCAAAAAAAAAAAACTTGTAAGCAAAACGAATGCAAGTTTGATAAAAATAAATTTTAAAATAATACATACAACTTCAGTGGGACGAAAATATTTAGCATTCACTTTGACACGTACAATATTGGTAGATTCCTCTTTGCCTACTTCATTTAACCCTGTTCCTTCCCAAATAATTGTTTTGCCAATGTGACTAAATGATTTTTCAACAAATTCTCTAATACTGTGCATTTCTCCAGTAGCTATCACAAAATCTTGTGGTGTATTTTGTTGTAACATTAACCACATTGCCTAAAAAATAAAAAAAATTAATTTAATAGATATTTATAATTTTATATTATAACATTTCAATGTTTTACTTCAACATAATCTTTGGCATGACCCCAGTCTCGTTTTGAATCTAAATTTCCTAGTTGTATACAATCTAATGAACCAATTGCTATTTTTGCAACTGATCTAGTAATTTTCCTAGTAACAAAGTTTTCACCTCGTCTTGGACTTTCATGGTTGAACAGAATTCCATTGCAAGCATACATGTTATATGCTTCTCGATAATTTGTTACAATCCAATAAGCATATAATTTGGCACAGGCTAAAAGATGCATAATTCAAACAAAGGGTAATTTAGCTAAGTTAAATAAAAAATACTAAAAGTATTTAATTATTTCCATTAACATAAAATAATACCATATGGAGATCTAGGATAAAATGGAGTGGTTTCTTTTTGAGGTATTTCAACAACTTTTCCATACAGTTCAGACGTGGAGGCTTGATAAAAACGTACACTGTCTTCCAGTTGACATGTCCTTATAGCATCTAGTAATCTAAGAGTCCCAACTCCGTCCACTTCAGCTGTATACTCACTCAGATCAAATGAAATCTATGGAAAAGAAAGTAATTAATTCAACGAAAGATTATGAAACCAATCTCTTACACAATTTCTCACCTTTACGTGGCTTTGAGCTGCCAAATTGTATACTTCTGTAGGTCTTACGGAACCTATAATTTTTACTAAACAACTACTGTCTGTCATATCACCATAATGCAATTTCATTTTGCCTTCCAAATGTGATTTAGGATCCAAGTAGAGATGTTCAATACGACCAGTGTTAAAAGAGCTTGAACGTCTTATAATGCCATGGACCTCATATCCTTTGTCTAGTAACAGTTCCGCCAGATATGATCCGTCCTAAAATTAAAATAATAAATAAATACACACAAACACACACACACACACGCAAATACACAGCAACACATTCTGTTTGTGCTCAAAACATATACCTGGCCAGTGATTCCAGTGATTAATGCTACTTTTCTACTACTGTTTGAACAGTTGCTACCGTTTTCCATTTCAATATAATTAGTTATTCTCCTATTCTACTTCGACTACTTCGAAATGGCGAATAATATTTCACCGAGGGACGTTTGAACTTGAATGAGGACAATGGTGTGAGAAATTTGAATTCCAAATACCGGATTTAATTATTTTTTTACGAAATCTACCCGCATAGCCGTGATACTCGTGTTACGAAAAATATGAAATTAAATTTTGATCGAATTAAATTTAATGTACTTTATAATCGAGAAACATCGCGGTGGATTAATAGAGAAAAAAAAAACCATGTAAATTATGTATATGTGAATGTATTAATATAATATCCCTAATTTATATAGTATCATTACGGGACAAGTATCATAAAATATTTCAGATAACATAAATATACAACCACGATTATAGTGGAGGATATAACTGAGATAATTGATAACGGTACCGGAAACGTACATTTTGAGAATCACTGTTGTTTAAAGTTCCGTCATTTATGATAAGCTTTGGAGATATTAATAATTCCTTTCTTTCGGTTTACAAAACAATATTATTATTATTATTATTATTATTATACTCATCTGAAGATCGGCGGCTGTTGTACCGTATACTGTGCCCGGTATACTTGGATTCGGTATATTTTGAAGTGTAAAATTGAAAACCCAAAAATGTGGGCATTGACTCGCCTCCACGACAAGTATGAAACGCCGCCGTATTGATTGTTTACAATAATATTGCCTGTTCATTTGAACAACTGTATCTGGTCTTAGTTTCGACATGGCTCTTGATCATAGGTTGTTGCTGTTATGACTGATCTCCTGTTGAATTTTAATATGGGATGGATTCGCCTACATCTGAAGTGCTATTGCTCAGCGAAGATGACAGCGGTTTATTGGTCAATGGTTCGTTTTCAAACAGTTCTGCCAGTAGCAATTCTAACAAACATTCATCACAATGTAAAGTAAGTCTGTACATTAATTTCAAGTGTTAATTTTGAAGTACTTAAAATACACGGTTAACAAACTGTTTAAACTACATATATCTAACTCCTTTATTATTATTTAAAAACTCAAGTTCATTCCAAAATTCTTTAATTTAATATTATTAAATATTGTCACCTTAACTTATTTGTATTCATAATGCATTGACTAATAGCTATATTTATATCTAAACAATTAATTATAATTGTATTACTTATTTTGAAAATAATTGTATTTGTAATTGTAAAAATTACAGTATGTTACTCTTGAATTCAGTTGACATTCGCTTGTCTGTTAATTATTAATTTCTAATATGTTTACTCATTTTATTGTGTTTGAAAATAATTAATTGATCTATAATTTTCTTACATTACTTTAAGAATATATATTATTTATCAGGCTATCTAAAATAAAGGCATATTAGTATATTGTTAATCAAATAATTCTTTTAATTTTTAAATTTAAAACAAGTTATTATATAATAATCAGTACAATATTAAATATTTAATAATTTTTATCTGAAAATATAAAATAACGGTTTAAACTATAATAACATTTTTTCATTATTAGAAACAGTAGTATTTTTTCTAACTGTTCGATAAAATTATTGATATTTTAAGCCATAATAAAATATATTTATATTTTAATTTATGATTATCAACTTCACAAAGTATCATTTGAATATTTAAAATTTAATTAGCTGTGTTTAATCAATTTAATTGACTTTTTTTAATTTAGTATAAAGAAAGTGATGATGAATTATCATTAAGTCAAGAGGATTCTCTAATTGATGATTCTGATACATCGTACACGCAGCAGTTTAATACATTGAAAAAATGTCCAAGTATTCAAAAATCAGAGAATCCAATTCAACCTCCTGTTGAATTTCAAGACTCACCATGCTGTTCACTTAATGTTTACTCTCCTCCTTTAGAATTTAAAGACAATCATTGCAGATATATTTGTTCACCTGTGTATACTAATGATTGTATGATTCGTGTTGAACAATACGCAGATGGATTTGTAAAGTCATTGATCAATGACTCGCTGAAACATTTGGGTCCATTGAATGACGCAAAGTAATATATAACCTATATTCATACATTTTATATGCAATATAAATTTTTTTTCTTTTGTTTCAGGCGACTTAAACAACAAAATTTTTATCGTAATTTAGGTATTTATTGGAAAACAAATTATCGTTTGCCAAATGGATCAAATAACTCACTATTATCAACTATTTCATCGTCTCATAACTCTTTATTTAATGTAGTTTCTTCGGATGATTCTAATTTTATATCTTCTGCAGTCTCACATGATGCTCTTAATAGCGATACGTATACCCTACCAATTAATAGTTCCCCTTTTAATGTTGCATTTCGGCGACCTTTGAGGAAAAAAAGAAAGATCCGTGACCAGTGTCATTCCATACCTCTCAGTAAAAAGTAAGAGTCTTACACCATTATAAGAACTTGTATTCATAACTATTTTTCCGTAGATCTGGGGAAAAATGTGTCGATGTTCCAGAACCCATACATATGACTGTCAAGGATGTACGAAGTATTCTTCACAATATTTATAGCAATACAGCTGAGTGTAGCAAACCTCCTCAAGTTACAAATATACAAAAATGTAACGATGTACAAAATGATCACAATAAAGAGAACTGTGTCAACAAACTGCCGTCGTCCAAGTGCAAAATCAGAAAACATTCACTTATGGTGAACATTAAACATAAAAAGTCTAAGGATAATTGTACTTCAGAAGATAATGGTGGTCATAGTTCTAGTCACTCAACGAGAAAAATTTTTTGTTCATCACCATTTATTTCATCAGCAAAATCAAATTTTTCTTTTAGTTTAAAACAAACGTTTTGTAATATTTTTCGTTCGCGTAAAAGTACATCAACAGACTCTGATCCAGGGTCAAATCCGACAGACACAGTTGTGCTTTTAGATGTAACTAAAGAAACGGCTTTTGAGAAACGCGCATTGCCGCCAGTGCCCGATGATGGACCTAGAGACACGTATGAACGTGAAACCAGTATGGATTTTGCCACTAGTATTGAAAAAGTTAAAGATGTAAGATTTATTTTTAATATTCTTTTATATATTTGGGTGTAAATGTTTCATACATTTTTTTAGTATGGATGGTATTGGGGACCAATATCTGGCGAAGCTGCTGAAAAAATACTGTCGAGTGAACCAGACGGGTCATTTATTGTACGTGACAGTAGTGATGATCATTATATATTTTCATTGACGTTTAAGTTGAATGGTTTTGTTCGGCATGTTAGAATTGAGCATGATCAAGGTAAAAAAAAAAAAATTAAATATGTATATATGCTCTTAAAGAAATTAATTAAAACTTAATTGATCAATTTTCTCATTAATGTATTGTTTTTAGGTAACTTCAGTTTTGGTAGCTGTACAAAGTTTAAAAGTCATACTATTGTCGAATTTGTCGAAAATGCCGTAGAACATTCTCGTAGTGGAAGGTATTTATTCTTTTTGCATAGACGTCCAATTCTAGGACCAATGAGGGTACAGTTACTTCATCCCGTGTCTCGGTTTAAACAAGTCCAAAGCTTACAGCACATGTGCAGGTAAATCACACATATTATGAAATCAAATAATCGTAATATTTAATGAGGTAGTGTGTGTCTATGTTTTTATTCAATTTATCGGTATGATAATTTATCAGTTGAGTTTTAAAATGATTTCTTAAGATTTTTCTTGAATATTGTTGATTGATGTATTTTTGATAAAATTATTTGCATATTTATTATGATATTAAGAACTTCTATACATTTCAAATAATCATTGAGTATTTTTTTATTACATTTCATTTAGATGTTTGCGAAACTACTGCTTATATAAATATTAAATATATTTAAATGAGTAAAGCAAATAATTTATAAAGTAATTATAAAAATTGTACTTACAATATTGTTCTTTAATTAACATTATGGTGGTTAATAGTTACATTGTACCATTAAGAGTGACAGTTTCTATTTTATAGATTTGTTATATACAAATAGAAATTACTTTTTCCACTAATTATTTTAGAAATACTAATAAAACGTAAGTATATCTAAATCAATGTGTTTTTAAACATTATTTACTTAACCCTATGTTATTTATTGAAAAAAATGGATACTGTTGTTATAATTATAATATTTAACTAAAAATGTTTACCAACCGAAGAAGTACAATTTTTAAATACTCACTCAATGAATATTGTCTTGAACAAAACGAGTTAAATTTATTTCTGATTTTTGTTATTTTTTATTCGTTGGCTACAGTTTTTCATTGGTAGATTTGAAATTCCTCAGTTATATACTTTTATAATTTTAAATCCAACTTGTTACTAAGACGTAAATTACTTATAAAAATTTTAATTGTGTAGGTATACTTTTAGAATGTTCAAAGTTAGTAATCACTTACATTTATTTGTGTCACTAGGTTTGTCATTTTGAAGATGGTACGGCGAGATTTGATCCATAAATTGCCATTACCCAGACGACTGATTGATTATTTAAATACTCCACATTATTATTGTGAACAGTTGGGCAGCACTGACAGTAGTAAATCATCGACTCCTACACCAGCCGTACACCTAATATCATTCACACCACCCTAAATGTATCAATTCGTCTTTCGACAAATACATTAGTGGTAAATACTACTTTTGTTACACATATTGACCTTAGCAAAACATTTACTGAATTCAATTACAATAATTACACTATAACCGTTTGTATCTCTTATAACTTATTAACAGTTTTGAGCAATTCAATGATGAAATTACCTATAGAGTTAAATTTAATATCATTAATGGAATAAATCTTGTTTACTATACGAATCTGAAATCTCTTATCTCTTATTACATATGATGTAAAAGCATAAGAGCTTAAATTATTATCGGATCATAATTCATCCAATTATTTTTTCTTATCTGGAATTCTTTTTTCTAGATTAATGATTGGTCCAATAATTCCTTATTATGAAACCTTTTAGTTTTGAGTTTATTTTGTATTACTATTTATTTTTGTATTTGCGGTATCTGACATTGTATTGATTTTGTAATATGATTTGTACTTTATCTAGTATGGACCGTATAATTTTTTTTTCTATTTTATCGATTTAAAAGTCTAAAACTTGAATTGTTACGATCTCGAATGAATCTAAACAAATTAAAATTAAAAAGTAAATTTTAAACTATCGTTAATGTTATAACATTGCCTTATTATATTCAATTATTATGACATAACAGTTAATTATTATTATATAACATATTAATGGCGTTCTTTATCCGACACATAATAATATAGGCATCTAGTGTGATAATAATTATATTCAGATCGATTTATGTTTTAAAATAGTTTTCCACAACTTACAGATATCAAACGGACAAATAATAATCATAATCAAAAATACAAGTCAATGCATTGTAAAATACCTATTTAATATAAACATGTATTTTAATATGCAGTCAACTCTCGTCGAAAATGAGAATACTAATATGATTAATACACTATACTACAATATCGCCGTGTTTTAAATTCACATAGTTAACTATCTAGTGTATACGTTATCAATCATCTCTTAGAGAATATAATATATATTGAGATATAAAATAACTATTTTGCAGTTTCACAATGATTTATGTATGAAATACAATCAAACTATTTAAAATAAAATTATTTGTTTTCCGTTCGTACCACAATTTTAATTTTTAGTATTTCATGATTAAAATATGTAATTAGAAAAACAGTCGAGATTTTAATCGTAAAAACAAATTAATATTCCCGTGCCTGTTTTGTTTGTTTGATTTTTTTTTTCTTTTTTTGTTACCTATTTTTAAGTAACTAATTGTGATTCTAGAGTTAACTCTATTATTTTAATAATTATCGTAAGAGTGTTTTACTGTATACAATTTTTTTTTTTTTAATTAGCTATTGTGCATTAAGCATATGTCATTAATCATCATATGAAAGACATGTAGATATAATACTATACTGAATTGTGTGTAGTGATTTTATTTAAAGAAAAATATATATATATAAATTTTATTTAATTATCGGTTTGTTTTTTTTTTCTTACTAGGTAACATTTGATTTATAACTTTGTGGTTTGAATTGAACTTACCTAAGGTTTCAAGAGAAGATAAAGGTTCTGAATCTGTAGAAAATCGATTAGCTTCATAAACTGCGAGTGTTTTTAATTTATTTGTTTTACATTCAAAGGTTCAATCAAATTTCTAAATAAAAATCCAGTTATGATTAAAACGCGTAAATATGTATAAAATATAAAATATGTAACTTTTTTTTTTAGAGATAACATAATAGTGTATATACATGTGCTTATTTTGAAAATGTTGTTCATTACTAGCAAAATATTTCAATTCAATTTTTTTACAAAGAAGTTTAATCGCATTACGGGTTTGTCGGTATCCCTAATGTTTTCCTAACCAACTTTTCGGCTATTTTATTAAACTCTTCCCGATTCTCGCGCCACATTTTAGCAGCGTCCACGTTTGCACCGCTTTCGTCATTTGGCTCTAAAGAGAAAACAATTTAGATATTTGGAAATAAACGCATGGTAAATTCAGTTACCTACCGGCTAGCATACTGATGACGGATAAAAGGATTTTTTCAACACTTTGTACAGGACTCCATCTTTCGTTACTAGATTCATAGCCCATCGGGTCGTCTCCAGGTGCATGAAGAATTGAAATGCACACACGCCCGTCTGAATAAACTAAACAGTTTAAAAAAAATAATTCAAATTAGTTGATCTGTATAGAGGAAGTGTTCAAATTTGAAAGTAATAACAAAGTATTAAATACAACAGTAATTTTGAGAAAACCTTTGATTTATAGATATTTAAATAGTTCATCGTAAAATTGTGAAATTAATTTCTTAGGCATTCTAGAAATAGTTGAATGACTAAACTTGTATTAAAAATTTAAAAACCAAACCACTATAATACATTTTTAAAATTATGAATACAAATAAATATATTCATTTTTTACCATCAACACATTAAAAAGTAATAAACGGTATCTCTATAATATTATTATATTATAATTTTTAATAACCCATATGTTTCAGAATAAACTTTCAATCATTATTATTTTGCCATCATTGCTGGATCTTTTTTAAATTAAAATATTATTTTATCAAAATCGGTATTTTAGAAATTTAGATATACTGTCGTATAGTTTGTTATGAATAGAATAATGTTAATGATATTATTGAATCAATAATAATTTTCTAAATAAAAACATTAATAATCGATTAAATTTTCAAAGTATAAATAATAAGATTGAAATAATACTACTTCCATGAAATACAGTGAATATTAATTCTTAATTGATTAAATAAAAAATGAAATTAATGATTGGAGAGAGTTTGATTATGTAACAACCACTATGCTCTATTTAACTTACTGTTTGGATGAAACATTTCACAAGTGAAACTCATTTTTGGTGGACTCAACGGGTAATCTGATGGAAATATAAGTTTGGCAGGGAAAACGCCACCTTCAAAACACGTCCCTTCCGGTCCTCTACTCAAAACAAACAATTGATTTAGATATGGTAAAAACCGTATATATTGTTTGCCGACGCTGTGACCTACGTGATCAGGGCTTCCCATTCAAAGTAATTTTCTTCGGTGATCGGTCCTGCGATTATACCTTCCGGAGGATTTAATGTCAGTTCTGGGACGATGAACAAAAAAAAAAAAAACACAATTAATAATTATCAAACGATTTTATTGGAATCGATGCAAATATTTACATACGTTTATATTCTGCCATTAATCTTCTCAGAGCAGATCCGGCCATTGCGAGAAAATATGTTGTAAACAGTTGCAGACCGAATGAAAGACACGTCTCACGGTTCGAGAGAAATTATCAACCGACTCGTACCTGTTATAGTGTACTAAATAAAGGAAAATGCAATATCGTTCTACAGTACGGAGCTGAGACTGCTGTGACAGCCAACAGCCAAATATCTGAGTTCGGATAACAATTATTCTGATAAGAACGCGATTGATAAGGAGAGTTGATGACGATGACCGACTGCAGGAGTTATAATCGCGATGATAATATTATCTATATACTGACGAGTGACGACCGTGGTTGTCAATTTGTCATCGTCGCGGTCTACTGCACTTGCGTCTTGCACTCAAAGGTAATTGATACATTTTAATTACATCGATCGGCGCCTCGAGTATGTACGATTTTTTCACGACGAGTTTTCACTGCTTTGCGAAATCATCGTCACGTCGAATAAAAATCTGATATCGTTGGTTTTAGTCGCTATTTCATGGTTCTAAACTATTCTAAGCGTTTTTGAGCCTGTCTTTTATTATGGCAAGTTACCAGTCTGCTGGTTCTACGTTGATAACGTGTATATTTGTATTTATATTACCGTTTAGTGATATTTGAAAATTATTGTTTATCAGGCCGTTAAAATGGCTGCGACCGAGGCTGGCGGCGTCGTCGCTTCGGCTACAGGGTCAGATTGGGATACAAGAGAATCGATGCGTCAACGGGAATTGGACGAGGCCAGGGCAAGAGCGACTCAGATGGAAAAGACTATGCGCTGGTGGTCTGATTGTACTGCCAACTGGCGAGAAAAATGGAGCAAGGTAATGATTTGTTTTACAGCTAGTACGACTGTGTATGACAATTGTATTTTGCCATCATCGTCTCTAGGTGAGAAATGAAAGAAACAAAGCTCGGGAAGAAGCCAAGATGCTCAAAGACAATTTAGACCATATACTGAAAGAGAACAGTAGCATAAAAAGAGAAAAACAGAATCTAGAACAGCAGAATGAATGTTTGCGAAAGGAACTAGAAAAAGTCAACCTAATTCTATTAAAACATGCAGGTACAATATTGTTTGGAATGTTATGTCTGCTATAAAAAGCTTTCATGATGGAACCGTTATATTTTAAATAATTTTTATAGGACAATGGGATTCTCAGCTGGTTGATGCGTTAGAAAATGGTATTTCTGAACCCGATACTTGCTGCAGTTCTTCATCTATACCCCAACCATCAATTGTGAGTGATTCTGGTATCGAGGAATATGTCTTACAAGAGGCGGTTCCAAAACATGCAGTTGAAATGTTCAATCAAACAACTTCTCCCATCAAATCACCGATCCCCATAAAAGCAATGTCAGATGAAGTTGTAGATAACTTGGAGAAGAATTTGGAAAATCTATTGGAAAGCACTCAACAAGATTTGAACAATTTGCACAATCAATTGTCTGGTACTGACAGTGTTAAATCAGAATGTCTAACTTGTCAAGAGAATCAGGCTGTTACAAATAAACGTTTAGAAGATTTGAGAATACAGGTGAACATTAACGTGTATAATGTTGAAAATGTAATTAGAATATTTAAACACATTTTCTTGAATATTGGTTTTAGCTGGAACAATTACAATCTGAGAATGAAATTGAATGGAGCAAAAGAGAGCAATTAGAAAGTGAAATGATGAATATAGAAAGAATCAATAAACAAATCAAATCTGAGCTAAATGATGCGCTTGAAAAATTGAAAAAGCAGACTAAACCCGAATCATCATCGGACATCAAATTTAGATTATTGCAACAAGACTTGGCTGATAAAAATGTTGTATGTTTTATTTTTCATTCCAAGCTGTAATATTATCAATACATTTTTCGGTAGTTAATAGTTTAACATATATATATATTTTTTTTTATAGGAGTTGGCCAATTTGAAGCACTCTCTATCTAAACAAAAAAAATTGTTTGATGACCAAAGTGCTGAGTTAGCTCATTTAATGCGACGAGGTGAACAATATGAAGGTGAAGTTAAACGTTTGAGGATCAGAGTTGAGGAGCTAAAAAGGGAATTGGCTACTACCGAAGAAGATTATGATACTGCTTCAAATACCATAAAGTAAATGTTTTTCAATATCTAAATTAAAATATTTATTAATTATTAGCTAAATTATTCATTTTGTTTCTCATAAACGATTCCATTAATAACTCAAAATTCTACAATATAACTATGTATTAATTTAAAAATTATTGTTACTTAGGAAACTTCAAAGGTACAATGAAGATTTACAAGAACAGGTGGATAGTTTACAGGCTGAATTAAAACATCAAAATTTACGGTAATAGCTTGAATTATTATTTAATTTAAATCTTATATTCTATGTATGATCTAGGTTTTTAAGACTATTATATTTTTGGTTATTCTATTGAATTTGATTATTATAAATTTATAAATGTTATTAATGTCTTATGAAAATAGGACAGTTGTTTTTTTATAATTTTCTGTAATTAATATTTTTGAAGAAATACGTGAAAATTCTCTAGATTCGAGTAAAAATAGTATTTTTTGGTGTAAAATATTTTTTTAAATTTTCATTTTTCTAAATGTAGTGTAATTTCTTAAAATTATGATAAGGTGCATCATTACATTTTCTACGATATCATTTTTATCTGTACTAAAAAAAAAAGAAAGAAATAATGTTTTTAAACACGATGATACATTCAAAGTTATGAATGATGTTTATTCGATTTCTCTATTTTATCTTTTTTTAATTTACACAATATACATTTTTTAAATATAATAGAGTAAAATAAATACATTTTTATATTTAATTTATGTTATTTAATACTTTGAAAACGCTGCAATTGGAAACCATAGAAGTAAGAATTATAATATTTTATCTGGTGAAAAATATGATTTTAGTTTAAATTTATGACGTTTTTTTTTTTTTTTTAGATTAAAACATATGACAAGTCGACTGTCTTCTGATGATTCGAGTCATAGTGATGAAGACTGAATTCCTACTAATTAATCTGTGTTTTATTTGGTAATTTGTTAGGGAAAACGGCTCTCTAAAATTTACTCTTATTTTGTATATAACATATTTGTTGTCAATTAATTAGTATAAATAATTGCAAAAAACAAGGTAGTCTAAATTTGTGTCCAATATTTGTTTTGTACTTTTTCTATCATTTTTACCATGAATTCGAGAGTTGAATTTATTAACACTTACGTAATGCTTTATTTTAAACGTTTTATTTTTTTTTATATTTAATTTGTATTTATCAAAGTATATCCAATTGATTTTTGGCCTTTTTTTATTCGCCTTGTAATATAATTATATATTTTGTATGTGATTTTGTGATTGACTAGGAATATTCAAATGGAAAAAAAATGAAAAATAGTCAAATTAGCTTATAAAATATTAAATGTTATTTTAATAGAAATATATTTCATAGTACAAAGTTAGATTTAAATTAGTATACAATTTTGTACTCGAGTTAACTTATTTAAAGTATTGTATTAAAATATAAGAGAAAATAAAAAAAAAATGTTTGTTGTTTTGATTATTAGTTACTTCTTTGGCATGGGAATGGTGGCGGGTTAGGTTTACATATTTTAGGGCCACTTTTCACTCCATTTACATAATTACATGAAAATGAAAAGTAACCACAAGTCGATGATTTCGTAAAATACTGAACATTTTTTTCATCGGGTTCAAATTTACCCGTTTCTCCATTCACACCAGTTTGGAAAGTATTATATAATCTACTCGGTGGTCTAACGTAGGTTTCTTTATTTAATAACGCCTTTAGTTTCGTCTTGTCTACCACGGTTAAACCTCCAGCTCCTGGCGTCAACAACACAGTTTGTGATTGGGCTTGACCACCGGGAATTGCTTTAGCTTTAGTCTGATCACCGGCCACTGAAGCTACTCTTCCTCTAAATCCGTCTGGTATTTTCGCTCCGTCGGTGCCAGGTATAACTTGACCGGCATCTAAAACTTGACCAGTTTTAAGTTGGCTATCAGAATCACGAGTGATTTGAGCGTCGTGTTTGTCATCCAAATTTAAAATAATATTTTGCGTTTGTGTAGGATTTGTTTCTTTGAGTGTTTGTGCAGATTTTGTGTTAACAATAGTATCTGTTTCGTCCTCGTATTCATCATTTTCTTCATATTCTGAATCGTCATCAAAATTTTGAGTTACTTCTTTTGACAAAACTATTGGCCCCTGCGTTGAAGAAATAATTGTTTCGTTAATATTTGGTTGTTTGTTATTAGTGTCGATGTTTTCTTTAAGCGATTGATATTCTGGTGCATTAGTAATGGACTTGAGAGATTGAATTGAATCATTTTGATTTTTTGTTTCAAAGTTGGATTCTTTAAGTTGTCCAATTTTCAACTGGGCGTCAGCTAAACTTAACTTTGGTAAATTTTGAAGTTTGTTACCAGAACTTGCTTGAGCTGCACCGTTGTATGATATTCCATGCTTATATGAACCAAATAATTGACTTTGGGATTGACCACTGTATGATCCACCTTGTGAAGAAGCTGTACCGCCGCCTTTGAATATAGATTTTTGATTTGTGCTGTTATTTAGGTCGTATGGTAAGAAACCTATTTGAGCCTGACTAGAAGTACTTCCTGGCCCTGTAGATTGGGCATCTGCTATTCCTCCTTTGATACCAGCTTGCAATTGAGTATTTGTTCCATAATTAATACCAGAACTTTGTGATTCCCCTAGAGCAATACCATTTTCAGAGTCGTAGAAAACTTGAGATTGCGCTTGTCCTTTTCCACCCTTTCCTTGAGCTGAACTTGTTGTACCATTTGTATTACTTAATATTTTACTTTGAGCTCCTTTGTCACTATCGCTCGTTTGCGCTTGAGCTGAAAATGTGCCAGTTCCTGAATATGACCCAGATACTTGTGTCTGAGTCATTCCAGTTTTTGATTTTCCTTGCGCAGATGCTGATGCGCTAGTTTCTTTACCATCAACATTTACATTTGTCATTGACTGTGCATCTCCTCCTTCAGTATCAACAGGGGTAACAGAACCTCCAGATGATATATCTGTCCCAAATTGACCTCCTATAATTGGATTTGATGGTAAATAATTGTCTCCCAATCGAGATCCAGGACCAAATTGTTGACCTTTACCTACTCCTCCAGATGAAGTGTAATCAGGTTGTTGAAAACTGGACCCACCAGATCCTAGTGAACCTTGTGGCTGTCCATAACCAGCCTGGACGGATCCTGGTTGTTGAATGTTAGATCCTCCAGGACCTTGTTGTCCATAACCTGGCTGAATTTGATTTAAATTTCCTCCGGGTTGAACAAATCCAGGTTGTTGAATATTAGATCCTCCGGGACCTTGTGGATGTCCATAACCAGGCTGAATTTGATTTAAATTTCCTCCAGGTTGTTGAATATTAGATCCTCCAGGACCTATTGAGCCTTGTGGTTGTCCATAACCGGGCTGAATTTGATTTAAATTTCCTCCAGGTTGTTGAATATTAGATCCTCCGGGACCTTGTGGTTGTCCATAACCAGGCTGAATTTGATTTAAATTTCCTCCGGGTTGAACAAATCCAGGTTGTTGAATATTAGATCCTCCGGGACCTATTGAGCCTTGTGGTTGTCCATAACCGGGCTGAAATTGATTTAAATTCCCTCCAGGTTGTTGAATATTAGATCCTCCGGGACCTTGTGGTTGTCCATAACCAGGCTGAATTTGATTTAAATTTCCTCCAGGTTGTTGAATATTAGATCCTCCGGGACCTATTGAGCCTTGTGGTTGTCCATAACCAGGCTGAATTTGATTTAAATTTCCTCCAGGTTGTTGAATATTAGATCCTCCAGGACCTATTGAGCCTTGTGGTTGTCCATAACCGGGCTGAATTTGATTTAAATTACCTCCGGGTTGTTGAATATTAGATCCTCCAGGACCAAATGAGCCTTGTTGTCCATAACCAGGGTGGATGGATCCTGGTTGTTGAATGTTAGATCCTCCAGAACCTAATGAACCTTGTGGTTGTCCATAACCGGGCTGAATTTGATTTAAATTTCCTCCGGGTTGTTGAATATTAGATCCTCCAGAACCAAATGAGACTTGTGGTTGTCCATAACCGGGCTGAATTTGATTTAAATTTCCTCCAGGTTGTTGAATATGAGAATCTTCAGAACCTAATGCGCCTTGTTGTCCATAACCAGGGTGAATTTGATTTAAATTTCCTCCAGGTTGTACGGATCCTGGTTGTGGATTGTGAGATCCTAATGAACCTTGTGGTTGTCCATAACCAGGCTGAATCTGATTTAAATTTCCTCCAGGTTGTGCGGATCCTGGTTGTGGAATGTGAGATCCTAATGAACCTTGTGGTTGTCCATAACCAGGCTGAATTTGATTTAAATTTCCTCCGGGTTGTTGAATATTAGATCCTCCAGGACCTATTGAGCCTTGTGGTTGTCCATAACCGGGCTGAATTTGATTTAAATTTCCTCCAGGTTGTACGGATCCTGGTTGTGGAATGTGAGATCCTAATGAACCTTGTGGTTGTCCATAACCAGGCTGAATTTGATTTAAATTTCCTCCAGGTTGAACGGATCCTGATTGTGGAATGTTAGATCCTAATGAACCTTGTGGTTGTCCATAACCAGGCTGAATTTGATTTAAATTTCCTCCGGTTTGAACGGATCCTGGTTGTTGAATATGAGAACCTCCAGAACCTAATGAAATTTGTTGTCCATAACCAGACTGGGTAGATCCTGGTTGTTGAATGCTAGGTGTTCCTGAATCTAATGAACCTTGTGGTTGTCCATAACCAGGCTGAATCTGATTTAAATTTCCTCCAGGTTGTACGGATCCTGGTTGTGGAATGTGAGATCCTAATGAACCTTGTGGTTGTCCATAACCAGGCTGAATTTGATTTAAATTTCCTCCGGGTTGTTGAATATTAGATCCTCCAGGACCTATTGAGCCTTGTGGTTGTCCATAACCGGGCTGAATTTGATTTAAATTTCCTCCAGGTTGTACGGATCCTGGTTGTGGAATGTGAGATCCTAATGAACCTTGTGGTTGTCCATAACCAGGCTGAATTTGATTTAAATTTCTTCCAGGTTGAACGGATCCTGATTGTGGAATGTTAGATCCTAATGAACCTTGTGGTTGTCCATAACCAGGCTGAATTTGATTTAAATTTCCTCCAGGTTGAACGGATCCTGATTGTGGAATGTTAGATCCTAATGAACCTTGTGGTTGTCCATAACCGGGCTGAATTTGATTTAAATTTCCTCCAGATTGAAGAGATCCCGGTGGTTGAAAACCAGATCCATCAGATCCTATTGAACCTTGTGGTTGTTGATAACCAGCCTGAACCTGAAGTTTTTTATTATTCGATAATGCATTAAGGCATGTCTGATATAAAAAATTACACAATGAAGGCAAGTTTAATTGAGTAAAACCTTGGCCTTCCTGTGTATTCCAAGGTGCTCCAGAACTCGGATATTGTAAACCATTTGAAGGGCTAATACCGGCAATACCAAATCTTTGATCAGGTTTCGTTGGTTCTCTGTTATTTATTCCCAAACCTAGATATGAGCCGGGGTATTGTTCATTGCCTGTAGGCCCAGCACCAAATCCTTGGTTTAGCTTTCCTTGTTCTTTATTATCTATTCCAGAACCGGGGTATGCATTTGGATATTGGCTGCCAACAGGAGGTCCTTGACCAAATTGTTGGTCTGGTTTTCCTAGACCTGCATTGTTTGCTCCAGGACTCGGGTATTGTCCATTGAATGTAGGTCCACCATATCCTTGGTTTAGTTTTCCTTGTCCACTATTATCTGTTCCAGAACCGGGATATGCACTTGGATATTGGCTACCAACATGAGGCCCTTGACCAAATTGTTGGTCTGGTTTTCCTAGACCTGCATTGTTTGTTCCAGGACTCGGGTATTGTCCATTGAATGTAGGTCCACCATATCCTTGGTTTAGTTTTCCTTGTCCACTATTATCTGTTCCAGAACCGGGATATGCACTTGGATATTGGCCACCAACAGGAGGCCCTTGACCAAATTGTTGGTCTTGTTTTCCTGGCCCTGCATTGTTACTTCCAGAATTCGGGTATTGCCCATTGACTGTAGGCCCACCATATCCTTGGTTTAGTTTTCCTTGTCCACTATTATCTGTTCCAGAACCGGGATATGCACTTGGATATTGGCCACCAACAGGAGGCCCTTGACCAAATTGTTGGTCTGGTTTTCCTAGACCTGCATTGTTTGTTCCAGGACTCGGGTATTGTCCATTGAATGTAGGTCCACCATATCCTTGGTTTAGTTTTCCTTGTCCACTATTATCTGTTCCAGAACCGGGATATGCACTTGGATATTGGCCACCAACAGGAGGCCCTTGACCAAATTGTTGGTCTGGTTTTCCTAGACCTGCATTGTTTGTTCCAGGACTCGGGTATTGCCCATTGACTGTAGGCCCAATACCAAATCCTTGGTTCAGCTTTCCTTGTTCTCTATTATTTGTTCCAGAACCGGGATATGCACTTGGATATTGGCCGCCAACAAGAGGCCCTTGACCAAATAGTTGGTCTTGTTTTCCTGGCCCTGCATTGATACTTCCAGAATTCGGGTATTGTCCATTGACTGTAGGCCCAACACCAAACCCTTGGTTTAATTTTCCTTGCTCTTTATTATCTATTCCTGAATTAGGATATGTACTTGGATATTGCAAACCGATTGAAGGACCAACATTTAATCCTTGGTTCGGTTTTCCAGGTCCTCCGTTATTTATTCCAGACCCTGGATAGATATTTGGGTATTGTCCATTAATTGGAGATCCTGAATCAAATCCTTGGTTTTGTTTTCCTTGTTCTCTATTATCTATTCCAAAACCGGGATATGCATTAGGATATTGGCCACCAATAGAAGGTCCTATGCCTAATCGTTGGTCTTGTTTTCCGGGTTCTCCATTATTTGTTCTAGAACCTGTATATGTGCTTGGATATTGTCCATTAAGATTTTGAGAAACAGGACTTTGAGGTTGAAATAATGGATAGTTTCCTGGGTGTTTATTTTCTTCATTCGTTAAATGTGTATGATAATCTTGTCCAGAACATTCGTCACAATCACCAAAGCTTGACTGACTTTGAGCTTGTCCCATACCATTTACACCACCTAAAAATAATTGAAGTTATCATTAAAATGTAATTAACTATTTAGTTTTGCAATTTATTAACTATATATACTATTTATTAAGCATACTATACATATTATCTAAATAAATATTTACATGCTATCTAAAGTCTAGACTATTAATTAAAGCTGAAATTCAGCAGTGCTATTGATAAATGTATTTATTTATTTAATTAATGACAGAAGTTATGAAGGAACAATAATAATATCAATAATAACTAAAACACTATTACAATTTATTTTACTATAACAATAAATAATAATAACAAAATATTATTAAATATATTAAATAATTTATTAAAATTATAAAATATCATTAATAATGATTAATAAAAATAAATAAATAAATAGTAAAAACAGGACTTGCCTAGAGTATTATAATAATGTAAATTATATGTTCTTTTTTACATTATTATAATATTCTAGGCAAATCCTATTTTTACTATTTATTTATTTTTTATTTTTTATTGATCATTATTAAACATATTTTATAATTTTAAAAAATTACTTTATATATTTAATAATATTTTGTTATTATTTTATAAGTACTCGTATTAACCACTAAACACTATTTATTTTAGAACACTAATTTTAGAACACTATCATATTAGATAGGTTTGTACTAGGAAAATAAATAATTGAGTTTCAATAGAAATATATAACAATTAAATAAATTATTTAAAAAATTAAACAAATTGTATTTTTATTTATTATATAACAATGTATATTATTAAATTCAATGAAGCAACTACCATAAAATATACACTATCATATTTTGTAAGACTCCTGTTTTGATATTTAAACACTTAAAAACAAAATATTTATCTATTATATATATATATATACTTTCATAAGCCTTGAGGTGAGGTATAATTTTAGTTTAATAAAATTGCACATAGAACATTTGATATTATCAAAATCGAATAGCAGTTAATATAATAAACTTGATAGTGACGAAATAAGCTGAGGAGAGAGTAAGAAACTAAACGCATAGATTAAATATACTATACTGTATACTTAATCTATGCTAAACGTCACAGCCAGTGTAGTATATAGATAAAAGTCACTCAGGAGTCAGGAGTAAGAAAAGCTATGAAAATAATCGAATCAATTGATCCATTCAAAGATTCAACAGTACCTTACTTACAAAATATATAATTATTTACTAATACATAAATATAATTAAAATACTAATTAAAACTATTTATTGATGACCAACTTTTTCATTTATAGATATAATATATTTAAAGTGTATAATTTAAAAAAATAGTTTTTTGTATGATTATTTAGGTAGTATCTAATCAAGAATACTTACTGACTGTAGCCCTGGATAAATCGGGTTGTGACAAAGCTTCGGCCAATCCGTTTTTTGTTTCTTGGCTGGAGTTTTTTGAACCAAAACTAACAAATTGAGTTTGTGTTTGACCTTGATATCGTTTTTTGTTTGTCGATCGTTTTGATCTACGTAATTGATCTCCGTCAAAGTTGTAGAGAATGATGGTTTTATTATTGCAAAAGTTTCTTATATTTTCTCCAATAACTTCGATCATCTATACATAGAGAAATTTTTTTTTCATATTTTTAAACAATGTTATTGATAATTCGATCATATTAATAAAAGCTGTATAAATAAATAGTTTATAATGTAGTAGATACATCATGAACCTATGCAGCTTCCTATGACTTGAGTAATTAAAAATAAAAATCTTACTTCATCCTCAGATAATTCCATTTTTGAATCATATTTGTTTTTATTATATGAAATATCTGGAGAATCATCTACTCGTTTTAAAATGCACTCTTTGGTAATTTCATTTTTACTAGCAATTATTTTCTGAAATTAAAATAATAATATTAATTACATAGTGTTAATACTGTATAAATCACCAAGTTTTCAATTAAACATAAAATTTCTGATGTTATTATTAGGCAATGTCAACATTTATTTTTGGTAAAGTTAATTTTTGTAAAACGGTTTAGGAATCTAGTAAGTAGTGTTGATAATGCAATTTGTAGTGAAAAAGATCAGGACGAATAGGTACAAATTTATTATTATATAATATTTGTTATTCTGTTTAAGACGAAGGTTATGATAAATACAGGTGATAAATAATTTAAAAAAATCAACTTCACGTTGGGTCCAGCCTCCAGGGTATAAAAAGGTTCCTTACTAAATAGTTGGGTCCGTAATCCAATAACTATAAGAGATATAGCGATTTTGAGCTCACGGGCGTATTCCCAGTGAAAAGAACTTTTTTTTGAGCCTAGACACGTTAGTGTAAATCTATTACATTTTTAACTCGTTAATTACGATATAAAATTCCAAAATGAAATTTATAATATAGTTCATGAATATTATAATTTTATATATTTTATCATTACTACGACTAAACGAAATAAGGCAATTAACTTAAATTGTTAGATAAATTGTAGATCGTTATTTATTTGTTATACAATTGAGTAACAATCGACCTTTCTTTGTATTTATACGCGAGTCTCTGTGAGTAATATTGTACCTATTTATAAAATATAACTTTTTGTAAATTATTTTTGAAAAGTAATATCATAATAAATTATGTAGGTTTACATAATTAAGAATTCATATTTTAAACACTGAATTATTACTACTCTACTTCAAAAATGTTATTTCGAATTTTTGTTTTAGTAACGACTAATTTACATAATAATATTAATAGGTACTCTAAAAACGAACAGTGATAATATGTTGAAATTAATATTTAAATATTTAATGATTTAAATATTTCAAAACTTCGGACACGAACAAAGATAACCTTACCTTTTCCGGATCGAAAAATTCAGTAACATTTGAGGATTTTTCAACTTTTTCTTTTAATGATAACACCGAATTATTCTGAAAACAATACTGCCTGATCATATATTGATAAACATTTTAAAACATAATATAATTAATACAGCATAATTAATTAGATATTGTATACTTACAAAAATAACTCAAATCTAAAAGTTGTGTAAATTAATTCAAGATATTAAAATTGAATAATTAATATTAAAATGTACTTGAATTGATTTAAAATACAATTAAAGTTATCGAGGTCAGGGATATCGTGAATATCTAATGATTAATATGTAATATATTTTATCGTAATTCTTCATATTTATAAAAAAGAATATCGGTGAATACTTGAGATTTTGCAACCTTTGTAAAATAAAATCCACGTAAAAAATTAATATCATACAATTTGAGTTTAAGTTTTTTTTAACCATACCACGTCTGACTTCATCATTGTGGCAGGAAATTTAATTTCTGAGTTAAAATAAAATCACTAAAATCGATGTTATAATAAATTTGGGTGTTGTAAAATTTCAAAAGTGTTTCTCGACTAGTGTACCAAGTCGATACCTGATATTTCTAGCGGAGTACATTTATTTAAATGAATGTTAACAGAAAAAAAGGAAATAATTATGTAAAATAGTATTAATTAAAATCGATAAATAACTTGTTCTAATATTTTAAAACATGTATGTATTTTATTCGTTAAACATTTTATTTTATTTAAGGCTCAATAATTTTTATATTAATTGTTAAAATAAATATCAAATTATTATAATAAGGGTAGGTATTTACCAAGTATTTAGTACTTACAAAATATCTGTTAACATATCAAGGTGTTATATTATTTCAGATAACAATTTTTTTTTTAAATTCGTTGAAAATTATATTAACAAATAATAATTAAATACATGCTCAATACGTTACCTTAGATTTAAAGTCATTATTATTACGAAGAGAAGCATGGGAAAGAGTGATAAAAGCCAAGAACACGCACAAAAACCCTGACGTAATCATGTTCGCGGAATAAACTTAATAGACTGAAATAACTTGGCGAAAATCACATGTTCATCGATGACTCTTTTGAACGCCGAATGACAAACTCCCGAATGTCCGGTGTGTGGATTTTTTTTTTTGTTAAATGAGTTCTTAAAAAATGATTAAAACATCTGCGAGTTTCAGCAGAAGGGAGTGTATGAAATAATATTATGTACAGTGTGTTTCGAATGTTCTGTAATAGAATAATTATGATTAGTTTGAATTCATTTCGTTCGATAGTTAAATTTTAAAAGTAATTTCGAGCGCACCTAGCGTAATACATACAATATGGAAGAATAAATAGTATTTGTTCACTAGTAAATAATTACATTTCTTTAAATTTTTTTTTTTAAAACCGTTACCCAGTTGAATAACAGTACCAATGGTTAGGTTATTAGATCATTTGTACGGTTTGTGAATTAAAAAAAAATTAAAATTCACGTGAATAACACAATACGTTTAAAGTTTGTCTTCCTTAAATACGGTGAAAAACCGTTGTGATTTAACACGGATTTATAATATATATTATATATTACAATATACGTATGTATACCAATCATAGGTAGGTAACAAATATAAAATTATAAAATGTACTATAAGACTGATACAAACTTCAAATTCTAAAAAGACGAAATACATTTTTTTATTGTTATTTTCAATAGGGTAATTTGAATATGCCATCGAATCGACTTGAAAATGCACTAGAAATGGACGACTTCTACTTTACAACTACTATCCATGGAATGAGAATGAAAATTATATTTCCAAAATCATTACCTATTATCATGATATTGGGGTAAGAAAGTAATTAGGCAAGTGGTACCAACATTTTTTTCCGTTTTAAGCAGAATAATAATTATATAATATTCGTTTTATTTCAACAATATTCAAATATCGAAAACCGAATTAGTTTAAAATTACAAAACAAATCTAAAAACGCGTGGCCACGGAATGGAATATTGTTACGATTTCGTCGACCATTTTGTTTTATACCATCCTGTAGATATCTGTTTATCGCATCATTATGTTCTTTCGTACGTTAACCTATTTTTATTTTTTTTTATTTTTTTTTGGCAGTATGATGTCAAACCGTTTAAGATCAAAGGTCATTTTCCAATTCGTATTCAATAATAATTTTTGTTCAAAATTCAAGACACAATAATTTGTCGAGAATCGATAGTTCACAATATCGCGTTGGATATTACTATATTATGTACACAGCGAAGTAGGTAATACAACTGGTAAGTACACCGATATAATAATAAAAGTTGTCTTGTGTTTGGAAAATTAAATATATGCGTGTGTGTGTAGGTCGAGGGAGAAACCTATGATAATATTTTTGGAGATTATGGGACGCGTACGAATATCTGGCGAATTAATCACACGTACCGCACACCACCACCGCGTCGACTGCTATGCTAAAGTGACCCAAATTATATCCGATGAAAGAAAATAAAAAATAAATGAAGCGGAAGAAATGAAATTATCGCTGTCGTAGATCTAAATAGTCGGGAACGAATACGAATAACCAGAACGACATTTGCAGCCTTGTGCGAATTTAATTATTCCGCTTAGGTGCTTGGGGACGGGAACAATTTGTTTTTTCGTTTCGCCTCATGTGTCCGCGCCGACGTCTACTGTATTATTGCAGTTGTATAATAATATTAATAATAGTCCCGGCGAGATATTATACACACCGCGTTCGTGGTGCGCCTGCCTTCGCTTCGAAGATCAATGAACTTATTCGTCGCACAAAGCGAATATATTATTATTAAATAATAAAATGTTCTTTTAAATTTCACACCGAGGCAGTAAAAAAACTTTCCATCTCAGATTATTATAGGTGCCTGCTAGGTAGGAGCCCGTGATTCCAAGCGTGCGCTAGACTTCAAACAATAAATTCGTAATGCGCACATTTCCTACTTAATGCAAAAAGCATTTATACATTGGTAGGTAGATGGGCACTAATTAGATATAGGTATTCAACTATAAACAATAAATTAATGAACGAGAGACCATTATTCTAATGTTGTATCAATAAGCAAAGAGGCAAAGACCAAAAGGTCCGTCGAGGTTATCACAGTGTCGGCCTCGACGTTTTAATATTATACGTATTAGTTCTACGGCAATCCGTTACGTCCTTCGTATTGACAAAGTGCTTTGTTGCCCGATCCTTAATATTTTATTTCGTGTTGTGTATAGTGTTTACCTACTTCGTCCGATCATGTCGAAACTATCCTGTATCTTGCTATCGGCTGTATTGTGCTTACTATCCACAGCTGTAGCTCAAGACGATGGCGTCAATTCCCGTGAAAACGTGTTGCAAATCGATGAGTTTGGAATTGAAGAACCTAAAGAGTCTAATCTGAGTGAGTGAAAAGTGTTTTTTTTTTTTTAATTTACTTATTATTTACCCAAAGGTTAGTAGTTATTATTATTTGTTTATTTTTTCGAAAAGATAATGGGTCCCACAGAACAGGTTCGTGTTATTGAATAATAATTATATAATTAATGTATATTATTAATTATTAATTAATATACAATTTTAACGATTAATTTTTTTTATAAGGAAATATATTATTGAAAAATTTATGAAAATCAAATTTAAACATAGGTTTTTATGAATTGATTTATGATTAATTACAATTAAATAAAGTAATCTATAATACCAACACAGCATATCTACATAATATTATGAAATACCAAAATTAGTCAAGCGGAGAATTTTTGTAATGTTTAAAATAGTATTATTAGTTTTATTAATTTTCTAAATCAAAAAATGTTCCTTCTTTTTTCAACCATAATGTTTAAAGTATACACGATGAAAATAGAATCTGAAAATACATCAAGAGTTAATTTTTTTAAATAACAGTACATGATCATAGAATGCCAAATGTTTTAAATAAGTTTTGACTGATGAAATCATATTCCAAATGATAATCTCCAAAATAATATTTTTTTCTACGTAGGCGTCTAACCCAATTTTTAATGCTGAGGATTTTGAAGAATTCGACCGTGGAGATTTTTATTTTATATTTCTGGAATTATTATAATTTTCGAAGTAACAATAAAATAGCTTACGCCAATGTTTATAGTATTTATCTCAAATTATTACAATTTTATTAAATAAACTTTATTCCCAATCATTTAATGAAATATTTATTATTTTCTACTCTACAAAAAAATAACGATAAATAAAATATATAATGAGAACTTTTCAGATATATTATTATTTATTATTGCATAATGGATTATTTGTGCATAGTGTGTAATACCCAATAATATATTAATTTTATTATGAATGTAGAAAAAAATAAATGTCAGATTAGACTATAATACCTGTGAAATTTCTATTCTATTCTAATATTACTTATATATTACATAATATTGGTAAATCATCGATGTTCTTTAATTACTTAAAATTGCAACATCTAATTTTTAAATAATTGTCTTATTTATTTTTGCAATTTGACTTTTTAAGAGGTAGTTAATTTTTGGACTTTTAATTTTCAATGTTTATATAAACAATAAAATTGTAGCGGTTTATGAAAACAAAATTCAAACATAGTAAAACTGATATATAATACCTGATCAGATATGATAAAATGATTTAATGCATATTTACTAATTAATTTATAAGCTATATTTGTTAAAATTAATGAGACAAAATTTAATTCAATATGTAGTCACTTTTAACACAGTCGATGCCTTTGAAGAAGATCCGATAAAAATAAAATGTTATGTCTTATGCGTGATATTTTTTTGTTAAAAAATGAATACAATATTATTATTATTATTATTATTATTATTACTATAACCCGAAGTAAATTGTTTATAAAATATATTTTACAGTTACTAAATGTTACGACGAGGAAACAAAATCACATTATAAAATAGACTCACGATGGTATCCCCAAGGATCATGTTCGAAACGAATTTGCTCAAGGCAAAGAGACTCGAAAATACCGGTCATCAAAACTATGGAGTAAGTTTATCTGGAATTAAATACAATGACCACAAAAGTATTAATACAAATGTATTGTCATAACATATTTCAGATGTGAACCGTGCACCAATTGTACATTGCCTAATCAGACCTGTCAACCATTTAGAGCTGAGAAAAATTATCCCAAGTGTTGTTCACAATGTTTAACTAAGTCTGCAGTACTTAAGAAAACAGATTCGACGAAAAAATACAAGAAAAATTGACTTTATTCTTTAAATTAACTTAAATTTAAATATAAAATATGATTTATCAATAGTGTTTAAAGTTTACAATAAATCTAAAATGCTATATAATATCATGAAATAGAATGAATTATTTTGTAAAATATAACTTTTACTTCCAATTGAAAAGTTTCATTTATAAAATTAGTTACGTGTCTAAAAACAATTAATATCATAAAATCAATTCAATATCGCAATACAGACTTCGATCATGGTTTTGTGATTATTTCAACCATTGATAATAGTTGTTCATTTATAATGGCGTGTAGAAAACATACGACCGTGACCTGGAATAATCCAATCCACTTGATCCATTATCAATTTCCTATTTGCTCTCTGCGAATCTGGATCTTCACTCCCAGCTTTCAGCCATATAGATTCATCCATTATATCAGCTTCTTTTTCAAATAAATCGCCTGTAATTCCATAAGTTCCTTTAGAAGTCTCGACGATGACCGACACATCTGTTAGAGTGTGTCCGGGAGTCGAGACAATTCGAACGTCTGTGTCGATTGCATACACGCCGTCACTGTTGAAAAACTTATCATCGTCGTAGTACAACTGTTTGTAACTGACACATCGGCCAATTATATGTTGTTTGGCCTTTAAAAACAAGTTATTGTTTCCCACATGATCGGAATGGCCGTGAGTACAGACTACATAATTTATTTCGTCGCAGCTCATCTTAATGTCTTCCATCGCTTCTAGTAGAGTTTTACGATCCCACGGTGTCATGGTGTCCACAATAATATTTTTAGGACCTCTGATCAATGTGCAAGAACTATTGGACAGTGAACCATTTAAGGTCGTGTCACTGTAGCCCTCGGATAGAACGATGACTTCGTACATAATAACGCAGTGAAGAAAATATGACTGGTGAAAATACGAATATTTTACTCACGTTTCACGACCAAAGATCGAGACGAACGTAACACAAGAATTTTTATATTTGTGATGACGAAATACGGTTGTTTGTTCGTCTTTGTTTTCCTAATTTTTTATCGTACGATTAATACAATATTATACAGTTCACGGTTTTGTTTAACATAACCTGTAAGGTATCAAAATTGATAACAACTTTGTTGTGAGGAGATAATTCTTGTGCGATTGAATTTATAGTGAGAAAAAAGAGTGGTCCAACAAAAAGACGAAAGTCTTTATTCAACTGTACACGAAACTGAAATCAAACACGCGCGCCGAACGGTGTTCTAACACTACGAAAGAAAAAAAATCAGAATATTAATTTATTAACGTCGCGGTAACGAGCCGAGCGGTCGGCAACTACGGTGTACCGAGGTATCAATTTACCTAGACGGGATCTTATCTATAATCGTGGTTTTCAGTGACAACGTTGTGCGTTTTTATAAAATATAGTTAATTGATAACAACAAACTGTGATGATAATAATATATTAGAATAATAAAACTTAAAAGTATATTATAAACGAATTTCCGATCACTCGAAGGAATAATTTCGGGTCTCTGCAAATAATAAAAACGAATAAATAACATTCTATAACTCTGTAATTTTTTTTTTCCCCGACTGATTCGAGTTGTCGAGGTTCCATTGTACTTATATATTGTACCAATAGACTTGGATAAAGTTTGATGGGGAACTTAGTTCGCGGTTTATGATTATGACATACTCAGAACAATAGTTTATGAGTTGATATCAGCTTGTTTTGTTATTGTATTCTAAATATTTAAATAAATAATATAAGAATCGTTCTGTTGACTTAAAAATTGTTTAGTGTATTATATAATATTTCCGTATAAAGTACCAATTATTGAAAAATTCCTACTGTCTAACTTGTCTCTTTGTATAGGAAGTAAGAACATTCTATAATATATTATAGATTATAATACAATAATAATTTAATGACGTCAATTATTGTACTTTGGATTGATCTTCTGCGTAAATAGAACCTACGCGGGCTACGTGTGTTGGAAAAAAAAATTAAAAAATTAAACAGTGCATTGAAAATGATTGAGAATACGTTTTGTCATTAATTTTTAAACGTATGTTTTATGTAAATAATACGTCAAAACTATAATGCCTATAATGTCCTGGCGAATGGATGAATATTAATGGCGTTGTTTACGAGTTCGCAATTTTATAGTTTACAACAGTAGTCTACCTATCTACAAACAAATAATAATTATTAATTTATGTCAGTCGTAAAATAACAGTTTACTCACATGTTACACAGAGAAGACATAAATTAAAACGAATATTTTCTTAAGGAAAACTATCAAGTGTCTAAAGACATTACACGGTAAATGGCATCTACAGTGAAATGAGATGATATTATGTTCATATACTTAAATTATACAGGTACCTACATTGTATTAGTGGCGGAGTGAATTTTTTCAGTCTTGGAGGCAAATTGTACATCGAGAATTTTGCTACCACCATGATGTAGGAAGTTATTATTTGAAAATTAACATTAATAGATACAACTGTACCTATAAAAAAAAAAAAATATATATATAAAATACTGCACGAATAAATGTAAACAAACAATATATCAATTAGACTTTTATTTTGTTAAAAATTTAAACAGTCTCCTTCCAAAGGAAAAATTCCAGGTTAGGTAACCTAACCGCACGACAGGGAAAAATATCACAAAAGCCCGCGACCAAAGTCACAAACTCACAACTCGGGAACCTATTTCCTTATGTCCAAAAGATAAAGAGATGATATATTATAGTTCCGTAAAACTACCATGTTTTTCAAAACGCATTTGCCACCATCGACTTAATAATTAATAAACTGCGCGTCGTTGTCGGACGCCAAGGAGGAGGCGCGTGTCTACCCCATACTATTGTAATTATTATTAAATTGTTTTCGTAAATGCCGTTTGCGAAATCGTCGAACAAAACGCGTATGAAAATCGGGGCGTGTTTTAATGATTATTGTTGTTTTTTTTTAATAATTATTATTATCATAAGATTTGTTGACAAAATATCGGCGCGTGTAAGTCTCAGCGTCGTCGCAGCAGGTACCGTTTGGAGATGACGTAGCTCTTGGTGACGATGGCCACGATGGCTGCGTTCAAGAACAGGAACACCGCGACCGCCGTGGCCGTGACGCACGGCGTCCCGGCACCGTGCAGCCGTCCCACGACGAAGGCGTTGAGAAACCCGTGGCCGTCGTCGCCGCCGCCGTACCACGCGCCGTACGCGGACGCCAGCGCGTACGCGGCCACCAGCGCCACCGAGCCGCCGGACGCGTCGAACACGCGCTCCACGTGCGATTCGCGTGCCGCGTACGCGGCCAGACGCAGCGTCCGGAACACCGCCATGGCCGCGGCCACGGACGCCAGCGCGGCCAGGTGCTCGTGCGCCCGGCACATGTCCGTCACGCTGGCCACGTACGCCGACTCCCTGGCCGTCGAGTACTGCATGCTGGCCCGCTCCATCAGCCGCCAGCGTCCGGCCACCGCGAACGTGGCCACCACCGCGATGGCCAGCAGCGCGCAATCGTACGCCGTCCAGAAGCGCGGCTCGTACGGCGAGCCGCCCACTTGGGTGGACGACGTGGCGCGCGTCACCGAGCTCGTCAGCCTCACGGCGATCGCAGCGTACGCGGACACGAACACCAACGTGAACGTGTACGTGGTCCACGTCACCAACACCGAACTCGAGGGCACCGTCCACACCTGCGTGGCAAAATATTTATCACATCGTCTCTACGGGGCGATCTGGCCGGACAAATTCAAAGGAATTCCGAGAAGAAGAAAAATTATTCAGGTGAGATGATGACCTCCTACAAAGTTGCCTAATTTTAAAATTATTTTGTCGCCTAAAAAATTTAACCAGAACTACTTTTCTTTTTAAAAGTCCCTATAATAATCACCTCGTTATCCGAAATGGAAACATCCCAATGTTTTATATGACATTTGGTATATTAAGTTAAGTTAAGTAACCCGACCTTCCGATATTTTAACTAAAGTATGTTCACAAAGTCTCGAATATTTTGATTTTTATAGTGATTACCCATATTAGAATTTAAAATTTAAATAGTTTTAAATCTCGAGTAAACCGACATTTAGCGGCTTCGATCAGAACCATTGCAATATATTATGATTCTTTTTTTGGATTGAATATCTAGTATAAGTAATAATGTAAGACTGTTCTCTGCCAATGAGAGTAAAGCTACCGTTTTTCTCTGAATGTATAGATAAAGCTTCTAAATTTTATTCACAATTTATATCATGACCTATTAATATTACAACAGTAAATTTTAATTTTATTAGACATACCTTTGTGTTTACGGTGAATAATAATCCTGATACAGTTTGTAATCTTATATTAAACACTGTAATGCAATCTATGTTTGGTGTAAACGTTTGAAATTCTATGTCTATTTTTCTGGTTCTATTATCTAGCCATCCATTTTCTAAGTGAATTTTTAATATTTTTTTGTATTCAAATAATTCTCCTGTAAGATCCAATATAAATCCTGAGTTGTCTGTTTCAGGAAACCCTATAATATAAAAATAATTTGTAATTATCTTTGGCACAATCAACATTTGTTTATTTTTTCCTTTTCATTGAACTTATTTATGTTAATAAATTATACATACATAGACCAAAATATTTGTTCACATATATAGATCTATACATCCATGCTGTAATATCCTCGCTATCAGTGGTTTCTATCCATCCTTTTTCATAAGTACCTATATCATTTTTCCATTCTAAGCCATCTTCTTTAATACGATTCTGTTTTAGTCTGATACCTCCGTTTATTAATTTACTGTTGTAAAGACTATACCAACCTCTTGCATAATCTATTAAAATAAATTTGTTTTAAAGAAAATCTATAGTTTAATCTTCTATATTTTAGTATATCTATGCAGATTTGTAGATAAATGACAAATATACTTAACTTGTAATTGAGTGCGTACAATTATTTTAATTCTAAACATTTAATATGCATTTAAATTCTTACTCAAATCAATCTTTGAATCATTGACTATTGGTATTCCATTGTAATATTCTTTAATGTGTAAAAGATCTACAAATGATTCGGTTAAAAATACCTTTAACCTAAATTTACATTTAAATTATAAATCATTTTATTTGATTGTAGTGTTTCTCTAATCTGTATAATGTTATTACATTTCCAAGTCCATCGTATTCGTTTGTAATAGATTTTCAATAAATAGTTTATTAATGTTATTAGCATGTATTGCATGCTGGGGACTGCCAAATGAATATAAAGCATTTATACAGCATAATGATGTTAATATTATAAATATACAAGTAGTAACATTTTCTCGGAAACGTATAAATCGTATTTTATCTCTTTGTTTGTTCTTCAAGATCTGTAACAATTTTTAAAAATTATTAGTCGTGATTTTTTATTATTATTAATACATTTTAAAAACATTTTCTGGTGATAATTCAAACGACTTATTTTTGCATCAGATATCTGCTTATATTTTTATTGTATCGCATTGGAAAATATTGGTAATTATTGAGTAGTTTTACAGAGTAAAACATTTATATTATATAAAACAACATAAAGTGTTGACAAAGTGTTTAGTTTGATTTACATTAGCATTGTATGACAAGCCATACAATTAGTGCATGTAATTAAAGAAAGTTTTACTAAACTGAATATCATTAAAATTAAAATTTTTATAAATTATATTTGATTGAAACAAGACAATGTGATTATTAAGATCCACTTAGTATTTTACCCAACTGTTAATTAAGAAAAAAAAATATTAAAATGGAATTTAAAATTCTTAGTTATTATGTGTAACTATTGAACCGTATCATCAATTTTATTAATTTCTCAAGTTAATTTATATATTTTTGTTCAAAACTTATCATAAATATTTAAAATGTTTAAGCAAATACGTTTATTTTATATTGTATTTACATTGTAATTTAATCTAATACTAAGAGGATCGGTGTGTCTATTTATTATAACACTATTTATTTTCCATCTAATTTTTACTTGAGTGTTAGTTTGTGTCAGTGGATGGTATACAAATTTTCTTCTGCTTTCTCGAATGTCTTTTATTAATTCCAAATTTTGTAACCGATTTCTTGTATTTTTACGGTAATTATCTAACTTTATTTTATAGGTGGTTATAATATTCTGTTCCTAATGATGAAAAACTTGTGTTTATATTATAAAATGACTTATAATGATAATTGTAAGTTCTTACTCGATTGAATTTAATCAAAATATAACTCGTTATTATTATTTGTAATGGCTCAGCCAAAAATACACTTTGTATGATTGTTATAACTATAGTCATCAGCCAGTGTAAACACTTCACTTGTCCTAATTTTAGTCCATAAGCAATTATTAAAGAAATTGACAAACCATAGATGAGAAAGCATAATGTCCTATGAGAAAATTTAATTTTTGAAATATTATCAAAAATAATATAGTTATAGATAATATCTATAATTAATGTTTGTACCATCCAATAATAAGCCAATAATTTATTCTTAATTTTTTGCTTTTTTTTTTAATTTTATTTTCCGTCTGAGCTGGTAAATATGGTTTTTTTTCCGCAATCATTATTAATAATTTTTTCCACCAAGATTCTAAGGTATAATAAATTATACAATACATTATATCATATTGAAATTTTAAGTTTTTAAAATGAGTATAGATATTTAATAATCATAATCATTATGCTCGTTCATGAAATATAAATAAATATAAACCAATTATTATGTATTTTGTATTTTTTTATCTTACTTTCGTTTATGTCTTCTGTTATTTGATTTTGAACTAGAACTAATTTTTCGAACTTTGCACTTTTACTAGGTAAATATAAAAAACAATTCAATTATTTATATTTTTTAAAATTAATATGTTCAATCGTAAATTTAAATATAAGTTAATTATTATTTGCTTAAAAATAATAATACTCTTTAAGAGGTACAAAAATATAGTCTTTGAATATATTTAATAATCAGATTTTGAATAAATGCATAATATTAGCATAAATATGGGTGAGCATGTTCATATTCACATAATCTGTACATTTTATCACATTGTGAAAAAAATGTTAAAATGTATATCTTTAAAAGCTATCAATATAAACTTATCAATGACTATACTTGATTTTATATATATTAATATAATCCTGAGTTAAGTACAATTAAAAATAAAATATTAAAACATGTACATATATATATTTTAATGATATATAAGTAAAATTATTAGATTAATATTGTTTATCAAAATTATGGTATTTTATAACATAAAATAATTCTTACTTGAAACAATAAGTAGTACTAAATGTCATTATTGTTTGTATAATACTGCTTTGTATAGAAATAGAAAGTTGTGTTAGTGTAATTTCAAATTTTAAAAAATCGTCATCATCATCTAGATATAAATTAAAGTGAATTGTATTAAAATTTTTAATTTTTGTAAACTCTAATGTTTTTAATTACCTTCTGTATAATCGTAAAATATTAAACTTATTAACATCACACTAAGTAATAAACATAGAATTTTGCTCAATCTTTGACATCGCGTTATTAAAGATCTTGGATGACTATAAATAATAATTAAAATATTTAATTAGTTACATGGTATTTGGGTAGAATCGAATGTTTTGTATTATTTTTTTATTGTAATCGGTTGCCATAAGTTAAAATACTTATATCAAAATTGAAGTCTTAAGTAGTTATTAAATTATCTATTGTTCAACTAACAACTTTATAGAAATTTAGAAATATTGATTATTTATAATTTCAGCTAATTATAATTTTATAGTTGTCAAAACTTAAGTGCAGGACTTGATTAAAGTTTTGTCCATCCATGTAAGCATATTGACACAACCTATAAGTTACTATATGGCTTTGATTAAGGAGTTTAAGGTTTATATAAAATGGTTATATTTTTATTTTTATTATTTAATAATTAGTGATTATCACCGTATAAATACGCTTGCCCATATGAGTTCTTCCCGTATAGTTAATTTCACATCATCAAAAGCTTGTCCTTGCCAATTCTGAAGAATTTCTACATCAATAGAGTCTTCAGTATTTTCAATCGAAAACCACCGTTCCACAATAAAATTCCATTTATTTTTTCTGCGTACTTCGATTACTTCAATACGCTTACAATACCAGTTTGGATTATTTCCATAATTATCATACCAAATATGAATATACTTTAGGTCACCAATGCTTTGTGTTGTGAAAATAATAAACCAATCATCATTGGATTGCTGCAAGACGTCACAGTCTGGATTATACAACCAATGGGCCTGAGATAATATATAATTGAATATGAATGCATGTTGTTGCCAAAAGAATTTGATTTAAATTCACTCGACTGGCGCCTAAAGTTCCATGCAGTTGTATGCACACATTTGCCGATGTTCCCGCATCAAAACTATATCCTGTATAGACTGTCACTAAATATATTTCATCTTCTCCTGGATAGTTGTCGTTGAGAATTATAATTTCACCCTGTAATGTGATATTTCTGAATTTATACATTTATTGTTAGTTTTTTCATTAAACTATTACCCTAAGAATGTCTTTTTTGTCTTGATATTTTGCCCAAATGAGTATTATTATATAGATTATGAACACTGTTACCACTGCTATAACACAAACCATATTGTTTGCAATAGCGTTGGTGTGAAAAATTTCTTCAATAGGATCTATTACATCAGGCAAAGTGACTATTAAACCACTGAACAATGACGTATGGTTAATCTGACAGTGAATATTATTTTGTGTAGTTTTTGGACCGACCTATGAAACATGATTAGAAATGTAATTTATAAAAATGTATTATTGATTTGTATGATAAATGGTAATACAATTATTCCGTCTGCTACCCATTGTGCGCCATTCCAATATAAGCATTGTTGACTATGAATGTCCATTGAGAAATTAACATTCATCGTGATATTCTGTACATAATAATATATTTGTAAATTTAATATTTGTTTTAAAACTTAAGCTACTTATATTTTTAAATGAATATATAGTACCATATCAGCTGCTATACCAATGTAATGTATTTCGTCCCTATGTGGTTCGAATGTTTTCAATGTAAACTCATTCTTTTCACCGGCTGTTAATTTAATTGTGTACGATTCATCTTTCATTATTTCATTATCTGGCCTTATATCTCTTAACCATGTAAACTATAGTAAAATTGTAAATTAAAAATGATTCAATTGATTTGTTGGCATTCAAGTTGGCATAAAAAATACTTACACGCAAGTCATGAGTAGAATCGCTCAGGGTAACAAACAATTCTCCAATATTTTTCATATCAATTTTGTATACCAAAATGTTTTTATCAAATTCTGGCTCATTAATATTTGGTGTCGTATTCTGTATCGGTATCATGTAGTTTATATTTTGTATTTTAATAGTATCGTTAGTTTTGAAATATAAATCAATAAAGTTTTCAGATTTTTCGTATGTCACAATACTGTTTGGATTAGAATTTTCGACACTTAACAAGTCTAATGATACAATTGGCATAATGATCTCGATTTCATTCACTTTATTGAATTTTCGTATTAAATTGTTTTTAATATTAAACATCTAAAATAATAAGTTAAATATGTATTATTTGTGTACTAAGTTTAACCTTTTTAGTTATTTCAATAAATCTAATTACTGTTATTCCCCAATTTTCTTCAATTGTCTGAAGTTCACTCGCTAATGCTTGTCCTATTGTATCATACAAAATATCTTGTGAATTCGAATGAGAAGATCTGTTTCTTACCCATTCTGGTAACAATATCTGTAATTACATAATTTATTTTAATATCTATATATATATATTTAGTTTCTTATATTATAGGTTTAATTTAATAGGAATGTATACGCATGCTTTTAAATCATCATTAATCTCGTCTTCACAAGTGATTGGTCTTTTGTAAGGTGTCAGTTCAAGAATAACAGATTTGCCAAAATATGTAACAAGTTCTTCTATATACTGTGTCATAGTCTTTAACTAATAATATATGTATTTAAATTTTATACATTACGGATTCTAAAATACTCAATAAAGCATAAAATTATAAATATTAATTATTGAATACTAAGTAATTACTTTGTTTAACGATGACCAAAAATAACGATCAGGATTATTAATAATTAGGTTCTCATTACTATTTGTATGATTTTGTATAAATATTATATTTTTTTGAAGTACTCTAATATAAATAAATAATGATTCTATAAAACTAAATAAATAATTTAAAGTATTAATTGTAAATTTATTTATTATTTACTTTTGTATCTCTTGAATTCTAATAATGTCTACCATATTATGGTTATCATAAGACATTTTTTGATATTCAAATAATGAATTAGACACTCTAAGTAATTGTTTTGAAATTTTCAAAAGTTCATTTGCTTCCATTCTACCATTAGTATATTTATAATAATCACTTATAACTTTTTGAAGAATCAATACAAACTGATAAATGCAGAAAATGCAATTTTTAACTGGTATCTGAAACATTTTATAAAATACTAGAACCTTTTTATACAATATTGTTAGATATGTGATTTTAATTTATTTCACTCCACTCAAGACATGTTTTTCTTAGATTTTATTGTTTGCTGTCACATTTAAAATATGTTTTTCTGTCACAGGGGTTCTTCTAAAACATAATGCTTTACAAATTGTATAAACTAATTGGAAATTATTAAAATGTATTCGTCGATTATGTACAAGATGTTATCTGATATTAACATTCGAACAACCAAAAAAATTAATTAAAAATTCTGTTAATTTAAAAATAATATAGGTACTGACGTTAATATTATTATAGTTTCAAGTGGTTCTCAAATATTATTTAATAATTAAATATATTTAATTGAATTCGAGGTTGAATATTACCTTGTTGAATGCTTTTAACAGTTTATTAAATTTATTGATATTGTTGTCGTAAAGTATGTCACTCAAAATTGCCATTATTGAAACAGCTTCTACATAAAAATACAATAAATGATTAGTTCGGTTAATTTACAAATTTTTAATATAATACATATCAGTAGATACTTGAATTATCTTTATTTTTTAAATGGGATCTTAATTTATTGAATAATTTATTCAATACATTCACATTGGATTCTGATACCTAAATATGATGATCAATTAATCAAAAAGTATGAAATTAAACTCAAAAATATTATTTACGTTTACGATTATATGCTCTTGTACAGATACTCCATAATTGTTTATTGTTTTTATTGTAATATATTTAGATGAAGTTAATTTGACATTGATTGCATTTCCTTGATCTAATAATACTCCTTAGATTGAAAATTAAATTAATATTTACACATATTTTAATAGTTAATTTAAATAATTAAAAATTATATTTGTATTTTACTTGCCCATAGTTGAATTGTCATTCTTATTTTTTTGATAGTATTCAAAAATATTTTTCTTTCCAAAACGAATACATGATATTGTAAATAAAGTTATTTCTGCTAAACCTGATTGAGGCGATATGGTACAATTTCCAACTGTTGGTCTTGAAATAGTTGTTATGTAGATATTATTTGTCAATGAATATTTTGGATCTATAATCATTGCAGTGTATAATTTTTTAATAATTAATACAAATATGAATTTATCGATAATTCGAATAAATAATAATTTCAAATAACAGTAATAGTAAATTAGTAGGTATGCGAATTGAAAATTTAGTTGTAAACAATTAAAAATATATGAATCATCCAATATGTGCTAGATATATTATTAACTTCTTTATAGTTTTTTAGTTTTTATACCCAATATTATGTATTAATTAAAACTTACACTTTATAATAAAATTATAAGTTACTCCATAGTTTAACATGTTTTTATTTACTACAAGCATATGTATTGGTACACCAGTTAGTGCAATATCATCTACTGAATTCATATTTGTATCATTCAATTGTTGGTATTGCCATATGAATTCATTTCCAATAAAATTCATTTCTATTTCCAAATGTAAATTAATTAACGGATTTGATACTGGCTCACAGTTTTGAATGCATCTAAAATTGAAATGTAGGTATTATCGAGATAGTAATTTTTTTTATCAGTTATCTTCTTTTGTTTTGATCCACACTAGTTTCTTTTACGAATTTTAATATGATGTTTTGATTCAAAAGGTGGGAGATTTAAATTAGGATTTATAGTTTATTGGCGGGCTTTGATATGATTGAAATCTTTATATAATCATATTCATACACATTGATGACTTATACATTTTAATTCTATTTTAAATAGATTAAATCTAGAGAAATAATTAAATTACTAATATAACATTTTTATTTAAGTGCATATATATAAGATTAAACATTTAAATGTTCTCATTTTTAAATATTTTATTTCAATTATCTATAGAATAAATAGATAGAGCTATTAATATTTGAGTTCTTTTTCTGTCAGTTTGATGCCAAAATTGTTACTTAAATTCTAACATATTTTTAAAAATTTCAATACTAAGAATATATAGTTACTTAATATTTATTTTCTTTTTGATATTCAACGTTGTTGTTTCTAACATTGTTGTTTCCAACGTCGTCGTTGTTGTTGTTTCCAACATCGTCGTTGTTGTTGTTTCCAATTTTGTTGTATGTATTGTAATTGTTGATTGATCAATATGAACATCTATTGTTGCAACTCCAACATTAGGTTTCCCAATTTTTGTTACGTAATCATTGTCGACGCTTAGTGTTAATGTAAAAATATATTTAGCAGATTTATGCAAATATTTGTGAAGTGTTGTTTTTGGTTCTGTAATTGAAAAATATTTTAATCAGTTTTCATTCCTTTTGGTTTAACATAAAATATGATAATTTCCTACTTAAATTTTTTTATAAAAATTCTAATACGTGTATGTAATTTAATAATGTATAAATTAAATTAAGTTTTTATTTATTTATTGTAGAGAATAGAAAATTCAAAGTCAGACACGGCAATGCTTTCTCCCCACTGTATGACATAGAAGCAGGTGTCCCACAAGGTAGCAACCTTTCACCTGACTTGTACAACATCTTCACTATGGACATCCCTAAGACTAACATCACTCTACTAGCTACATTTGCTGACGATACTGCAATATCGAAGTAACTACAGCATCGCACCACCTCCAAGAACACTTAAATCTCATAGATAATTGGTCCGATAACTGGATGATCAGTATTATCGAAAGCAAATCCTCTCAAGTTACTTTTGCACTACGCCCCGGTATTTGTCCAACCATTAAACTCAAAAATAAAAGCATTCCTGTCTCGAATGAAACTAAATACCTAGGAATAATCTTAGATAAACGCCTAACCTGGAAACCCCATCTGCTTAACAAAAGGAAAATTGCTAATAGCAGGCTCCATCTTTTCCGACCCCTCCTCAAATCCAAATTAAACTTAAATACTAAAATGCTAATATACAACACGATGATCAGACCTGTCTGGTCATACGGCATTTAGATCTGGGGGCCGGCCAAACCCTCTAACATCCGCCCTATCCAATCTTTCCAAAACATTGCCTTACGAACCTTAACTGGTCTTCCATGGTACATGACTAACCTCGCTCTCCACAATGACCTGAAAGTTACAAATGTCACCGACTTTGCCAAACTCCATTATCTCCGTTTTCACAACAAATTAAACTTAAATCCAAACCCACTCATCAGAAACATGGCCACCCCATTCATCCCGGGAAACCCCACTCGAAGGTTAAAAAGAAATTGGAATCGCGACTTGCTTTGTTGATCAAATCCAATAAAAAAAATAAAAAAATAAAAGTTCGGAGGTGACACCAATGGGTGTCTTCCTTAAAAGTCATGTTGTTACCTTAATGCTATGTATATACTTAACAAAAATACTAAATGTGCATGCTGTACAGATTGTTTTTAAATAAAATAAAAAAAAAAAAATTTATTTATTGGGAGTATACAACTGTTAAAAAAGTTGGTATGTTATTTAAAGTTATGGTATAATGATGTGTTTAGTTTTAATTATTTAATAAAGATCTAAATTTTAATTAAGCCCTGGCTATTTTCTATTAAATATTTAGAATTCAGTAATTTTCAATTAAATTTGATTGCGAGAAGTTTAATTGTAACGATAATTTTTTATTATTCATTTAAATAATTGAATTGCAATTGTATTTAAAATATTAAATGCATATTAAAATTACTTTCTGTTGTAAATTTTTTACAACTAACGTCTTCCTTAATATTACATTCCCACGTAAACAATAAATTTGCCTTGACGTCATCTTCATTTGGATTATATGACTCTGACGCATCTAATGTTAAAAACTGATCATTTCTTAAGATTATCGGAGATTTTCCAGTGATTTTTGCAATTAATCCTTGTAACTTGACTTCTATGAAACGCTATTTACATATAAATTAATTTTATTTTTTCAAAAATGTTGAACGCATGTATTTATATTAATTATAAGATTTTAACCATATAAGAGTTCGATGTTTTTGAGCCTGTTTTTAGGTTTTTTGTGATTAATTGGAAATATAAAGTATGTTTTCCTTCTGGTAATTTCAATGTTAAATACATTGGTTCATCACGCAGTGATTTATTTAATTTCATAATTCCTTTGTCATCTTGGTAATAAAATAAACAGATGATATAATATAATCATTTGATTGATTTGAGTAATTATCTACTTGTGTAGCTGTCAATGGGTTCTTTAGAGTCAAATACTTTCCATTGAAATTGTTCTTCTATTTCATAATTAGGTTCAGTACACATATTATTGTTTTCTTGATATAATTGAAATTTAAACATCCATTTCAAATTTCTATACATAGTATTTAAACTTCTTTGGATGCTTTCTTCTGTTATAAAATCAGAATCTCTAAAAGTTGATAAACATATTGTGTTGTGATATATTGTAATTATTTTTATATCGAGGGAATCAAACTATTAAAATATAACTGTTATATTTGATATCTTTATTGTTGAACAAAAATTGTTCAGTGTAGAAAAACATTTTGTCCAATGAACAACAAAATACAGGATTTGAGTGGTGTACCAACATTTTTGAATCTAATGATACTTCATAACATTAGGAAAACAGATCTGAACAAATTTTGGTTTTATCAAAATATTTAACATATTTTAGTTAAATCATAGTATAGTTAGAATACAATGAGAATAATCTTATATAATAATTTTATGTATTAAAGAAAAAGACTTATTTTATTGTTTGAAATATTAAGTGTATATAAACATATAAAACCTTAAGTTTTTGAATGAAGGTTATGATATATTTTGATTTTGAGTATTTAAATTAGAGCAAAGAATAACTATTCTTAGTTATTGCTAATATTTTGAAAATAATCAAATTTTATTATAATATAAAAATTTTTTTATGTATTTTTTATAACAATAATAGCCTTAGTCAAATTTCCTATTTATTTTTGATATAGAAAATAATAGTTTAAAGTTCCTTTCATAAAATTGTCGAACTATAAAATTAATCATTTTGTCAAGTGATCAAATTTAATATTTTACTTAAATTTGTAATTATTTATTTGTTCTTACCTAATAAAACTTACTGATTTAACGAATATTCAATAAATGGTAAACAATTTGTTAATTCGTCGTCGACTATGAATTGAATAAAAGGGATTGAATATACCAAATGTTCTAAGTTTGTGGACCGAATTTCTATTTGCAGGGAATATTTACCACCCATTCTATTGTTATTTTCATTAATATTGTTAAAATAAATATCTTGTCTTCTGAGTTGAGATTTTGTATTGAAATAAGGACCAATTATTGCAATTTCTAATTCTTTTTCATAACCTGAAAGTTGAATTTGTAAAAATAATGTATGAATACTACTATTTAATATGTATATAATCTTTTGTTACCATATAACTTTGGGATAAATTGGCACATATTTTGGCAATTAAAATCGTCTGGCCCATTACAGTTATTTACTTTAAGTTCATCTGATTCTAGGTATTGTGAACATAATTCAATGAGCTCATGTACATTAGCTTTTCGTTTACGGCCGTTTAAACTAAAACGAAAATTTTGTAATACTCCTGTTATCGTCACTTCATAATTATCATTTCCAAAAGTCTCGGAAACAAGCAAGATATTCAACTCTTCCCCTTGTTTGGATTTTAATCTATAGTATATTGACGGCCTTTTCATTACGTTGAATGAATAATCTTGGAAAATAAACAACTATACATTTTTAATTTATAAAAATACCTTAAAATTAATATTATAACTAATAAAATATTTATAGCTTTTAATTACATAATATACAGGTTATAATGTCGTTTTATTGTTTAGTTTAATAATTTACTTGAAATTCACTTTAAAAAAATATTTTAAGATAATCGCAATGAAGATTTATACTTATTAATTAAAATTTACGATTATTTTGTAATTTAATTTACCAATTGGAATATCAATTTCACAACTAATACCAGAGTACTGTTCGGGACAATTACAAATTTGATGTCCTATGCCAGATTGACAATATCCATTGTTCATGCATCTTGATGGCTTGTCACACTTATCTTCATAAAGGCCACAATATGTCCCATACATTACACTTTGAGAAAAACTACATTCACAAGTTTCGCTAACTCTTTCATTTGAAACGTTATTGCAACCACCATCATGACATATGTTGTATCCTAGGTTGTCGGTTGCACAAAAACTATTTGAAATATTCACCAAGTTGAATAGCCCAATTAACAATAATATTATGTTAACCATTTAAAAAATTATATAAACATATGAAATTTAACATTGAGTTAACTTCCGATGGATATACTATAGATTATATTATTTTTAACAATGTTAAATTATAATCAATTAAATATTCCATAAATACTGAGATATGAATGAACATTAATTGTAAACAATAGGTTACTAAGGGATATTAATAATTATGATGCTATAGAAAAATTGATTTGATTTATAAAAATTATTTTAATCAAAAATATGTGAATATAGTTTATGTTGTACCCAATAATATAAAATAGGAGACAAAAATTTAACTCATAATCAATGTCACTAAGATATTTTACATTCACTTCTTTTTTTTTGGTTTAATTAAAAAAAAAAATTTTATCTCAAGTAAACAACAGTTTTTGACATGTAACCATAGACATTAACTAAGTGGGTTTAAATAAAAATTTGTATTTTATGATTATATAATATACTGATACCTAGTTAATTATTTACACTAAAATATGATTTTTTATTGGCATTAGGAACATATAATATGTCTGATGTAATGCAGTTCTTGATAAATAAAAGAATATTAATTTTGGAAAAACAAATAATTACTTGATACATTTTATATTTCTATAAAATTGAAACTAATCACATGTCCACAAAATATTATGAATAAATACTCTAATATATTTCATGAAGACTACCAATTTAAAAAGAGTCCTTTTCAGGACTACAAAATTTGATCTTTCTAATTTGTTTTTTCGATAAAATAATATAGTATGCCTAATAATTTATAAGTAAAATGCATTAAAATAATGATACTTATGTAGTTTACATTGCCTTGGACACTCTTAGATGTAAACACAGGATTGGCAACCATATTGTTGGGGGATATCACTAGTTGTGACAACAATAATATGATAAGTGTTTTGCCAGGCCTTGGAGTTTTTTTTGGATTGGTAAACATAATTACCTTAAAATGGATCATGCAAACCCTGGAACAGTTGTACAGCATTTCAGCTGGTTCATTATTAAGATCTCGTCTTCCGCAATCAAATAACCATTGTTGAGAGCTATAAATTAATTTATATAGTATAAGTAGGAACTTCATAAAATATGTTTTTCTAATAGATAATGTTTTTTTAATTAACTTACCGAGACTTTGGAAACCTAAATAATTTGCAATTTTCTTCCTTAGTTTTACTTTTGGCATTTTGGCAATTGTTAACAATGCAAAAGTTGACCATTGTTTATAGTAAAAAAGAAAAAAGAAAATAATTAAAAAAGAAAAAACACTGGAGAACCGTTAAAATTCAAAACACTCACATTTTTATTACCATACAACAGGTTATAGTGATATAACACCAAAAAATGGCCGCCAATTCTGTGTTTACATCGACGTGTCCGAGGCCTGATAATATGAATGTTTTGCATTTTAACTATGGTTATAATCGTGATTTTAACGGCTGCTAGTGGTTTTTATTTACAACGACCGCCTGTGTCTACTTTAAAATTTAAAAAACTATCGTATTTTTTTAAGGTCTTTTCTATTCTGTACCGATTTCACCAACACAGTTAATCGCGGTTAGCGCACCTTAATCACGATTAACATTTAACAGTGATAACCAGAGATTTTGGATTTCACCAAACTCGGTTAAGCGTAACCGCCGCGTAATCACGATTAAGAACTAACCGACCAATTTCGGCCGATTAGCGTTGTTGATCACGGTTAGAAGTTTCTACTATCAGTACTTATCAGTAATCAGTTGTTTATTATCGTTTAATGTTTTTGAATGTGCATACTGGAGATCGAAATTGTAACATAATAGAATTCAATATATAAATAAACGCGTTTATGATAATTCACTCCCCACTTCATGGTGTGCTGTTATGTGTTCGACAGAGCCACCGCGAAGTGTGTGGAGTGAATTATCAAAGCTGTCTGTCGTGTCGAAGTCGTGAACGGAGAGACATGGCGGCATCGCACGTTTTTTTCTCGTTGTGTCAATTCAATTTTATTAAGTTTATATTTTTTGTCTCGGTTTCTTTTTTGTTTTATTATTTTCCTAGTGAACAGTGCTGGTGTCTACTCGTATTTATTATTATAACTATATAGTGATATTGAATTAATAACATTTATTATTATAATGGCTATTGCTATTTGATTATTATCATTATTAACATTTATATATTAAGAGAGAAAAAGTCCTATCGGTTCAGGTGTGAATCTCGGCCATAGGTTGGTGACCGTGTGATGTCAAACGACGCTCGTATAATTTTTAAGTAAAATATATATAAAAAAATGTATGGGACGTCGCAAGACGAAACAAAATAGGTTTTCGATTGTCCTCACGTTGTCTGAAGACTTACAAGACAATAGACATATCAACATATCGATAACACAATTTTCTTTTATTTCACATTTTTGTCCTTTTTAATATTATTATTAACTAAATAAACATTTTTAAATTCGTCAGTAAAAAGACACCCATAATTTCTAAGAAAATGATTATCACAGTTGCCTTTGCGAATATAACATATTAACAACCTATCCAACTACATTTCCATATAATATATCAATCATCAGTTCGTTTTAAGTAACATGAAATATTACATTAACCAAGTATAATACATTCATATTTTGAGTACCTACTTCAGATTAAATTATAAAAATCAAATTTCAATAAAAACTGTTTATATTTTAAATAATAAGTAGGCACACTGATTTTTGAACACATTATCTAGCTACATTTTGAAAAAACTAATTATTTTTTCATAATGTGCTATATTATAATCAATTTAATGAGTACCATTTGTACCTTTTTACCATTAAAGTTTAAAGTCGTAACATAGGCGTGACCAGACCTTATTTGCAGGTCATGCACAGCAGTGGCATATTCAGGAGGGGTAGGTTTCTGCACCCCCCATCACCCCCTAAAAAAATGAGGTTTCGGTTTAAGGATATGACCTCCAAATTTTTTAATAATCATTATTATCTAATAATGATTAAATCAGTTTTACTTTTTTTATTAGGAATAAAAAACAATATTCCTTTTATTAGATAAATTAAATAACTAGGCAATATAAAATTGTATTTTAAAATATAATTAATTTGTAATACTTTTTACAAATATTTTTATAATCACAAATGGTCTTAATATATATTATAATTCTAAATGTCGTTTTGTAGGTATCATCATTTTAAATTCTTCGATAACTTCGTCATAATTAATATTTGTTGTCATCTGTTGTTCTATGAATAGAAACATTAAAGCGTCAAGTCTTTCTTGAGTCATGGTGCTGCGGAGTTTTGTTTTTACAATCGTCAGCTTAGAAAATGCACGTTCGCATGAACAAGTTGTTACCGGAATAGTGGTAAAAAGTACTATAACTTTATAGAAGTGAAGAAAAATACAAGTTCTATTATTTGAATTTAGAAAATCAATCCATTGATGAAGTGTTTTAGAAGTGGTTCCAGATGGTATATTAGGTATATTTTTAAGTAACATAATTTCAACTTGAATTTGTTCACTATCAATTCCAAATACATTATTCAAATATAATAAATCTTCTTGAGATGGCTCAAGTTTTAATATATTCGTAACAGCAAGTATAAGTTTTAATGTTTCCTGATTAAAACGATCATTCAAACCATTTAACAAGTCATCTAAAACAACATTAAAACTCGTAACTTTCATCTCTTCTTCTTTCGTACATGCAAAATATTGATTTTCCGATGATTGATCAATTTTTGAAGAGATTTTTCTTTTTTTTACTTGAGGAATGATTACTCCAGTTTCTGTACAACACTCAACTGTCTCATTATAAACTTTTTTAAATAAGTTATCATCTGATCTTAATTAAGATATGCTCAGTTTTAGTGATTTGATCATATTCAGAGAATTTAAACATGGAACATTCTGGCTCTTGCTGTATTGCTTTAACATTAGTCGAATCTAAAAAAAAAAAATTGAAATTATAGACAACAAATAGTATGTTGTTACTCACATATAAAATATATGTTAGAATAATGTATCATGTATGTATACTTGATTGATCATTAGTAGACATTGACGTGGAGGTGGAACATTCTGGATCTTGCTGGAATACATTAATATCGGTCGATCCTAAAATAATAATTACATTTCTAAAATATTTTCAACAGCTATAATAAATTACTTAATTAAAATAGGTAATTTACGATTTAATTCGATATTTTTTCCAAACAGTATTTTCACACAATTTAAGAATAAATATATTAAATATATTTATTATATAAGATCTATCACATCAATTCTTGGACGATTCCTACTTGAAATAATATTGTGACAGGGGTGGATTAGGTCTGGGCATTGTATTTCTAGATCAAGGGTTTACAAATTATCTGATAGACGGCTGAAGAGTGTAACTTACTTCAATGTCGTCATGGATTAGATGATAGGATCCAGTTACAAGATTCAGTAACTGATGCTTTATATGTTGAGTTAGTGTCAATTGCTCGTTTACAACTTACCCTATTGATGTTCATGATACAGTCGACTCTCGATAATTCATTGAAAGTGAACAAACGCCAAACATTAGTGTATTGACTGCTATGATATTTGTTGATAAGGCATGGAAAAAAGTGGCTCCTTCTACGATACTCAAGTGTTTTAAAAAATCGGGATTTACCATAGAAATTCAAGAAACAGAAAACGACCAGTTGAATATTGAATCGATACAATGGAATTCCCTGCCAACTCAAGAAAATGTATCTTTCACTGATTATGTCAATGTAGATGAAGATGTTGCTGTATGGGGAGTCCTCTCTGACACCGAAATTTTGGAAAATACATTGAGCATTGATGAAGACAATGAAGATGACACAAGTCCCCTACCTCTTGTGACTTTAAAAGAAGCCAGTTCATCCTGGGAAATATTACGAAATTTTTCGCTCCAGTCAGAAGTCACTGTTGAGGTTTTTGATGCTTTATTTACTATAGAAAATACTATTGAAAAAATGAAACTAAATTCAATGAAGCAGAAAACCATTACAGATTTCTTTAAAAAATAATAATCTTTTATAATAATAATAAATAATTAAAAAATGTTAAAATTAACAATAAATAACTCTAATATGTATGTCGTATCACCTAATTTACTGAAATAATTAATATGTATGTGTGTATGTACAATAATAAAAAACAAAATTTTTTTCTTAACTCTATAATTCGAATTTTTTCAGCAGTCCCGTCAATTTCGAATTATCGAGAGTGGACTGTATCTTCTAACATCTGACTATTTGACAAAAAACACAATCAAATTAACAACTTAATTTTAAAATGGAAAAAAGTCAACGTTGAGTATATTCTATGGATTTGCAATATTGATGTTGAAATACAAAAAGCGCATTAGACTGGCGACTCACCGATTACGACAGGAACAGCATCTATAGTTACGATTGTTATTGTTTCGATAAACGTGAGGGCCAACGGAATAACGATCGTTTTATATTATTCAATAGTCGATGTCGTCCGATGGTGAATATTCGATAGTTCTAGCATTGATTATATAATAGTCTATTATATAATCAATGGTAATAGGTATAGAACTATAGACAAATATGTTATATTATACTGTTTGTATATATATTATTTTTTTAAAATTTCTATATTCTAATGAGTTATGAATTATGAAATTAACAAAGAAATAAAGCTTATTACTTATTACCTACCTACCTACTTGACATTTGATCAATATTAGTTGTTCAATTTAATTTTTTATTAGATTTTTTTTTTTTATTCAATTACATTGAAATGTTGAGTGACGATTTCTGAGTACTCGAAACTTCGTTCCCGTTTCCTCTTCAAAATGTTTACAGTTTCCATAGTTAAAAATCAAATAAACAAAAAACAAAAAACTGTTTCAAATTTTAACGATCGAGAACAGAAATTGATAAATAATAATGTAACTGTTATCATATTTCGTAGGCCACAGCTGTTTGATAGGAACACTAATCATGGTTAGTAGAGTTACCGTGGAACCATGATTAGCATGGTGAAATCCAAACCTTAATTAATCATGATTAACTTTTAATCATTATTACTGTAACCACGATTAACGCATATTTGGTGAAATCGGCCCTAAGTGGAATATGAAATCAAAAATTGGTTTATAAAAAATGTACTTTTTTAACTGAACATAATTTTACTCGGTATAATTGGTCACACTGATACACGTATGTATGATTTCTTCCAAGAAAATGGTGAATTCATTTTCACAGTCCCCCTGCGTGTTTTTTTCCATGAAATGTTTCATTAAAATTTCTTACCCATTCCCAGTGTTGATTCTGATTTATTAATTCTGTTTTATTGTAATTACGTCGATATAATACACCGATGTCCGATCGTTTAAACAATTTTATATTCATTTCTTAAATTATATACGAAAAATAATTACATTTCATACGTCCACGTTTGCAATGGAGAATAATGAAAATAAGTTCTCGGTAATAAAACGCAGTGAGTATTAAACCTAATTCATAGATATTATTCTAATTAAATAAATAAGTGTTGTGCTGAACGTTGATAAATAATTTTACCGAATAATCATGAATCATGATCATTTACATATATTATGTTTTCACAAAAATTACATGAGAATATAAAAAAATAAAAAAAATGAAAATAATTAATGTTAAGTGATTAATACTCGTTTAATTATAACAAAGTATTATTAAATTTATATAATCATTTATTATTTAAAAACTATTAAATATATAAATAGTACAAATAAAATAATAAATAAAAAAAAAATGAATAGGTCTTATAATAATAATAATAGCTCTTGCCTGGTATTATAATATAAAAGTGCAAACATTAATACCGGTTTAAATAAACCATCAGGTGTATATAATGCACTCTTATATTTACTTTGGAAATAAAAAAACTATATGAATAAACAGTTTAGTTTAAAAACGATTAAAATTATCAACTAACTTATTAACTAGAAAATATCTTATAATAACTATTTTATATAGATGTAAATAATTACATAGATTATATACAAATAAATTATTATTTTTTTTTGTGATTTTTGTTCTGATAAATTAATAACATAAATGATACAACAGATTATACAAACAAAGCTAATCAAATAATATTTTATATAAATAGTAACCAGCTATAGGAAACTTCCTTTCAATACAAAAAACAAAGTATAAGGAAAAGAAGTCAATTATTTTAAGCATGGGATGAAACATTTGTCTGCATCAATTAAGAGCATAAAAAAATAAAGGATAATATAGCAATAGCATAAAACTATTAATACATTTGATAATACAACTTAGAAGTTATAGGTATGAGGTCAATATAGTAGTCAATATTGGTGAAATTGAAAGGACAAGAACACAAAATTATGGTTTATTCATTAAAATAGGAGCTTAACTATAATAGACTTGCAAACTGGCACATTGAGATGTTATTCTTTGATGTCAGTTGATGTGTTAAGTAGACAGATGAATGATAGTGTCATACAATGATTTGGTTGGATTCAATATGTTTGAAAGATAAATTTATTTCACTTGTTACTTGATCAATTTGTAGTTTGCAGTATTTATGGTTTTGGTGTTTAATTTGAGATGTTTGTGTGAATCATTGCAAGAAATTGAAGTGTAATTTGTCACAAATATGTAAAATTAATGTTTTAGGTATCATCAAAAACTCCATGATGCTCCATCATGTAGTTAGCGTTCATACTAAGGTACAGAATTTTTTAATTTAAATACCGAATTTTATACATATTTATTTACATAGGTAGCATTCTAATTCTTAAATTGTAAAAGAATTACAGACTTTATTTATTTTTTTGCTTTGATACCGTGTTTCAATTTGAGACTTAATAGGGTAATTAAAATTGAAGCAACTATCCAAGACAGAATTGATATAAACCCTTCCGAAATTACTGGATGAGATATTCCCCAATTTCTCGTATTCATTGATCTAAATGATTCAATAGACATAGTTAATGGAAGAAACATGGTGATCTTTTTAAGTAACGGATGCATGGCTTCTAATGGCCACATAATACCTGAATAAAACAAAATAATAATGACATAATTATATTTTATTAACACTTTTTTGTTGTTTATTAATAAACACTTACCGCCTAAGAATACTTGTGATATAACCAAACATACTCCAAAGAATGTAGTGGTTTTCTCATCGTCAAATGTTATACTTGCCGCAAAACCTACAATAAAGATTATATAAATTGATAAATTGTATGGTAATAACTCAAAGTTTTAATAGTAGTTTAATTAAAATATTTTGTAGTAAAATTAATAATCTGTTACAGATTTTATGTACTTAAAGCTAATTTACTTACCTAAGAATGTTCCGCATAGCCCTTGTAATAATGCAATTAAAAAGGGCCAAGTCCAAGTGTTTAAGAATGTGTGCTTAAATATGACAAATTGTAATACAAATGCTGTAATTGTTTGAAGTAATAACATTATCATTTGTACCACCAATTGCGATAGTATAACTTCAAAAACAGTAAGTCCTATATGAATAAAAATTTTACTAGTCAAACAATGAAAATATTGAATTGGATATATTACTCTTACCCGATACGAGACTCCTTTCAATTAGACCGCTGTTTTTTTCCATGTTAAATGATAATGCAGTAAACAGGTACGTTAGGTACAATTCCACTCTATAACATTAAATAATCATTATTTATCATTGAAAAATGTAATAGTTATAGACGTTATAGTATATTATGATATATATTAAATATAAACCACAGTAATTTTATTCATTTGGAAATAAAGTGAAAATTAATTGAAATTTTAAAGTTTTTTAAAGAAAAAATATATGTAATTTATAATAATATAATAATTATTTATATGAATTTTATTAAAAAAATATTTTTTATTGAACTATTCTCAATTAACCAATCCCCCGTGATTAATTAATATTATTATAACTCATGTACATACATTGATATCACTGCAGCAGCTCCATAATACGCCATATTAATATTATATGTCCCATAAACTGGTTCCATAATCTAAAAATTAAAATAATACATATATTTGATAAAAAAAAAAAAAAAAGAAGAACAAATGTTTAAACTACATAATTTTAACAATTTAATCGAATGATTTTTTTTTTTTAATTGAAGATATTCATAAAATATGTGCATACTTTAAATGGCAATGAATTTACTGTAGTTGTTACTGTTGATGTATCACATTTTTTAAAAGCTACAGTGATATCTCTATAACTTTGAACTAATCTTCCTTGAATTAACTTGCTGACTACATAGTCTGAAACGAGGAATTTATACATTTATTTTATTCTTTTAATTTGAGATAAATTCAAAAATTACTCGACATATCCAATGATGATGTTATTGTAGATTCATCGATTTCATCGGAACTCATAATTGTCGGGTTACCAAATCTTAATTGGATCATATCAGTAAAATTTTTTTCAAATTTTACAAAACCCCAAATGAAACCATTCGCCGTGTCTTGTTTTGCTAATTCAACTTCGTTATAGTATTTCTGTGGACATAAACCATATCTGCTAATAATTTAAACGTCTTAGAAAATAATAGGTATGATTTTAAATATAGTTTTCGGAATTCCATTAAATACTTATTCTTTAAAAAATTATTACCAATGTAAGTTATTATAATACTTTAAATAATATATTAATTACCAAGGAGAATTTTTTTCCCATCTCATTTATGTATTTGCAGCTTAGTGGAATTTGGCTATCACATAAATCAAATGGTTCAATTGAACAATGTGAAGGCTTTTCATAGTTGATAATTCCTAATTGTAGTTCACTTGGCCATTGCCCAATTGCCAAATTATATATTGTTATAATAAAAAGTGGCAAGAGATAAACGAATAAGATCATTCTGAAAATATATACAAAAAAATATTAGTTTATTTTCTGATATTGATAATCTATATTTCTTGTAACTAATAATATAATGTAATTAATAAATTTGTGATTTCATTACAGATAATGTGAAATATTGTAAGAAGAATTTGATTCATAATTTGTATTTACCTAGTTGAAATGTCCTAATCAGTTAAACGCCTACTACTAAATCATTCAGCCAAATAAAAATGAATGTAATACTTGAAAAAATAGGTATGGTATTGTTTTGTTTCAAATTAATTAAAAAAACATAAGCTGAGAAATAATATTTAGGTCATTAGATTGTTTCTGTTGGCGATTATTTTGGTAATTATTATAAAATGTATTTTTTTGATTCAAATCTCATAATTGTACAAAATAAAAATGGACGATTTTAATGATTATAATGATTGTAGGAAGTGTAATATAAGATTAGACAAAGCCAACAGATGTTGATCTTATATATATTTTTTGCTAAGTTAATTATTTTAATGACGTATAATTAAAATAGTAAAATATAAATATTACGGGTAACACAACTGGACATTACTAGTTTTGGCATGATATTATATTCGCTTTTAATCAATAGTTTGTTTTATATCCTTAATGATTTATATTGTAATTTAATATTAAATACTTTTTTAATTAATATAAAATAATTCTTACGGCCAATTTCTGACACTCCAATACCAATGTTTCAATAATTGAGCTTTGAACCGATTGAAACTAAAAAAAGATGTTTTTTTCAAAGATGTTGTAGCTGGTTCAATAGACTTTGTTTTGAATTCCTCCTAAGAAGCAATTAAAAAACATAGTACATAGGGTGGACCGGAACTGAATGGTTTATAACTAAATTATAATTACCACATTGGCTGTAGACTGCTTTTGACTGAGTATTAAAAAGGCGCTTTCCAGTGTATCAGCATTACAAGATGCCATAATTTCTCGCGGCGTAGCTTCAGACAATAAAACGCCTTTTCTCATTAAACCTATCTGAATTGAATTTTAACTTAAAATTGTTTTATTGAATATGTTTTAAGTGAATTATTGATTTAAATATCTATTTACTCTATTTGCTAGTCGTGCTTCTTCAATGTAATGAGTTGTTATAATTATTGTCTTTCCACGATTTGTTAAGTCTCTTAAATATTCCCATATGCTACAAATAATAAACCAAATAATGAAGTATATTCGATCAAACATTATAACTTAATATTATTAGTATAATATTAAATATGTGTACACATTGTGTATAAAATGAAAATTTTTTGTTAATTATTCATTTTTGATTCAAATATTAAAATAGTATAATATTAATTAATTCAAATAATAGACTAAAGGTCAAAATAATTTAATTAATAATATTTTTATTAATTGATTTAAACTTCAATCTTACCTTGCACTAATTATTGGGTCAAGTCCAACTGTGGGTTCATCTAATATCAATAAACTAGGATCATGTAGAAGAGCTGTACACAGGGAGAACCTTCTCTGTTGTCCACCACTATAAATTATTTAATTATTAGGTTAGTTGAGAATTAAAAGTGTATGCATTTTTCTTTATTTAAAATTACCTCATCAATCCAAATTGAATAGTTTCTGAAGGAAGTTCCATAATATTTATCAGCTTCTTTCCTTTATCTACAATATCTTCATAAGACATCTCATACAATGAGCCAAAATAATGCAAAGTTTCTAATATGTTAAATTCATAGTAAAGTGCCAATTCCTAAATGAAAATTTAGTATTATTATGAATGCATTTAAATTTAAAAACCAAAAGAGACATTGAAACATGAATAAATTATTTATTATATATTGTGATTGTTTTATAAGAAAATAAAATATTGTTATTGTTTATGACGATTTAAAAGTACTTGACTAATCTAACCTAACTTACATAATAAAATGAATTTGTTACTTGCGTTAAAATTAATTCAAAATTTCCTCAATTAAATTAAATATCATGTAAAAAAAGTTTTCACTTAACTTATACATAAATGGATTTGAAAACTATTACAATTTAAAAAGATGTTGGAATCATACCTACAGTTTTTACTATTTTAGACTTTTTATTTACAGGAATATTATTTTTGATTGTATTTTCAAATAAAAAAATAATTAAATTGTATTACATAATTAAAATACATTCTTATAGGCATACAGAAATACTTAAATATTGATATATATATATTAGAAATTTTCCTAGTCTTATTGATTACCTATGCTAATGATTAATGAACTATACATTTATTTTAAATTTGAGTGATGAAACATTATGTATGTTTAATTTTAGAATTATTTAATTGTTATTTCTATAGTTTATATTTAATGCATTTTGTGGTTATTGTCTAGATGTTCAATTTGTACTTATGAGTTGGTACTTGAAATAAAATATTCAACGGAAAGAAGTCTAGCTGTTTTTTCTCAATGAACATTATAATAACTGCTTAACAGATGAATACAACTTAAAATGTTAATTATATACCAAAACTGAGTTATCTTTCGTTATTTTGGTAGACACACAGTAATACAAAGGTTAGTACATAAATTTAATTTCGTATAAGTTATTATTATCACCAGAGTCTAGAGCAATTTTGTTAACATACACAGTTAGTCTTCAAATACAAAATTACTAAGTTATAAAATTACTCTGAGTTTGAATTTGTAAAATTACCTCCAGAACTCCTCCAGGCTCTTATTTTTAAATGAGATATAACATGCAACTTTTGGTCCAGTTTTACAATTTAAAAAATTGTGTGCTCACAAAAACAAAGTAACGTCATTGTAAAACATATAATGCATATGTTTACATATGTATTACCTCGGGTTTTTTAATCTTAAATGTTGTTTCATAAAAAGATTGAAAATTATATGTTTAAAGGACTCTTATTTCAGAACTAGAGATTTTTAACTGTATCAAATTGCATCCGTTAACATATTTTTTCAATAAACTCTGTTCTTTAAATATCTATACTTATGGTAATAATAATAATAATATTACATAGATTTACCGTCTTAACCATTGAACATTAATCATTTTAGTTGCAGTGAAATGATTAAAAATAATGATATGTAAAGAATGAGTTAAGTAGTAAAAATTAATGGCGGTTAAAAGAACAAGTTCAGTTGTAATTCGCATATATGACGTCAAACCGAAGTATTTTTTATTCACAGACAATGGTTTGTGACGGCAGTTAGTAATTTTGCAACATCCGTCTCCTCCCCTCCCCACCTTATAACCTGTGATCATTCATTCTATGTAGGTTCCTACGTGTATCATTTTTATTATGATTCTGATAGCATATTTTAGGAACCGCTATTACCTGAGGCATGTAACCTATATCTCTTTTCTTTTTCACTGAGAGTTGAATGTGTCCAGCGTCCAATCTGCCTCGGCCAGTAATACAAGTGAGCAACGTTGTTTTGCCACATCCACTTGGACCCAACAAGCCATATCTTTAATCACATTTATTGAATAAAATTATATAAATCCTCAAATATTTTTTATAGATTTACCATAATATAATTATAATAATAACTTATTAATAAATGTTAAAAAAAAAATCAAATAATAATTACATTGTCCCGTTCTCCACATTCATGTTAAACCCATTTAATACAACCGTGCTCGAGTTGTATGATTTATATGCATCAGTTATTTTAACCGACAAATTATCTTTATTAAAGGTTGTGCTCGTAATGCCGAGATCGACGTCCTCCATCTTAAGAATTGAAGTTGCTATCTGAAAAAATTTAAACAAATACATATGAATCGATGGATCAGAAATACCGGTCACGTGTCAGCTCGAAAAAAACTTAAAAAGTATGTATAAAACGTTTTTAATAATACATCTTATATAAGACATAAAACACGAATAGCTATAACATTCTATGAACACTATGAACACGCAATTGAAGATTTAGATTTTATTACCTAATAGTGTGAAGGTATCGTAAAAACTCAACCTTGAAAAAACAGTATTTTTTTTTCAATTATTTTAAATAATATATTATATAGGAACTTGAAAACTATATTTTATAGTATATTTCAAATAATTAGGTATGTATAATATCGGCCATAATTTTTTTTTTAAGTTATGTGGAGGTATTATGAAACTTCATGTTAATTAAAAAATATACCTCTTTAGAAAGATGATACACGGTTAATAGGTGTAATTATTTTCAATTTATAAGCCATAATAGTTTAAATAACAAATACATAATATTATTAACGATTTTCCTTATGTTTTAAAATAATTAAAAAAAAAAAATCATGCATGAAGTACTTTTAGGTAAAATTCTGTATTATTGGGGTACCATTTGATATCTATTTGTAGATTAAACTCAGAAAAATTGTTGAGGTTTTGAAAAATATGTAATTTTGATTTTTAGGTTCTAAGCGTAGTGCTAGAGGAGTAGTCGTTGACTAGCGATTATGTATATTTTTATTAAGTTTTTTTTTCCCCATTGAAAACTGCGGAACTGATAACGTTTCGAAATTTGTTAAAAACGATAAGTAGTACTGCTCGTACATAATATTACGTGGACCTATTTTAATTTATAAATAGGTTATTGAAATTCAGAAAATATTCATTTTCGTTTTTGATCGGCTAGACAATTTTATTTAATATATTTCGTTCGGTGATAGTCGGAAAACGTCGCGTAAACACTGTTCGTTCCCGAGTTGTTCGCGCGCGCGCGCGTGACATAATAATCGTGCACGTGGCGGGTTTAGACGCGTAAAATATTAATGACACAATGCAGAAGTCGTCGGATTTTTTTGCTTCAGAAGTTCGAATCCGTGGTACCTACAGATCCGGTTGGATCGGGTTAGGCTAGGTCGAGATGAGTAGTAAAGAACGGCCGACGCCGCCGTGTGGAAGAAAATAAATAACGTTTTTACCGGGTCCGTTAACCCGCGCGATCAGGTTCCCAAACGAGTGCAGTGCCAATGCGGATTACGCCCGGGCACGTCGCGATGGGTTTTGCGTCGCGGTAAAACGCACGCACGGAGGTGTATTCGCCCTCGTGCCATCTCGGCTGCGGCGGCGGCGGCGAGAGGAAACCGACGCGAATCAGTACGCCGCGTACGGAATTCAAGGTCGCGATCGTTTCCGGACGACGGTAAATACGAAATAATAATAATATACGTTTAGGCGTAGGTACACGACGACGTGTTTTAAACGGGCACGGCGAACGCGGTATAATTACGTCCATTGGCGCTTTTCCACAAAAACAGTCGATTTGTTGTCGGTTCCTCGGGTTTCCCGTCCGCGTGTTATTGTTATTAACCTAGTGCCCGCGTGCATCGCGCCGCAAAAAATACTAATTACAGCGTTCGAATCGCCGCGCGGTATGACTAACGTGTAGTATGCGTATAAATGTATAATATTATTATACGACCGCCGCCGTACGGTTTTGTTTTTCTCACGTATGCGTGGCGGATTAAAGATTTTTTTTCCTTTCCATCTCAGTCGCAGTCGAATTTATTTTTAATCCCGCGTCCACCGCGATAACTGCCGTTAAAGTTTCTGCGAGATCGTCTGTCTTCGTACTGTTTTTCATATATATTTTGCACATGTAGTGTGCACTACCCCGACTACCCCCCCCCCCCTCATATGGGTTAGGTTATGCCGTAAGAACGCGATAGAAAAAAAGAAACTGTCGACTGTTGTTATAGTATTGTACACATTTAATTATTATCACGACTTGAGTGTTATATTACCATATTCATACCAGAAAACAAATCACAATTTTCTTCATATTGTTTTGTAATTGAATTTCCATTGACTCCGAGCATAATAATACCCACCCACTTAAATGGATTAATGTGTATGTACATATTGATTTGATTTTACGTCTTACTTGTCACGCGGAAACGATAAATGTTTAAAAATATATTAAAATATGTATAAATAGGTGTTAATGCTTTTAATTGTACATTTTGTAGGTACTCGTGATTTCCTAGTCATTTCATAAACATACTACATTATCACATAGCCTGAACTATATTATTATATAGTATAAAGTAAATAATATGTATGACATATTTACCAATGTCTTTTAATTATTAATATGTAATTTTTAAACATACGAGCATGTTGATTAATATCCAAGTATTATTAAATATATATATATATTATATATAAATAATATAAATAAAAATGAAATAAATTACATTTAGTGGTGCATACTAGTTAGCTTCCATCTTTATTGTTAATAAAAAAGTAAATTTTTATTAGTTTATTACTATTTACAGTTGCCTCCCGTAGTCGGGTAGTTCAAAATCACATTCGAGTTGCCTCACAAAACTATTTATATACATAGGTGTAGTGGCTTCCCATAAAGGTATAAGTACAGTGGTTCATAAACTCTGCTGAGTAAATAGATAAATTTTATAATTCATTTGTATAGTTAAATGAAAAAAATTAAAAAATCAAATCATTTTGTGATTAATACCTACTCTAAAAATGATAGAATAACAATTTATTATTAAATATTTAAAATATTATAATAATTTGAATAAAAATAAATACATGTTCGATTTTTCTAGTGAAATCAGCTAACGATTACATCCCGATAGCATACAGTCTTGAACTTAAGACAGGGGCGTATTTATGGGGGGGCTGAGGAGGCTTCAGCGCCCCCCCCCCAAAATCTCAGAAAAAAATGTTTACCCTGCTTTTACCTTATAAAATGTAAATTGTAGCTCATATTATCATTGTTTTAAGAATCATCAGTTTCAAAATCGAAATACGCCCCTGACTTGAGACGCCATTTTCTTACATATAGTTACATCCGATTTTGATTAAGTATCTCATTGCACGAAAATGTATAATATCCATAATGGTTCACTCGTCAAAAATACAAATCTCAGATAATCTCTATTATTAGTATACTCGGCATACGAGTATGACCGGTGATTTATCGAATCTAGTCACCGTTATGTACAGCGTGACCCCGTTTGAAAACTTACAGCCTGTTGTAGTGAACGCACTCGTTCGTGATACTTTTTTTTAAGTGAAATCTATTTGGACGAAAATCATTGGCTTTTCTCTAATCGATCTTTGTCGTTTCGTTTTTGTTGGAACTTGGGGAACCGTCGTCGTTGGATCTGGTCATCCGAATTGTTCTGATAATGGGGAATTACTGTAATTACTGTAATTATTTAATTGTTTATTCTTCATTCAGTTTACAATTCGTGTTGGTAATTCATTCATTAATTTTGTTCGCTTTAATTTACTTTTAATTACATATTTATGTGTAATATCTGACGTAGTTACTATAATCACAATGAGTCGAAGACACAATCGTGTATTTTTATTTGTATATTCTCATCAAGTAGATAGTTTTGAACTGTACCTATATTATAAAAATAGATTTTATGTATTTCATATGGTGTTAAGTTTTATGTTTTAAAATACTGTTAAGTTTATTTTATATAGCTCGTCCATTGGTAGATAGTACTATTATTATAGGCATAGCTACTTTTCAAAGGGTAATCATTGTGATTTATAGATGAGGAAGTCTTTATTTATTCGTGATTTATACTTTATTCAAACTAATATAACCCTAAACCAACTTTTCGTGTACAATGCATATAAAATCAAAAAATTTAAATAATAATAGTTTCGCTGTGATGTCGAAGGATAAAAACATAATTAAAAAAAATTAAAAAAAGCAATAATAAAATCAAAGGCTTTAAAATAAAAATGTTTACGGTCATTTAGACATAAATCTCATATCACTAATTATGATAGTCACGTTATCTAATTTAAAAATTTAAAACTAATAAAATTCGATGTAAATATTGAGTATTTAATGAGAAAAAAACACTTGGATGTAGTTTGGAACATTACGTTTAATTATAATGAGTACTTTTCTACCCTTACGGTTTATATATACCTAGATAATTTACTATAACTAATACATGGTATCATATTGAAATCAGTCAATAACTCGATGTAAGAGTGATCACTGATCACGAATTTTAACATCGTGTAATGCATGTGAAATGTATACATTGTAAACTACGAGTATATGTCATAAAAATAATCAATAACCAAACTACGTTGTAGATAATCTCAAATTATAATCATTGGTTTAAGGCTACATTTCGTTGTAATTTAAAAAAACATGCAATATAAAATCCAAACTACATCTTATATTGTATGTATAATATGTAATCTATATGTTATGTTTTTAATATTGTACTGGTTATCATTGACGTCATTTTTGTTTGCTCAGTATCATATGTGAACATTATAATTGAATTTTAATTCTATGTTTAGTTTCTCGTTCTTTCAAAATATAATTCTATAGGTAGTTGAAATTCGAATGTGCAAACAATATTTTCTGAATATTCAAACAGAAGTGTATTACAATTACTGTCATTATTCATTTATATCTACATAAGCATTAAAATAAGGTAGATATTATAGTTTAGTATGATCACTATCATATAATAATTATATGTTGTGAATTTTCTACGTATAATTCGCATCAGATTTATTTTTGATCCTGGACGAGTCTTCTAATTGGAGGTGAGAAGGGAAAATAGTTTATTTTAATTCTATAATAGTAATTTGAGAATGAATTTTTCAAGAAAATATAATTTTTTTAGATTTGGATTTAAAATGACGCCCAATGTCTGTGTTTCGCAGGATTTTTTATCGTTTTATTATTCAACAATAGTTTAACTACAATCAATCATGATTATCAACCGTGCGGTTTGTAGACTATGATTTATAGGCATATTTACATTATGTTCATACAAAAAACATGACTTCAATTGATGCGAAATATTTATTTATTTTTGAGATTTTTGAACAAACAAAATACCAATGCATACTAGGGGGTTCGTTCTATACAAGACACTTTATAATGCACTTTTGTATTTACATACAGGCGGACGTGCTTACATTATACGAATTATCTATTGTCTATACCGTTCTTTACCATGATAAAGACACTCTGTTCACGGAATTTTTGTATAACATCATGAACTACCTAATAGGCACTTAGGTCTAAACCATTAGGTTTATGAATTTACGAATAACTATTACGAAATCGATAAATTAGATGCTTGTCATTTTTGTCATGGAAAAATATCTATTTGAAAAAAAAAAATCAAAAACTGTATTTTAATTATATTATAATTTGATCATTATTTTATACTAAATAACTGTTTACCGACATAATTACTTGTCGCATATCTAATGATTTCATAACCTACCTACAACACTAATACTCTGTTGTTCATATCAATAATAATTATTATATTATACTGATTGAACTAGTAACTTATAAATTAAAATAAATGAAATATAAACTGTTTTTAGTGGAAAAATCTATTTAGTTGTGTATAATATATTCTATCGTTTATTTTTATTTTTTATGTATTTTAGAATAGTTGTTTTAATCGATTTAATTTGTATTGAAGTTGAAAAACTTTTGTACTTAGTGGTAGGCAATTGTACGAATTCGTCGTAAACATCTTAAAAGTTCTTCTCAATAAAATCATAAATCACATTGTAAATTACAGAAAAAAAAAAATTGAATATAATTTAACGAGTGCACAGTAGTCTTTTTACACTACGTTCATTTTATTATTTCTTAATTTAATTAAAAATTTCATAGTCTTTATGATGGCAATGAAGTTTTATTCAATATGTTTGTCTTAAAAAATATAAACTCTAATTCTTAAGTATTTTCTAAAAGGTAAAACGCGACAATTCGGAGAGTTGAAATTATTATCTTTTTATCTAGACAAATAGCTATTGAAATTATTCTTTTAAGCTCACTATATTTTTCATGGGCAGGGTTTTATCACGCACGTGGTTTTTAATGTATTTTTTGATTTTTTTTTTTTGAACGTTTGAATATGATTAAAAATTACTCGCATAGATGATCGTGGGTTGTATTTCCTGTATGACCGGTTTGAGGATTTTTAACACAAATGATATTTGTGCAAATCGCTTATGCAATAAATCTGGTAATCATTTTATGTAAAATACACTTTGCATATATTTCGCATAGTCCTTAGAATTAAACTGTTACTTAGTACTACTTTTTCGTTTATAACTTGTTTCCGAAAATATTGCGAGAATTCAGAAATTGGGTTTGTAGTCGCGAGAGTTTTTTTTTTCTTTTCTACAGTCACCAAAATCACGAAAATAGGTATATTGTTCTGGGTTTAAATTTTCAAGGATTTTTTTTAGGGAATTTTCAAATATTTATCGCCTAAAATATAATTATTTTTTTTTATTACCTAACTAACGATCAAAACCTTTGAAACAATAATATAACTAATTATATTAAAACTAATATGAATTCTATATTTCTCATCCTTGACCCAAGTTGGCGAGCTGAATCCGGATATTATACGTTTTCTCACTAATATAATTATTACTATGATGACTTAGTGTAATTATTACATATATACACAATATACGTTGTATATTTTACAAATAAACGATACGTGCATGTTCAAATACGTATTACGTGTTATTAAAAAAATGTATAATACATTTTTAGGAATTAAGTAGGATGTAGTTGGGGTATATATTTAATATATTTATAAAATGTTAAAATATTTTCCCGAGATGTACAACCGCGATAAAGATCACGTGTCATTTTTTCGATTTCCTCGGTATTTTTCCGAAGCTAAGAAAGCAATTTAAGCAAACCTTCTGAAAATGTGGACTTGAATTAAAACGAAAATAATTTTGTATTTCTTTATGAAAAGAGATGAAATAGATCGTATACTTTGATAATGGTTAGTTTGATGGACGGATTAGCCATGTGGTATTATGATAAATTAATAAATATAAGTATATATAAAAAAAAAAAAAAAAAATCAAAAAACCTGGGCTTATATATTTTTAAAAACGTTTAAAATTAATGATATTTGTTGTACTTTTTTATTGGTACTCGAATTCATATATTTCAATCATTTAATTATTCCTTCTGTGAGTTTATATCATTTATTTGTTATTTTTTCTAGAACATTTAATAGGAGAGTGCGAATTCAATTGAAATTTTGTTTAGGTAATTATGTTTAGTTATATTTTTAGTACTTTTTATTAAAGACATAACATATGATTATAATAACCTAATATCCTTTTTAATAATGGTCAATAAATGTTTTGATTTTGCGTAAAATGATTTAAAGAAAAAAAAAACGAATTGTCTTCAATTATACAATCAATCCAATTACAGTCTGAATAATATTAATATTTATTCTTATATGCATTTGAAAAAATAAATAATAAGTAGTTATCGAGCAATCTCATTAGGTAAAGTTTAAAAAAACGGTTTTGTTTTTATATTTAGTTGACAAACATATTTTAAGTTTCGGACGAAAAACATTTGTTAACATAGTAAAATTTAAAAACTACCCGATGTTCAGTAGCAATTATTGTAATAGTTTGATATTAAAAATGTATTTGTACACTAGACAAGCGATAGTTCACAATAAACAGACGATTTGAAAATGAATAATATAATGATAGAATAATCTTACCTTAAACTAACGTAGTTGACGATAACTGAGCGAAGTGTTATAGTTTTGCGACTATAAATTCATTATAGTTTAAGTCGTGTGTGTGTGTGTGTTTTGTAGTTGAGCGTTAAATATTTACTGGTAATAATCGCCACCCGGCTGTGGCTATCGGTGTACTGATCTTATGGTATACTCTCCGCGTTCTGTTGTTTCGCGGTTTAGTTCAAGGCTCAAATTATAACTGATACGATTTGTATAATAAAATTTGACAAAGGAATACTTAAGGATAACCTGTTTTTTTTTTCGCTGTAGACCATTGTTAAACGAATCTAATTTTTACCTATACCAGTATAATAATATTATGTGTATAACAAACTCGCCGATGTGTTTACTTTAATGATTGGGCCTAATTTTCATTTATAATTACTGTTCTCATAAGAACACTATAATTAAAGAAATAAGAAAATTGTTTGGGAATCATCTCTTTTTTTAAATGTAATTTATAAAATGTAGTCGTGTATTTTGATGTAAACTTTGTTGTGATAAATATGGCCATTTTGTTATGTATCTATATGATATAAAACATAGACTTATATTCAAAACTGGAATATATTTTGTTTTAATATATTCAATTGTAAGTTATAACTTTATAAGATTATAAACACATGTATTAGTCGTGTGATATAATGTTGTTGAATCATAAAAAAAAAAAAATGTTGTTTTTACATATTCTGTAACATTTCTATAGTATATTACTAACCGTAAAAAATTTAAGGCACTCTTTTCAGAGTAGTGATTTAATAATTCAAATTTAAACATAAATTAAGTCTAAATTTAATTTTTATTTAACCAATGATTTCAGTTATTATTTCAGCTGCCTATTTATTATTTATATGCTTAAAAAATCACACTATAAATGTTTTGTTTCCCTGTCACTGTTCAAAAACTGAAATACAATTTTGGGTATGAACAGGTTTAAAAGTCTAAGCTCAGACAATTTCGATTAAATAACAAAATAAATATAGTTTTTTTTTTTTTAAATCAACTTTTCATGTAAGTAAAAATTAATTTCGTTCTTAATTATATTATTAAGTTTTGTTTGCGTTAAAATCTACGAGTATTTCATATTAAAACAATAATTTCAATAAATATTAAATCCTTACGTTTTTATAACTAAACTAATAGATTCATAAGTCGTCCGTGTTCGTTCTTAAAAATATACTAATTTAACTCGATGTTTTACTTATATTTTTTTTAAACACAATCAAAATGTTATTTTACCACCGTTCACACAGTTCACGTTTGTTGTTAATATTTTTAGTTTTAAATCTATATTCGAAGTGTTAATTAATAAATACGTTAGGGTTGAATTTTGAATCCTTACCTTAAAAGCAGCAATATCTATCTAGAGAATATCAAACCAACGTTCGGAAAATATTTCAGACTCTTGTTCAAAACAAATTTAATAAACTTTTCATTATTTTTCACTTCGCACTTGGGTGGTGTGTAACGGCGTACCACGGAGACACGGTCGGTACTCGGTACTGATGAGTAGTGAGAGGTCTTGTGAGTAGCGGTCGGTTTGAAAACATGTACCTATAAACACATTATGCTACAGCCAATAATGAACCCGTTTGCGTTTATATTTTTTCATTGTGATTTTTTACCGCAGTTTATAGAGTTTTTTTTTTCTCTTAAGAACAGTTATGGTTGGTGGTGGTGATACGTGCTCCCGATGTTGTGCGCATACATGTTACATATTTCGAATAGTACCTATCAAATAATATAACATTGGTGTATAATAATATGTAACGAGTAATAATAATGCGTATCTGCAGTGTACATATTGTATATAATATGTACATAGCCGTCGCTATTTGCAAAATAAAATATATATCACCGATACTCCCATTGTCCAGCTATACAAGGACTCGATTTTTAAGGATAACGTGTTTTCCTTTGTCGTCGTTCGTTAACTAAATTATTTTCATCCGAAGACATATTATTATCGTCTGGTAATTCGATCTTTCGCAGAGTTGTCGAATCGAGAGAAAAAACTGGTGCGATTTTTTTTTTTTGCAATATTGAAATATTTTCTAATATTATGTCAGTGCGTGCGGCTGTGTAATATAATCATTCACACATGTGATATGTGATATTTCATTTTTACATATATTTGTTCAGGCGAATTAAAAATAAAAAACTAAACGTTTTCTAATTGTTAAAAATTGTTCGACTTTCCAACTGTATTTGATAATTTACATGTCCAGCAATACATTTGATCGTTACAAGTTATTTAGGCGTGTTTATGGATGTCGAGTTTCATTTGTTTCTGAATAACAACAGTAGATATTTTCATTTTAAATGTTTTTGACATTTATTTTGTACAAACAAACCAATAATAGGTATATTATAATATCATTGTTTACTAGTTTCAATTGTTTTAGATGTTATGAAACGTTAAATAACTTATAATTGTGTTTCATACTATTTTTAAATGTTTGTACAGTTTATGAATTTTGACGAAACGAGGAACGTGCTGGGTTTTATAATGTTGTTTTTCATTATCTACGATCACACTGTCAGATAGAAGATCTTCCCTAAAATTTGAATGCAGCAACTTTTGTAATCAGAATTGTAAGACACTGATTTTTTCAGCGATTGAACTTTCGGGTAATTTAATTATTTATTCTATCTCCATACGCAATAATTTATTTGAGAAAAACCTATCACTTGATTAAATGGGACACAAGGGAAGATGGTTTTTAATTTTCAGTTTAAAACGCGTGTGTGTGTGTTTAGCTCGTTTAGGAGGAAACATGTTTGCCAAGACACATACACAGACTGGTAAAAACTTCCGTTTTGCAAAAAATACGACGGGGAAAATCCGTAGCCGGTAAATCGTATGTGTTAGTGTGCGCTGTTATGTGTCAAAGACGTCTACAGTGTAGACTCTACACACACCACACTCTCATAAATTTATTTATGCACGCGAACAACACATTTTTGTCGAATGCAACGCACATTTTTCTACCGGCGTAGACGTGACTTTAGGTATGTATTTTTTTTGTTGAAAATCCTCATAGTAGTTTATAATCTTTAGAGTACTTATATATTATACGACTATTGCGCTGTCATGGATATGGCAGCGGTAAAGTGGTCGCGGGAGAGTATGAAATTTATTTTTGTATTGCAGATTTATAATTGTATTCATTAAAGTTCATATTCATCTTAAATATACGGTAAAACGCGCGTGGGTTAATTATTGTTATTCGTTGTATAATATTATAGTTGGTCGATATGGCTATATGAAATATTTCAAAAAACGAACAACGGTAGGCAAAAAAAAATCAATAACCTACCTTTGCAATTCGACAACGAATAAAACACTGTATAATATGTACCTAATTGTTGTATATTTTACTTAATTGATTCATAGCGGAAGCGATAAAGCCATCATTGATTATATAATGATTAGTGTAATACGTATTAAAATTTTGTTTTTTTTCCTCCATCACCAATATATTATAATACACATAATAAAATGTAAATGAAAAAAAATTACACATAATATTATTATTGTTAAAAATGTGTTACAAACTTCCTGATTTCGATATATTCTATTCGTTTTGATAAATACCAACATAACGAAAACATTCCGATATTTTTAAAACGTTTATACGACATCGGCACCCACGAATGGCCATTGGTCATCGTCTGGATACAGCAAGGTAAAGCTGGTACAAGGTCATAATGCTGTAGAGTTTTTTCATAATCCACCTGTTGGCAGGTTAATTTGTTGTATATATACAGTCTAAATACGCTCATAATATAGTCTTGCCGTTGATTGTTTTTTTTTTTTTTCTCTCATTTTGACCACAACGCTCTGCGTTTCTCGACTACTGCACGTTTTTATAATCAAAACACGAGTGTCCAATATGATAATAATTGTTTAAAACTCACCGATTGTTGTTAATGACGGACGGTTAAAAATGATATCGATGGTGGCGGGAAAAGGGGGACCGTAGTAACGAAAATTAATACTCGTCTATGTAATCATCGCGTGTCTTGTAATTATCGAATAAATAATTTATGTTAACAACTGTGATGTTATTATAGTAAAACAGTTACCAGAAATTTACCAGATAAATTCGTTTATAGGAAGGCAATGCGTTGTGTTCGTATGCGTGCTAATTGTGTAACGAGAAGATAATTTGATTGGTACAAGGTATGTTATTATTTCGTTCTAATTATGTAGGCAGTAAGAATATTTAAAAAACAATAACGACATTGAGATTGTAGAGATTGTATTCTTGGAGGATTTACCTAAATCCATTCGCTATTGAATATCACGATACATTATAACATTATGGTAAACCTAAAACGAAAGACTATATACTATAAAACACCTATATTATTAGTTTAATTAATAATATCGATATAAGTATACTTTGAGTTTTCTCTGTAATTTTCACCCAGTGAGTTGTTTAATTAGCGATTCTTCTCTGTAGTAGTGGATATCTAGCGACGAGTGCATGGTTGATTATAAATAAATATAAAGTGAAGCAAATCGAACGGAAGTAGCAAGCTAAATTTGGTATTTATATGTATTTATTTATTTATTTATCCGACGCCCTCGGGCATTAGTGTACAAGGTTTCTATAAAGATTGAATAACTCGATATTATTATGTATACAAATATCACGAGTTTAAATTTAAAAAGACAGTGATTATTGGGACAAGACAATGAAATAGAATTAGATATAACATAATTAATTATAATTCGAAATCCAAGCATAGATGCCGAAGTTTGGATTCAGAGTCATAGTTTTAAGTCGTTATTGAGATTATTACAGAACCCCGAAGCACGCGACTAATTGGTTCGTTATGGTTTATAACAATATAATCGGCAGTGGAATGACTCATAAAAAGTGACTCTGGGTCTGGAAAGTACACTCATCGCTGACCAAATGAATCAACCAATAATAATAAACCAACCTTTAAACCCACTCGCCTACCCATTACTGCCCCTCTTCAAGGTACAAATTTGTGGTCGTAAAATGATCGTACCCTATGAATATTATAAAATTCCAAATCGCTGCCTCGATATCATCCGCGGTCCGTGCGCGAAAATTCTCGTGTGCACCGCTGTGTGCAAAACGTATATAACATTATTAAATGAACCTAGCTGTGAATTTAATTAACTGTATTCTATGTATGATTTCTTTTAGACGTCGAACGTAGATGGAAGCTCGTGAATTGACGTGACTGCGAAAATGCTCGATTATTTTTCGGACAAATGAGTTGTTTTAATCGAAAGATTCACACAATTACTCGCGCGCCGTCTAGAGCGGACTCCGCAGACGAAATTTACCAAGGTAAGCGCGTGAACACCACGCACAAGTGCTATATAACTTTACTCGTCTTACTGTGATGAATGTATAAATAATAAGATAATCGTTGACAATTCTAGTGGATTCGTGGGAGACGAATGGAGAACACGATTATATCATAAGAAAAACAATAAATAATGTAATATTATTGAGTCTGACCGTGGCACGGCTGTGGGTATGCGATAATATGCATCCATCCATATACAAAGTAAATTGAATATATTCGTTTTTTTTTTTCGTGTTACCTTCGAATATCGAAATGTATTTAAACATCAATTATATAATTATTATAAGCTGAAAATATATTCTATAATGTGCAAAAACATATTACATCCGAAATGCATAGCATACGTTCTTTGTTTTATAGAAACAATATATTTTTCTTGACGACATTATGTTGGTGCGAAATTATTCTACGTACTTACTGTTATCTTTTTAAAAATTGTCGTTATATTCTAAGTCATTCTATAACCTATATTTTGATTTTGATTTTTTTTTTCAAACTAAATATTAAATATTGAAAAAAACAATTTTCGGTGCTAAATTTGTATTAAAGATAATTTATCTTAATTTTTTTGAAGTTCACTTTTGTTAGCTTCGTCATCTCAGTTTTATATTTCATTAACGACTACTGACAATATTGATTCTGCCATGTAGTAACATCACAATGATAGGAATCGCATCGATTAGGAAAAAATATTTAAATTCAATAACAGTCGAAAACTCAATGGCGGTACCTATCAATTGTGAGTTTGAAGCATGAAATTTTAGAAACAATTAGAATATGGTTGTCGAAAAAAAAACACACAATTGAAATCTCTAAAATAATGTAGGTATACTTACACTCTATACTTCTACTCGGCGATTGTCGATAATTATTGTAATCAACCGGATACGACGTTTCGTAATGTAATAAAATTAATAATAAATATTTATTAAATAAACCGATATGACTGTTACACACTGTTTCACTTGAGATAATTTAGATGTGATAAATTTTTGAATTTAAATTAAATTAATTTAATAACGTTTTTTTTTTTTGTCTTTGCTGCATAATACTCATTGCAATTATTATAAACGCATAAAGTGCCATAATATATAAAATAATTATTTCTCTGCGTGTAAAATATGATTAGGCTATTCGAGTAAACGATTAGAAAAAAGGCATAAATTAATAAAATACTAATAAAAAAAATCCCCAACTATCCATGTGTAATTTAAACAAGGTTAATATAGCACAAAATATATATTATATAAGTAATCGAAAGAAGGTTATATTAAATACAGTATTATTTGATTACAAAAACCGTCGAAGGTTACTCACCACTTACACCTAATGTGTACTACAATATACATCAGAAAATGTCAATATAGGAAATAATTATAATACGTTATGTTTAACGTCTGAACACAACATAATAGTTGCAAATAATTATGCTTGTTGGAGAGATATACATGGGCGATAAACTATATTTTTTACAAAACGACTGTGAAATATCAAAACTGTTGCATATAAATGTAATATAATTAGATTGAAAAGACTTGACATCGTTTGAACGAAACAACATCCAGTGTTAGGAAATTCAGTAAATCGGATACATTCGACGCTGGTTTATAGTTGCACAAACGAGTGTAATGTGTCTCGATTGAATCACTTTGACTATGGTGTACCGGAAAACTGAAGATCGATAAAAAAAAAAAAAACACTGTGAAGTTTATATGATAAGAAATTTAAAATCGAGCTCAGTGTTCTTATTAAACGTTACTCACTAACATGTAGTTAGTTATTCGAGTATAATAATGTTCTGTACACTGTACTTATGTGTAAGACGAATAAAATTCCAACTTGCCTTACAAAAAGTAACAATTATACCTTTCAATGATATATAAAAACAGTATTTAAAATTGTAATTTTAAAAATAATCTCATATTCTGAATTGAAAAATGTACTCACTGCAACCATAACCAGCTGTCATAAGAGACGTGGAGCTATATCATTTTTCAATGTTATATTTTTTTTTTTTATTATAAAAAATATGCTTTAATTTTATAGAAAAGTTTTAGAATGTGTAATTTTTCCATGTTTGGGCTCAAACCACAGTGAATTTAATTTCGGTTTTGAATCTTTGGATTCTACTGTTCTTGTCTTATATGTTGCAGTATTCGGAGACAAGTATAGTGTAATACGAGTCTTTTTTTGTATTTACATTCTTTGAATTTATGCCAAATACTATTTTCTCACATCTGTCAAGTTATTTAATGGCAGAAGTATGCAAAACTTTTTTACCTATTTACTGTTATACCTCTTTTTTTCTTTTTCTTTTTCTAATTTGTTTTTATTATTTCTAATTTATTTTATTCTGTTGTAGATATGCTCGCCTGTATTTTTAATTTTTATATTAAGGTATCACAAAAATATGAATATTGCAAAATATTCATAGTGTCCAAACAGTGTTTATTTTCACCTACAACATTTTCCTGAATAAGATTTGTATATGACTTACACGATGCAATGGTTTGAATACAAAATAAAAATTGAAATTGAAATTAATAAATTAATTCTAAAATTTTAAATAATCATATAATTTTCAAGTAACAAGTATACAACTCAAGTTTACTAATTTTCTTGGAGATAGCTCTGTTTCTGAATAGGAGGGATTGTATGTGTTTTAAACGAGAAATTGAAAACCATTAACTAAACTAATAATTTAATTATAAAAAATAATTTTTGAGTATTTTAAAGTATGTTTATAATATGATAAAACAAGGTACCGGGTACAGTAAATTATTAATGTGAAATAAAAACAGATTTAAAAATAATAACGAGGAAAAAAAGTTATGGCTAGGGACAAATGGGTGGCAACAAGGTCACTGTACTTATGTGAGAACATTTTATTATTTCTTTTGTTTTTAAAGTTGTCTTTGCGAAATAGTGATTTTAATTAAACATTGACATTATTAGATACAATTTTTATTGTATTTTCAAAACGGTTCTTTTTAGATTTTAACGACATAAAATATGAATTAGGATTATGTACATTACGTTGAATATTATTTGCGGTTATAATTTTAAAGAATGATTTTTTCTAGAAAACTTCTTCGGTGAAAATCAGAACTCGAAAGCAGTTAATGTATGAAACTGTTTCAGAATGAACTCTACTATCTTTGTACATTTGTAAAAAAAATGTAAAGAAAAACCACTCAAAGTAGCTCTCATAGCTCTGATTTCCGATTGATGATGAAAATATTACAAGAAACTTTTGACGTGCAAAGAATAATCGTTATAATGCTCGTGAAAAACAATATTTTCCCTCTGGATTTAAAATCTATTTCACTGTGAGAGGCGATGAACGACGTAAACAGGTTTTGTAACGTCATAACTCATAATAAAACGTATAGTTTTATCACGCGGAGTGTATTGACCCCATTTCTATCACGTTTTGAAGAGTTATTAAGTCACTTTAACTATAATGTCAAGTATAAAAATATATCATACGATACTAGTTTAAGCAAATGATCCACCGAAAATTAAACTATCATCACGAATTCTATTTTGATGTTGGAAGTCTAGCGGCGTCTCGAAGGACACTATTCGCGCGATGATCAATGAAGTCGTTGATATTATACGTATGGCGCAAAAGCACGAAAGATTCAATTTGTTTTGTTTAATTTGCTATACTAGTTTTTAGACTTAGAATATTTGCGCGTATATCAGTGACCCGTGCGTGATTTGTTATCCATAGCGATCAAAAAATCAATACTAATAAAAAATGTTGTGTAAAAAAACGAGAATGAAGCTTTATCCATTTTTTACAGTATTTGCACTTTTTACAGTATACTATTATAACATGACGTAATATTCCGCTTCTTTTTTCACTTGAAACATCTCTATTCCTTTTATCAAAATATTATCCACTTCAAGTGACAATTTATCATTTTGAAAAAAAAATTGAAAAAAATAAATATTTTTCTGAATATTTCAACGTCCAAATTATGTCTAATATCAGACAAATTAAATGATTTATTACTTGCGAATAAAAATTAAATTTAAAATCTGGACGGGAGTTGAAAAAAATATAGGCACAGTTGTATGCGCTTTCAGATTATTCGGTCGTTCGAATAGGCAAAGCTCTTAAGAGGATCGCGTTAAAAGAATCGCCTAGTATAAACTAAATTGAAAACATTGAATATACGAAAAAACATCGTGTCACGACATTTATATATTCATCGAGAGTTGTAAATTATTAATCGTTTGCGATTAAATATTAAAAATATAAATAATTTTTGAGACTGCGCAACAGTCGAAAGCGGTCTGATAATTAAAATTTACAAGTGGTCCAACACTTGAGCATTGGTACAATTTCGTTGCTCTTTGATGTATATTTTTAGTTGTCAAATACTTCAATACTGTCTAATTTATTTGTGTTTACAAAACTTAAGTCTATAGTTTTTCCTTGGGCGCCTTTCTGAAGTTTACTTGTAATTATTGTTAAAACAATAGGACTTACAATTTATTGTTTTTAAATTATTATTTGAACTCGTTAATCATCTACTTATACAAGTAATAAATAGCTTTTTAAAATTTTGATAATTATAATAATAATATGTATGTATATATATGTTTTTGTGATTCTAGTTTTGAAGAAGGCAATATTATAGATTATGTAAGGTCAGAAAATAAGTATTTCTCCCGGAGCGTTTATAGTCCTTCCTATACAGTTCTAGTTTATTATAAATAAGGAAACGAGGAAAATTTGTATTTAAGATCTGATAAAAGAAAAAACTAAAACAAATCGGGCTCGTATTCAACTTATTAAACGTATTAACACTTAATATCAGTGTCACGATGATTACCGATAAAGATTATTTTTACATACCTTATGGACGCTTACTGTAGTAGTTATTTATTAGATTATGATGTATCATTTTTGAATAATCTAACTGTTTTTTATAATAATTTTTTGTTGTTTTTATTTTTTAGTCATAACTCAGAGATAAGAATCGTAGATACTTGGAATGTACACTGAATTCTTAAATCACTACTTTCTAGAGATGAAATAAAGTCTAATAAAAGTTCTGTCAGTTTTTTCCATTATTGTTCACAGAACAATTGGATTAAAAAGCCCAGAGATGTAAAACAAAGCTCCTCATACATTATTTTTTACTGATAAAACTTTTCTTACTGATTCAAAATATCAAAAATTGGCCGTTTCAATTTTTAAGCGTAACATTTTAAACTTTTTCTATAACAAGTTGCTTGTTTGGTGGTTTTTGGGCATCCCGTTCCGGCTTTTTATTTTATTTGATTATATTATAAATAATGATAACGATTTTACAATTATTTTTTTATATTTATGTGTTAACATTTAGTTGTAATCTGTAATAGGTACTATTGGTAGTTGGTAATAAAGTAAAATTTCATAAATAATTAAGCTATTCACAAAAGTGAACATAATATGACTCAATCAATATTCTTTTTTATTTACATTATGATTTTGAAATATTTGACTATAGTTAATAAAATGTCCACTAATATTGATAACTTATAACTGGTACATAATATATACAATATAGTATTTAATATACCATTTTTACTTAAATGCTATTTAAAAATAAAATCTTGATGTGTAGTTTACATTCAGTTTGAGTTTATTCGTGGACAATATGTATCTAATTTTATATTTTAAATTTTCTACTATTGTGTGATACGGTAGTTGTTATGATTATTTAATACATATAAAAAAAAAAAATTCAATTTAAAATATTTTATCAATTTAAATATTTAATTTATTCTTTTAAAATACACTGGCCTTCACTTATGTTTTTTTTCTGTTTATTATGTTGCTTCAAATATGTATGAATAAAATGGCTAACAAAAGGAGAACCATAACAAGTACAAACACACATTTTTAACAATGTGACGAAAGAGCAAAACAAATCAAATACCATCTCTCTAAGCCTTTTTTTCATATTTAAAACCATTTCTCAACTCATCTGACCAAAGAAGATATAATTTTGGTAAATATTATTATTTATTATATAATTAGTAATTACATTGTAGGTGAACACAATAATTCATAATCCTTAGAGTGTTATTTGATATCTTTTGGTTTATATCTTTATTTATTGTTTGAAAACAAATGAAACAGTTAAAATGCTCTTGAAATTTACATGAAATCGATTTGTTAAACCGTTAAACGTATTATTATTTTAAATAATAGCATAGTTGCGATAAAAAATATTTTTTTAAACTTTTTATGTATTACCATAAAAATAATTATCAAATATTTTCCTTACTTCTTAGCTATACATACAAAGGCAGAGTAGGAATTGTTTGTAAACATTCGTAACCCTGGGGAATGCTTTAAACTATTAAATAAATTACATTTTTTTTTTATTAGGTGTAGTTTTTTTTTATTGATAATAACTGTATAACAGAATTAACGTAACGAAATACATTTGATTTTATACCGCGATGCATAAATCAAACAAGTGAGAAAATACATCTCACACGCGCCATCATATTATTATATAAAACATGTTTTTTTTTTTTGTCTTCTCAATGCTTGATATTTAAATCCAAATCAATATTAGCTTTTAATTAATGATAAATCATTAACGGTCCAATCAGATGGTATGGAATTGATTTCATTAAAATATTAATTGATATACTTAAATCGTATACAATATATTTAGGTAAAATAACATATACACGAGAAACGACAACATAATATCAATAGATAACAATGTCTTTCGTTAGTTACTTGATATAAACAATACTTTTAAACGTCAGCGGTAATATCGGTAGTCTTTTTAATTCGATTTTTTTCTCGCGGGTCGTGCCATAAAACATAATATTATTTGGATTTGGATAAATTTAAATTTAACATTACCTAAGTATGTTTTTTTTTATTTTTTAAAATATTTAATACATATTTTAAGAATTGAATTTTTAATCGCCATAATAATATGACGAGCGGAACTGGATTATGTTTTATAAATGGTTACTATTAGAAGATAAAATTACTATAGATTAAGTGATTAAAGACGACATTGTGTAAAGCGGCATGTGTCGTCCTGCGTTTGATTTTGTATCGTCCGCATTGTGTCAGAGCACACCAAAGACCTAAGTTTATAGTCTAATGACCTTAATAATATTCGCGTAATTATCAAGTATGGTTTATTAAGTGTCCTATACACAACGCTCTGTTGCGTATATAAATTAAGTATAAAATCGGGCGGTCTTCATGGCGTTTCATTATAACCATAATGACTCGACACTACAAAAAACAACGGTCGTAACTTCATGGCGTACAGAATGATCTTATTGTACTCGTATCGCTGTTCTTTTAATCTAATATCGTCATATCCGTAAATAATAAATTGTCTAAAAATTAACTGTCCTGACGACTTGATTGTATGTAGGACGTAGGTAGGTATATAATTATTGTTGTTACCTGGTTTCCATTTCGTATTTACTTTTCGATTTGTTTTCAGCAAGACCGGAGAAACTATTTTCGTTTTCACGAAAGCAGCTTCGAACTAATTAAATCTTTACTAACGAATAACGATTCGCGGCCCAAATAATCGTTTCCATTTCATTCCATTATGAATCAAAGGTCGATTTAAAACTTTTATCAAAGTAAATCGCCAAATACTTGGGTGGTATACTCGACACGAGTGGTCCATCTAAATTCTTAAACTATGATTTTCAACTTGGGATTTGGCATAAACCAAAAGTCGTTGAATTGATTTTATAATACTTAATAGAATTCAATAGTATACTAATCGAAAAATCAAGAGCTCAATATACAGATTTCTATTTTCATTTATACTTGGCTCTAATTTTTATTTAAAACAATTAACAATATATATATATTCATAGATTAAATATACTAAATGTATACTTAATCTATGATATATTATACATAACTCATAAGATATTGACATTTTTATTTATTTAAAATTAATATATAATGCAAATACTTTTTTTGTTTAATTTTGTATTATAATTTATTTAAGTATTAGACTAAAAAGTAAAAACTATAGTTACTTATCTGAAATCTATCAACATCAGGTAAATTATTCATTCATTTAATTTTAAATTCAGTCATTCTATGATAATCAAAAAAGTATTTAATTTAAATTTATGTAAATACTATTGTATTTTATTTTTCCTTGCAGAATATCACTTCTTGATAATGTCAAGATTTTTTTTTACCATGTTTCATGTGGATCAAATATCATTTCTCTCACACTAGGACCATATAGATACATATTGAATTGCATAAAGTAAAGTTAAGTAAATAAAAAATAGTCAATTAACCGTAATTATTTACTTGCCATACATATTTCCTCGACTATTTCACCTCATGTATTAGCTATCAGAGTAATTTCTAATTTATTTAATTTAGACATATCCTAAGTTTTACTTTGTACTATAGGCTTTTCAATTTTATCATTTTTTAATACTAGTTCAAGTCAACTATTTATATTATTAATATGTATTTCGCTCCGATATTTATTAAGACTACGTTATTACTTATAAAATTATTATTCTATAAACCACTAGGAGACTACAAGACCAAGTTGTCCTCTCATTTCAATTACAGTCGTTGGAAAGCACTAATATTTGTTGACAAAAAAATGCCAAAATTGTCACCCGAAGCCCACGTTAATACATTTCTGTTAACCCTTTAAAACCACACGCTCGTCAAAAGTCAAACTTGGTGAGCCAGCTTTTAAATAAATCGATATCGATTTACTTTTTTACCATCTATAATAACATTAATAACTATATCAACTACTATAATCGGTCACGTATTTATTCCGTTTGTGGTATACGTCGTGCGATCTAGCGGATTAAGAGCGCACTAGTATTTCAAGTTTCCCCTAGCTTTTGATAATAATAATATAATCGGTCACGTATTTATTCCGTTTACGGTATACGTCGTGCGATCTAGCGGATAAAGAGCGCGCTAGTATTTCAAGTTTCCCATAGCTTTTGATAATAATATACATATAATCGGTCACGGATTTATAAGTTTTTCGGTATACGTCACGCGATCTAGCGGATAAAGAGTGCGCTAGAGTGCGAGTAACTTTCTACCGCTAAAGTGTGACCGCTAAAGTGTGCGCCGTCATCGGTGTTATCACTGCGAACGCTCGCGTTACCGCGTAGACCGTATACACTCGTTACCGCCACCGGGGTGGATTTACATCAACAGTCTACCTCCACCGCCGGTCACGGTTTTAACTCGTGGTCGTTCATTTTATTGCTGTGAATAAAATTCTCCATCAGTTTACCACTAGAGTTCTCGTTGTCCAAACGGGTCTTTTTATAATTTCCATCTCTTCTTTCTCGTATTCTACAAAACGAAATCACGCGGAGGTAAGTAAATAATATTTTGTTCGTTCGTTTTTGATTTTCCATCGTCATAATTTCGACTGTTTTTCTCAATCCTCGACCGCCGCCATTTCAACTTACGGTTGTTAATTCTATCGTCGCGCTTTGAATAAAATCGTTTCTCCGCCAGTTTACCACTAGAGTTCTCGTTGTCCAAACGGGTCTTTTTATAATTTCCATCTGTTGTTTCTCGTATTCTACGAAACGAAATCACGCGTAGGTAAGTAAATATTTTGTTCGTTCCTTTTTGATTTTCCATCGTCATAATTTCGACCGTTTTTCTCTATCCTCGACCGCCGCCGTTTCAACTTACGGTTGTGTTAATTTTATCGTCGCGCTGTGAATAAAATCGTTTCTCCGCCAGTTTACCACTAGAGTTCTCGTTGTCCAAACGGGTCGCCTTTTTATAATTTCCATCTGTTCTTTCTCGTATTCTACGAAACGAAATCACGCGGAGGTAAGTAAATAATATTTTGTTCGTTCGTTTTTGATTTTCCATCGTCGTCATAATTTCAACCGTTTTTCTCAATCGTCGACCGCCGCCGTTTCAACTTACGGTTGTGTTAATTCTATCGTCGCGCTTTGAATATAATCGTTTCTCCATCAGTACTCCATCAGAGTACTACAGTTCTCGTTGGCCAAACGGGCCGCCTTTTTATAATTCCCATCTTTTCTTTCTATACTCTTTATTCGTACGAAACGAAATCACGCGGATGTAAGTTATTCGTTCGTTTTTGATTTTCCATTGTGAAATAATGATTTCGACTATTTTTGTTCTCGACTTCGATAATTATTATCGTCTACCCGAAGAGTATAGCAGCACTATGCGTACGGAAAAGAATCCCCGGGTTTCCCCACGGTTACACGACCGAAATTATCAAAATCTACCGAGAATTTACACGGTAAACTCATATGCGTTTTTCTTGGTTAATTACAACGAAAAAAAAAACTCACTTGAATCTTATTTATCTTTAGGAATACGAATACGCTCGAAGCGGCGAGCACACGCCGGAATACAACGATTATTATGTAAGCGAACAACGCGTCGTCACTCGGTCATGAACTCGTGGTTTGAAGACGACTTTTATAGGTAAGTTTTCCATTTATCCGATTGTGTTATTTTACCGATTCGTATAACGATAATCGTTTTGGCTAGGTCGGATCGATATCATTTACATTTTAAACGTTATTTTATTCAATCGTCCAGGGGTCGGCGGCCCGCACAAATGTGGTTAATTTTCGTGTTCGATTTTTGTTCAATAATATTTTTTCATAAAATTTTCAATATTATTTCATTCTTTTTTCTTTATAAATAAATTATAATCTAATCGTTTTAGTTAACGCTTATAATATAGTCGGTTTAATCTATACAATTATTATTATTATTATTATCTGGTCGGAGTCGAAAAATTAACTAATAAACTGCAGGCCCAGAAATCGCATTAACTTACATAATATTTACAATTTTTTATTCGATTTGATTTTTTCCAGTAAAATTTTTATTTTTATACTCACGTTTCCATGTGAAATAATCAAATATAATAGCAAAACAATATAATTATTAGTATTATAATCATGTGTAAAATTTTTTTTTATTAACGTGGCCCTTGGTGAACAATTGAAAAAAAATATGGCCCGCACGGTTAAAAAGGTTGCCGACCCCTGCCGTATAGTATAATTTTTTAGGAACGAAGTATATTTTAGTCATTAGGTATCTATATTATATAGTACGGGATTCGTATATTGATATTGCGAATTCTAGATGATTTGTAAAGATAAATTAGCTTTTTCAAAATACATTTTATACAGTAATATATTTTTCAACCGTTTCGTTTGCCGAGCTCATAAATAGCGTTTTAATTTTAACAATTTCACGTCGTGTTTGACTTGCGAACGGGCTCCTGCTGACCAAAACGATTCGCTGTTATTTCCTGCGGGCGTCACGAACGTTCTTAGAAATCGTGGTTACCAATGTTTTTGCCGTCCGTCATCTATAACCACGAACATGCCCACTGGTGTAATTAAAGTATATTATTATGAAGTCTTTCGTGTGTTTTATGGTATATATACGTGTATGCGAAACCGGACATGCGCCGTTTTGGGTTTGACGGTCGGCTAGTGTTTTGATCTCTCACGATGATAAACACTTGTCAACCGTGCTCGCGAAGACCCGGGTCACTAGATCGTAACTAGAACCTAACCGTAGAATTAAGTGAAAACAAATTGTAGTTATAATCACGGAGAGTGGTAAATTCAGATACGCCGTAAACTAAAGTTTCGCGAAACCAGCTTTGCACTCGTATTTGCTGTCTGGTGGCTCCGACGAGTCGTCATGCTGAAAGTAACTAAATTCCGCAAAATATACTTCAATAGACTTGGCTGGTTTGGCACTTAATATTCTGTAGCATATTGATTATTGATACTAATAATATATAATCAATGATAGTAGGCACCGGTCGTGATTAGGTGACATCAGTGTTGTAATAAATATTTTATTTAAGTTTAACTCAAATACTTTTGAAAAAATATTTTAGATAAATTTTAAATACAATTTTTTTACCATCAACAAGTAAATCATTTAAATTTAAACTTTTTTTCATACAAATACCTAGTACTTACGTATTATACCAAAATTTGAATATCAGTAAAACTATTTTAGAGTAATTTTTAATAAATATATTTTAATCATTCATAAAATAGTTGATAAAATAATTATCGATTGTAATTATATAGTTATATCTCACTGTTATTTTACCCAACAACGATAACAACCAACAACTATTAAACAATAGTATACATTTAAATTTAAAATGATGATAGGTATAGATTACAAATTTTGTTTATGAAATTTATATAATACTTGAAAAATATTTGAACATCAATGCCTATTCAAATATTTTACTATTCCGGTGTAGTACCACCATGGTAGACGATGACCTAAGTCGGCCGACCTCTAGCTATAAATGGTATATGAAATAGGCGTTTTGTGGTACTTGTCGTCCCTGTAACGTCTAACGAACTCTGAATATAAATCCGCGGTTGATGGCTAGGATTCATTGCAAAAAAGGCAAGATTGAGTATATGGATAATGTATACGGGTCTTTTAACGGTAAAACGGTCGAGCGTTTTTGTTTTCACTTTTACCTGCGACGAAATTTTTCCCGATAATCGGTCGTTAATGATTTTGTAAAATTCATTTTTATCTTAGTACGATAAAAACACTTTTGAACACTATATTCTTTTCCGTTTTCCATATGAATTTTCAATCATAGTTTCATAATTTAACATTAAAATATCTACACTATCCACAGTGTATCTTTACATACTGTTAGATACTTTGTAATTCTACAATAATTGCAATATTTTAATATAATATTACAATTGTACAGTTAAGTGAAATTGCTTTGTGAACTTTCTATCGTTTCTTTCTTGTTATCATGTTATAACATGGTAATTTATTAAACTGCGTGCAAGTTGCACGGTGCAACTTGGTGACATCGTTAAAATATTAGATGGAAAATTGAATATGGAAGTATAATATTTGTAACGCCTATAGTTTAAGAAACACTCAAAAAAATGTTATGATTGTATAAACAGTTGCGTGAGTTCATAAACCAAGGCTCCATACCTGTATTTTTTTTCTTTCGTGATTTGTCGATGTTTTAATAGGTATGCGATTGCGGTCGCACAGGTTTCTCTTAGACAAGCGCGCGCAGTCTTCCGCATAGAGTTAGTCAACAGGTGTTCGTCCTGCTGTGCGGTTGTGCGTCGGTGGTCCGTTCCGGTTTTTTTTTTTTTATAATTTAGTGTAAAATATTAGCTTACATCGCGACTAAGTAGTTTAAAATTCAGTGAATGCCATTTAAATTTTGTGTTGGTGTACTCAACAAATATTTGGAAATTAAACACGTGAGTTATACCCAATCTTATTATTTATTGTTATAAATACGTCACACTTAAAATATAGTTTATAGTATTAATGCGTTGTTTTGTAAAAATAATTTCGAAAATTCCCATCGGAAACCTATGGAAATAGGTTTCCCATCAAATTGAATAGTGCACATTCCTCTTGCGAATGTTTTGTTATGTAATGGAATGTTGTATGGTCGTCTGGTTCGTGTTTGTTGTCTGGTGCAACCTATGACATTTTTACTTATAATTACATGGAGTTTTATAAAAGAAAACAGGCTGAACCAGATTGTACGAAACAGATACTATTTGTAAATCGATTCCGTAGGACCTTTATTTGATTTGATTTGTTTTTTAAACAAAATCCAATGCAATAATATTTGGATCAAAAACTACGTAGTGTCATCCATCCGTGTAGTATCACTTTCATGATTTTTATCGCGGTTTTTCAATTTCCTACTTGTATCTATTATAGGTAATAGATTTCTTTTTTGTTTTGTTTTTATACTTTTTAGGAGTCCAATTATTGTTCCGCTTACCTAATTTTCTAGGATATGAAAAAAAATATTCCAACAGATGAATACATTATTTATGTTTTTACTATACTGTATAGTGTATACTATTAAATATTTTCAAGACTAAAACCTTAAAGTTCTCTTATTCTTTACATATTTTTAATATACAGATATATAACTCTAAAATTATTAATTACAATATCTATATTAGAACTGATATTTTAAATAAATGTAATTCTACATTTTTCTATTTTTCCATATTCTCTCTCTAATTCGATTAAACCGGATATAATATATTAATTAGAGCTTAAAATACTGCTATATTTTATTAGTTAAAAAACTGTTTTATAGTTATTGTTCGCGTGTATTGACATTAAACGTTTAATTGTCTTAAAAAGTTACTCATATTTAAGTATTTCTCTTTATTGATGATAAATACGTGTACAGTTTTTGAATTTATTAATAGCTTTTATGTTAAAAATACGTAGCTGAATTTACTACTTACTTCTATCTTTAATTTATTTATACTGATCAAACTGGCCTTTAGTTAGCATTTCAAAAAATAAAACGGTTATGTACAAATATATCTAAATAATATTAAAAAGTAAATATTATCAAGCCAAATTGATATTTGTTTTTATTTCGAAGCCGTGTGGTATTTAAATCATTCCATATTTATTTAATTTAACCGAATCAAACTTTAAAATAAACATAATAGATATAAGAACAGTTTTAATTCTATTTACCTGGAATTTTTGCCAATCAATGTTTATATAAATATAAAGCGTTAAAAATATTCAAATTTATCGTTTGTAACATGATAATACATATATCTTATATTTAATTAAATCGTTTAATCGTGTAAAATAAGGGCATAATAATTATCATTTATGTTAATTTATTGTTCAAAAGTATTAAAATGTTTACAATTATTGAGAATGCAATAAAAAAATTTACAAGTTGCTAACACGATTACCTATTATAATATTATTTTTACATAATATGTTCAGATAATTATTACAACATTTACGAGTGTAAATTTTACAAAATTTTGTAAAAGATCAAATTTACACATAACATTTATTCGTAAAAAGAAAAATAATCGTTGCTGAAAACTTTGTAATTTAGAACTAATATTTATTATAGAAACGTTTATTTTCATAATAATTAGGTACACCATACACAAATAATTCCCTCTAAAAACAAAACGTTTTAAACATTCATCACCTCAATAGTTAACGCTTATTTTATAAAAATATAACATGAAGTCACACGTGATCAAAACTCATCGAATAACTATAAAAAATATGACTAATAATTTTCAAATTATGATCTTGGTTCACTTAAAAATGTTTCCTTGTACTACTACTCAGAACACTAGATGACGCACGTTTACTTTGAATGTAATTGGTTATATTTTGTTTGTCGATTACAATTTCGTTTATTTGTATTTAAACTTAAATCGTTTTTAAATGATTTTGTCTCATTTCGAATTCGGAGAATTGGCATTGTGTTTAAATATAATTGTTTTTTTTTATTTTAAGCTTCGTTAGTAACGTAATGTTCCCGTCGACACGACGGTGTTTGGTTTGAGAACTCCGACTATTTGTGAATTTTGGTATTCGTCGTGCGTATTTGGCCCCAGCGTTTTTGTGCGTGTACATTATATTCGCCATATTTCACGGACGCGCACACACGTGAAACGACTATTAACACGGTGACATCACGATAACACCTATCTGAAATTATACCGCTGTTGAGTGTGGGACATTGAACCTGTGTATTTCTGTTGTAGTTTTCGCATTATACTCGTATTATTATTATCATTATTATTCTTATTATACTTTTATGAACCGCGAAATTTCTTATAAACTCCGCAGGATGAAGATATTATGTCTTGTGCCGCACGTTGCATACAGACGACGACAGTGTATTGTAGTAGTCATTTTTATAAATCAATTTCCTATAGCTTTTTTACGATTATTAGCACTAACGAAAACAAACTATCAAACACCGACTCGGGCGCGTTATGTAAGCTATGATAAATTGTCGTCGTCGTTTGTCAATCGTTTCGGGCTAAAATATCGAATAAAAAAACGGTACCGTAGGTAAAGAATTTGTTTAAAAAATACGCGTGTAGAAATGGTTGTTTACATAGAGAGTCTATTAAATCTCTCTTGTTTCCCGCTACTTGCGACGTAGGTATCTTAACAACGTATGATATTTAACAGACACAACACAATTATCAGATTTTCCCAGACACGATTTACAAAGAGGACATTCTTAATATCGTTTGCTCCAAATTCTGCACAACGTATTTTAATCGCAGTGTTCGTACAATCGCATGACATTGATCTAAATCGACACAGCACTGTCATTTATAATTCATTCGTTCTTTGTACAACTCGCAAAATTGCATTGAAACGTGTTTCCGGGACTCGCGAAAATCGTCAGGGCAACGCCTGGGCTTGCGTGTTAATATAATTTCACTTTAGAATTAGAAAATTGTTGATTTATAATCACAATAAAATCGAGCGTGTTGCCTTTGTAGACACATTTTCCATACGGCCATGTTTTTAATTTTGTAGCCCTCTTAATAATTTATTATTTCACATATTATGTATATTGTGCTTTTTCCTTAGTAATTTGTACGATAATATCAGTTTTTTTAACGTGACTCGTATTTCCCTACGCATTGTTTTTGAAATTATATGCTTACGTTTGTAGATTTTTAATTCAAATTAATAAAAACGCAATGCGGTTATAATAGAACATAATGATAAGTGATGGCAGAATCACGTAGTTCTTCAATGATATACTTGCCGGTATATGTTTAGAGGAGAAAAAAGTATTATAAATCTACGCGTATAATTACAGTATATTCTATATTTTAAATTTTGGGTGCCAAATGGTCGTTGAAAAAAAAAAAAAATCGAGTAGGTACCAGATAGGAAAATTACCGTAAATGATGACCATGTTTTACGGTCTCTCGGGTCGTGGGAGGAGGACGATACGTTGACCTTAGTCTCCGGTCGATGATGTCAAGCCAGAACTATACGTAAACCAGCTGCATGTGAAACCGAATTAAAAAAAAAAAAACAACAACGACAGACCATATATGCGTCATCGCAGCAGTCTGCGGAGAAAAATGAAGCCGATCAATTAACTACTTTCCCTGCAAAAATTGACTTTTACTCGAGATGTCTGCCGGGGGGCTGGCTGGGGATCAAATATATTGGGACAGGACCGCATTCCTGAAATGCACGTGAATAATATTTACCATGGGCCTCAAATCCGGAAATCCTGGACGTAACCTAATTTATTTTTGTCCGAAATTCGATCGATAATATTCATAAACGATTTAATTATTGGACTTTACTTTTTGTCGTTTTGATTACAGATTATGTGTTGTGCACAAAATGGTACAGTTTTAATACGATTTGATTGACAGTAAAAATCAAAATACGATGATAATTATTATATTTTACAATCGAAGTTTTTTCCTTATTTAAAAAATTGTACACTGTTGATATATTATTCATATTATTCTAACAAATGTGATCGGTTTTTTCGTATTCATGCGAATCATCAGTTTTAAATATTTCTATTTAGACTGCAGTATTGTAGTATTATTTTCGTTTAAAAATATTTCGTCTGAATGGTGTTGGTGTGCTACCGTATATTAAGGTTAAATGTATTACTCGTCAACTGGCATGATTCGACATCAATAGTTGCCCTAAATTTATTTCGATGACAATATCAAAACGAAACGGTTTACAATAGAGTGCCTAGTTCACTTCATTATAAATAAAAAATCTAATAATGTGTTGATATTTTTGGTAAAACGTCAATTAGTTTTTTTTTTTTCATTTTTAACAATAGATTTTTATTTTTTATTTTAATTTGATCTAAATTTCAAACTTGTTATTAGAATGTATGTAAAATTAATAATTTTTAAATCTTTAAATCTACATAAAATTGTATGGTTTACAGATTGATAGGATCCTCTGAGGGGTCTGTGTTTACACGTTTAAAGAGAACGGTGTTTACGTCTCCAAAACGATTGTTTATGATTGTTTATCATATTACATAAAATAACAGTTTTATATTTATTATTTTTCAGACCTTTTTATGATGGGTGACTACGACAGGATACACAGGATGTGTCAGAAACGTGGGGAACTGTGGGAGGATCCCGATTTCCCGGCCACCCAGTCGTCAGTGTTCTACCACCAAAAGCCTCCGTTCCAGTTCGCGTGGAAAAGACCGAAGGTCAGTTGTAGCTTATTATAAACACAGCGAGAGGTTACCGAGATAATAAGCTTATTAACTTTAAGTCTATTATTGATCAACGAGTTACAGGGCTGCAGGTGGTTGCGGTGGGCGATCGAATGGTTTGTAGGACGATCGGACGCCCACCAGATTTGAGAATATTATAATAATACGAGACGGCGTTGCGACTGCCTTTTGAAAAAATAAAAATAAAATACGTCAAATCTGATAAATAAGGTAATATAATATTATATAATGGACGTCTGGGTTTGTTTCACTGTGCGCGAATCTTGTGAATGACGTGGACCCGTGTATAGTTGCGTGGTATGTGTGTACCCGTCAATAGACTGTTCGGAATAATTAATAAACAAATGAACTAACGGAAGAGAGCGAGTTACCTGCTCAATTCGAACGGAGTGTGCCATTTTCTATAATTACACTCTCGCGCTGTGTGTTCGACCATAGTATACATCGATCGCACGCAATAAAAATAATAATAATAATAATGACGATAATTTATGCGTTATTATTATTATTATTATTATCATTATCACAAAACTATTCGTAGGTCCTCCGAGTGCATAATATAGGATCTGTGATATATTCGTATAACGTTTAAAAGGAATAAAAAGTCGACCGGACGAATTATTATCTCACTGCGAGACGAGTGGGCTGTAAATTGATTTCGCATTCATTTTTGTCTATACGTTATGAATTTATGATGTAATATTAAGCTCTTGGTGTATTATTTCACGTGTGTTGTACACATGTCATCGACATGTCGGGCGGCGTGTAGGTATGTTATTATTATTATTATTATTATGTCGATGACGCCACGCCTGAAGTTTGCACCCAACGAAATTCGAAGATTATTATTGTCGTTCTCTGCGAGGGGTCGTCTTCCATACGCTCTCGGCTAACCGCATTGTTCGGCGTCAGTCGATAATCGTATTATATTGTTCTATTCTCCGAGTCGTATTCAATGTTAATTACTGTCGGGCACCGTCTTACGTTTTAAGCGCGTTATAATTATCATCATAAATATACCCGTAGACGGGTAACGACGGACGCACACTGTACATGATATAACAAGAATGTCTCGGTACACACGTCTTGCGTTTAGAGTGAACCGAGAGGATTTACATGTTTCACTTGGTGTAGGTCGTTTAAAATTGAAAAATCCTCGTGGGACACCCTCTCTTGTATACATTAGCCGCACTGCCATGTGGTGTGCCCACTTCCCTTCTCCCGAACGAACGACTTGAAATATAATATTTCAACTTTAATGTAAATCAATGCACGAATAAAAAAAAAAAAAAAAATGAATAAACACATTCCAATCTGTTTACAATGTGACCAATATAACCTTTTTCAAGTCATATATCGAACCAGGTATAATATTTTTTGAATTACGGTCGATTACGATCTTCAAATCGTTTTTTTTTTTATCATTATTTGACTTCTGTATTTTTTCTTATTTTTATAAGCTACCTAAGACCGTATTATATACGGTTCTCTTAACATTTCGAACATATATTATTATACATCACATTTTAATTTTGAGTAAGTAAATCGACTATTGTATCAGTTGTGCAAAGTAAATTTATTTTCGATATTTTCGAATAAAATCAATAAAGAAAACGGGTTTTTTTTTTATGCAATAATTTTAAGTAGTGTCTGAGTTTTTATTGTAAATATTTATTATCGTATTCCAGTAAAATGGATCGCTTTTGACTAGTCGATTATTCGGATCGATCTAGAAAAACTACCACGAACTGCTGCGACGCCGTTCAATTTTGTGACGAGTCATGACGTTTTAAAATTATTTAAAAAAAATTACATAAAATAATAATCTCATGCCTAGACGGACAAATCACTTTTTCGTTGCCTGTTGGTCCATTGAATTTCGCCTCTTTAATTATAATATCATCGTCATCGTCGCACGGTAAATAAAATGTAACTGAAACAAATAATTTTATACGAATAGCCGCCAATTACCATTTTTTTTTTTCCCGTTTCGTTTCGTTTTGTTTTGTTTTTTTGTTATTTTTTACAAATATGTTTTACGCTGGGAACAATAATTTATTTTAGTTTCGGATCGTTAAGCCTTTAAACGCGACGTCTCGACCCGTTAACGACCAAAACCGTGTAGTACTGTACGCGCGCGTCCTCCCGATGACCACATTATTCGTCGTATCGCTCGTATCCTGCCGACGACGACGTAGAACTACCATAAAATAAATTCTGTCCAATAATAATAATTGTATTCGTTTTGCTCGTCTTTGATAAGCGTTTATAAATTAAAAAACAAAATAAACAAAATTACCACGGGTTTTGGAAAAAAAAAGTAAAAAGTAAAATATGTCCGGGTATAATATATATGTATATAACGTGTACGTACGTATCCGCCTACGGTTTTTTCGCTCGGCGTACGCCGCACGATGAAGAACCACTGACCATTGTAAGTAGGTTATGAGTATGTTTGTTGCGCACAGTGAAACTGACCGGCTGTGATGAATATTTTAAACGGGAGATGATGTGTGTCCCTCGGCCGAAATCGTCTATTGAACGCGCACGGCATAGCATACATTTTTTCGTATTATTATTATTTCTTACCGTGTTTTTTTTTTTTTTTCCAATTTCCATTCACGTGTGTGTGTGTGTACACATACACGTGTATAATGTGTAATATGTATAATGTATATTCATGGATTTTTATACCGTTGTGCGCTGCGCGCGAGGGTCAACAAACAATGCGAAATCGCAACTGAATAGCAGCTACGCGATTGTCCATTTTGAATTATTAGAAACTATTTCAATGAACTGGAGAACCGGTCGGGTGTTTTTATGCGTGCTGCGAGCGAAACACACGTTAATATTTGAAATCGGAACGAAAAACGTTACGCGTTTGACGATATTCAAAAAGTAGAAAAAAATAAAAAAATGAATAATAATAATATATTTCAAAAACACGTCATAAGGTACGTCGCAGTCGTAATACCGTCCGATAATTAATAAAATGGTATATCTTTTATCACGCTCGTTTAACACATCGACTCGATATGATAAACGAAACAACAAATTATAATATTATTATAATAATCGGTTTACTTGATTTGATTTAAAAAAAAAATAAAAAACACGTCATTTTATTATAATATGTCTCATTTGAAATTGTATTTTCAAATCGACTCTGCGCATGAGAAAATAGAATAATTATACTATTCCGAGAAAAATAAATGCGTATTTTCTATTCAATTCTTTTTACGTGAAAAACGATAACTCTTACTGTTTAGATGTACTCGTAACTCATAGACTTATAATCACAAGTACAATTGTCTATCTTGTCTGCGCTTTTTATTAGGTATTATAATATCTACATTTCCATTAATGTTACTAAACGTAATTAATCATTAATAACAGTACTTAATTGATGAAAGTAGGCACTTATATAATCATATTTTTAATTACTGTGAGTTTAATATTATAATTTTTTTTTTTTTTTTTCAGGAAATATGTAATAGACCCGTTTTCGTCAGCGATTCTGCATCTCATTTCGATATCAGTCCCGGAAAAATGGGTGAGTGTTATTTCCCGGTAAATGATTTGTTGTAAAAATCTGTATTATCACTTGGGTCTTTGTTAAGAACTGGGTTGGAAAACCGGATAAACATTTTTTGTTTATCCATTCTAATTAATACTAGATTTTTTTTTTATTTCACGCCAAACTCTTATAGTAGGTACACACATTTCCTATGACTATGCGTAGCTATTAATTTTTGAAAACTCATGTATTTCGACTTTCACTTTCATGATATTTGTGCAAGTGTTTAGTTTAGGCCGTGTTTGTGTGTGGAAGCACACAGGAAAATCCATTTGCAGAGAGAGTATCCGTGCCTAATTTCTGATAGAGTGCATGAAAATGTTCGATACGTTTAAAATAGTTGAAGTAGAGGTTTTTCTTTTGCGTATATTTTACACTTACTATTCGTATATCATTATCCGCCATTAAGAAAAGAAAAAAAAAAAACAACTAAATTTTTATTATAGATTTTTCGATTAGTTATTGGATTGAGTCGCTTTGAGTGATAGTTTTTTTTTTTTTCATTATTTTACCAAATATGAAATCGATAAAGAAAATTCTTGCTCGATATTCAACGCTTCTTAAAATCACATTATTTTAATACCGTTACGTTTTCAATCTAACCAATTTACCATTTATCCATTGCAATGGTTCTTCTCATAGATAGGTATATTTTTATGCAATTAAATAAAACGTATCGGCGGCGGTACGTAATAATAATTATGTTTTTCTCAATTACTTGCTTAACTAGCTTAACTATAAAAAAATTCTTTGAAAAGATATAATTATAACTATTTATACGACGGGGTATCTAATGATTATTAGTTATTACAAATAAGTTGATTTGTAATTCATAGTGTATGTTTGCGCATATAAATCGTAATGCTGCAGTTTACTTTTACGTAATCAATAAATAATATGATATTTATATATATCAATTATTTTCGCAATAATTATAAGATGATTTATGTTATAGTTGTTTTAGAATTATGTGAGAAACTAACAAAACTACTTCAGCTATATTATATGCATATTGAATAAAATCGAAATTAATTTACATCGCCTTATTATGCCGTAAAATTGTGTAATGGTATAAGGAATAAGGATAAACCGTACGATTAATTAGATTACCAATTAAAAACGCACATGATAATATAAAACGAGCACTTAAAAAATAATTTGTTTTCTCTAAATAATTAACTAAAAATATGATAATTAACACAGAGTCTAAGTTTTTCAGTTAAATTCGTGATTTCCCTAATGAAAGTGAGCGAACGAAATGAAAGTCGATGTTAAAAGATACATACGCACATGTATAATTCAATTATTATAATATTAAATTCATATTTAGCAATGGTAAATTATTATTACCTCCTCGTAAATATATTTAAATATCACCATTGGTTCTTCACCTGCAGTACTCGTGTCCTACACTTTATGAAATTCTGAAAAACCTAATATATTAACCTACATAATATCATGTACACATTTATCGGCCGGCAGTGTGGGAATATTTAAAAGTACATAATTTGTATAAGAGTATGTTATATACGAACGCGGCGGCGGCGACTGCTGCGCCATGTACGGTCCGGTTTTATCAATTTTCTTTCATTATTATTCAATATAGTATAATTTATACGTAGGTAAATAATAAACCTAGAGGATTCAACGGACGCGTCGTGACGGTCACAGCCTTGTGTAGGCGATAATTCCATTTTATTTTGTATTATAATGTCTGGAAAAGTAATAAAAATACATACATACACGCGTATAGTGTGTACGCCGTATTATATTATATACCGAATTGTTAGGAATGTTTTGTAAAGACATATAAATGAAAATTTAAAAAAAAAGTCTGGGATTCGAGTCCAAAATATCATAAAAAAAATAAAAATAAATACCGAACATAATATATTATGTGAGATAAAGTCAATTTTCCACAAGGTTATTTCTTTTGATTGCATACGACCGAATTTAAGAGGGAAAAAATACCATCGAAATAGATTTCAAATGATAACTACGCGTCGCCATCGCTATCGTTTATATCGTCATAGGTTTTTATTCGAAAAAATTTTTTAATCGCTGTGAAAAGTTTACGCCCGTCGTCGATCGGCACATTTTATACGTATTTTGCCACGTAAAACATCGCGTTTAAAATGTTTATACACGCGTGCAATTTTAACGACTCGAATATTGAGAAAATTAATAACTAGAATTGGCACTTTTATAGCCATTTAATCCGTAACGTTTATTCCGCCTAACCATTTCGTCGACCGTATAAGAACACTTTGGCGGCACGAAATTGTTTTTTTTTTACTCGGCGTCGCTTTATTTCAATATTGATGATAATAACGAGTTACTCTACGCAGTGTGACTATTATACTCGTCTAGATTAAATTACACAGTGGATCAAATGTTTCCCCGAGCCCACAATGAGGTAAAATGGTTACGTTACATATAAATACCCGTTTGTGCGCCGGGTACTCGCATAGGTAATCAAACCGTATTATATCGAACTACTGAAATATTTTATAATCTCGCACTGCAAAACGCGAAAAATTCCATTTTTAGAAAATCGTTACGAGAAGAACGGCGGAAATATCGTCGTTCGTACACGACTTGGTATGGTTTTGAAAGCTTACAGCTGCAGCGGCGATTCGCGATCGTTTACGACATGTCGTTGGGAAACGCCGCAGCCGTAATTCTGTACTCGCCCGGTACGCAACAACGTCGATTTTTTAATGTCTCTAATATTATTATAAACCGTCGCAGCACACCACCACCGTACACACCACGTGCACGGGATACCGATGGAGCGTGTCTGCGCGAGTTTGGCGGGAACAATGTGATTATTTCATGCGTTTTGTAGAAATACGTATCTATTATTTACGGAGGTCTAATAGAGGTACCCGACGAACGTCGACTCGGGAAGAAGATTCGTGCGCGCGGCCTTGTGGAGAATGAAAAAAATAAATAAATAGAAAAGCAAACAATAATATGGTCTTCGGGTTTATGATATTTCATCACGGTCCGTCGGATTTCTGCAGTGCCCGGACCATTATCGATCCCGAACGCCGCCGTGGCTGCGGTTTGGCGTCGTGTCAACATGGCCGAGTCGACGATCGGTAAAAATCCGATCCGACCGGGTACGACGTCGGGCGAGACGATTTTTGCTTTTCGTTTTTTTTTTTATATGTTTTTCGCCGTCGTTCTCATCGGACTCGCAGGCGCGCGTGGATTTTTAATTCTCCAATTTTTTCACACTCGAAAGGAAGAAAAAACACACACGTCATGCGTCCTAGGGTCCGCGGAAACGATGTCTCCGCAAGACTGGAACAAATTAGTCACGGGACGTCGTGAAAATTGTTCGGAAACTCGTCGAGTTAATTGTTTGTAATAATAGTACTTTCTGTCGGCGTCGTGTCGGGTGGCCGTCACATAATTATTATCTCGTCTACACAAGGATCGTTTTGAATATGTCGAGTTCGACAGTTGGATTTTAATTTTCGCTCTGCGCGCGCACAGCTGTTGCAGCCATCTCGCCACGGACGGAAATCGCCAAGTCTCATCATAACCGACGACGAGCTGTTCTGCAGCAGACCGTATAAACGACACATCTTCTTGCGCTGCGGATTCTATTCCGTCTAATACGGTAAAACTAAAGTTCCATTATTGGGATTTCAATGGCGTCTGCAGAAGAAGAAGAAGAAGAAGAAGAAAAAGGACAATGAGGAGAAATGCACTGTGCGCGTATGCCGTTTGTCGAATCGCGCGATTCGATCGTATAAAGCGACGCGGCGTAGAATGTAATGTTATAATCCTTTTTTTTTTTCACGTCGCCATATACTTACAAACGTTTAAAGGGGCGTACCGTTAAAATTGCATTATTATTTTCATATAAAACTCTATATAAACAATCTTTTCTACGTTACCTATATATTTTTTAAACGCGCCTCGCAATGGCCAATATAAAATAATAGTACGAAATACTCGTGTCTGTTTCGAATCGTGTCCATACTCCGTGGTATTATTTATATTATGTTCGTTCTCGCGGAACGGATCCGGTAATAATATTGTGGGTAATAACTCGCCGATAACAATACGCAGTCAAAGAACGGATATATATTTATTATTACAATAGGTGCCTCCGATAAAATTATCAAAAATATAGTACGCAGCACGCTGTTCGGTCAGTGTGACTATTATATTTTAATTAATCTAAAACGTTTAGTAGATAATTTGTTACGGATTAATACGGATCTATTCGTATTTCAGTAAACTATTTGTACCCAATCGAAGTACGTACAATACGTCTCTCTCTGTTTTCGATTAGTCGAATTACGAAAACTATGATATAATATACTCTGCAATCGGTTTGGGTTTTAAGTTTTTTTTTTTAACATTTTCCGTGTATGGTATTATATATTAATTATATTTCGTAAACGAATTTGATTAATAATTTTAACACATTTTACTTATACTAACAAACTAGTCCTCTACAATGTTCGTAAACGTATACGTGAGACGTATAATATGTTTAAAATACATTTTAAATAAACGTCCAATATTAGTACACAAAATCCAAACGAATGGCAGAAACGTCATTGATTTATTAGTAAAACAGTCCACAAGTATAGTATAGTTTTCGTCTGTAAAAGTAATTTATTCGGTTCCGATCGAAACCACTCCGGAACTGGATTTCTGTGTATGGTTCCCATGTGTTATTTATATACGTACGTATAACCCATAGCAGATCGTTCTGTAATTCGCGGTGACGACGTGCATTTCTAACGAGTCCGCCGTAGTCCCGTACTCGGCGTAACGGATAGTTTTTTTTAATTTGCTATCTAATAAAATATTAATTAAATACGTTGTTTCTATAGGGCGAAGAAACGTAGAGTAGTATTATATAGAGTTTACTCTCGACTCTATGCATAATGGGTTTTTTTTTTTTATACATTTTTTTCTTTCTTTCCTATATGTCGTTTAGAGATAGTTTAGACGGTTTTGTTGTTTTGTTTGTTCCGTCCGCGGAGTTGTAATTAAAAATTAGATAACCGTAAACTGGATATTATGTTTGATGCGCAGGTGATAAATGGCTGGTGTCCTGTCTGGGCGTGTTGTACCTTTGTAAAGGCTTGTTCTATCGCGTGGTGCCCGCCGATCAGTCGCTGTCCAGCGACAAAGAATACAGCGGCGTTTTCCGGTTTCGTCTGTGGTGGTGCGGCGAGTGGATGGAAGTGTTGGTCGACGATCGACTGCCGACCGTTAACAACCGGCTGGCGTTTTTGCAATCTACACATACCGATCAGTTTTGGCCGGGATTGTTGGAAAAAGCGTACGCCAAGTAAGCAAGCACGTGCAATTAAAATAAGTAATAGCTTTACAGAGAGTGAAATACAAATAATATATTTCTACGCGACGACGTACAATAATAATCTACGTATATTGTAGTGTGTTGTCGTGTCAGTCGACCGCACTCGAATCGTAATGGAAATCGGTCGATTTATCTTTCTTCTCTTCTTTCTTTTTCGATCAATAATAATAATAATAATAATATATCGTGTGTACCTTGCGATACGGGATTATTTCGTCCTATAATACGCGTCTTATGAGATCGAATAAAACCGTATATTATATAAATATAGACCCGGCAACGTCGAAACGTATCATAAGTATTGGTTGCGAACGGACGATAAATCAAAATTATTAACGACTGTCGATACAGGCGGATATATATTTTATTTATAATAAACACAAACGTGTGTTGTGAACTGTGCCGAAATATGCCGGCTGCATAGTTGTGTAGAAATTATGTAAAGATTTCACGCGCGGTCGTCTCCGAGTGTGCATTCTCTAAATGCAATTGGAAATGTAATTATAATCGCATGTCTTCTTTTCGATTCTTCATCTCCCAACTATTCGGGACAACAACGCTGAAATATAAAATAATCGTTTTTAAACTATTCGCGCGTTTGTACGTAATTATAAAGGTGCTTATACGTATATAAATTTATTAAAAACGAGATCGTTAAAATTCCAAAGATCATCGCGAGTTATTATAATATTCATCGGGCTCTACGTTTTGGATCCTTTATTCAATAATTATTAACAATGAAATTTTAAATATTTACGGTACGTTTTTATATTTTAGAGTAAAATAATTAGTAAATTGTAGATAAAATATATATTCGTAATTATCTCGGATATTTGAGAAAAGGAAAAGGAAAGCGGATGTTTTTATTATTTACAAATATGATACAAGTGAGATATTGAGAATTATGCAAAAAAATAAAAAATGAAAAACACGATATTTTCGCGTAGAAAATATTAATATAAATCGAAAGGTGCGGTTTGTTAAATTTTCTTTTTTATTAGTCATACATATTTTTACTTTTACGAACATATTCGTACAGTACAATAAATAAGTATATTTTTTAAAACGATAAACAGAATACCAAATCGTTTATTTTTTTTTATCAAATCTATCGTAATAGTAAGCACCCCCATAACAACGATTGACCCATAATCGACGATCTTTATCTCGCTAACAGCGTGTAATCTTATTTGCAACATACACGCACGTATTGTTGTTTAATTACAATCGTTTTTTCAGCCTTGTTGAACTTCCTACGTATAGTGTTTATCATTTCTATAGTAGAGGAGCGTTTGTAAAGGCGATCGCGGCCGGTCCGATTATATCGTAATGTTAATATTGATTTAAATAGTTACAAATATCGGCTTGAATAGCTGATATACCGATGACCGGTATATTATTTGATTGTTTTCGACGTACAGGAAGAGAGATATTATGAGATAATTATTATGTATTTACGCTTGTACCACTGGACGTATGAATGGGAATGAAAAACGAAAATCGCCGCATTATTGACGTTGCGTCGGGCGAGAAGGAGTTGTGTGAAGATTATCTTCGCAAATTATACACGGTTTTCGGGGTTTCGCCCGGACAAAACGATTTCGCGCTCATAATAAGGGATTACGTATCGTCGCGCGCAGCACAGGATGTGAATATAGGTTTTCGGGACAATACGCGCGAGTGTACGTATAATAATAATAATAATAATATATGATAATACAATACACGTTTCGTCCTAGCTGTCTTTCAAAATTCATATCTCAAACTTGTCCGCTTTGAATATTTAAATTTAAAACACGCTTACCCCTCCTTCGCGGAATATTCGCCCAGCCCTCGATACTTTGATTGATACGAGTTCACGCTAACATCACCTGCGGTCATTTTAGAAACCTGTTGGCGGCCGGTCGCTCGATATGCGGTCCGCGGGCGCGCGCCGCACAAAGCGAACGCTTACTGTGAAATCGGTGAAAACCGTCGGGGTGTCGTGAATACCGAGACACAATAACGGTATATCACAAAAGCTGCGGAAACAATATTACCGCAGCCGCCGCCGCCGTTGTTATTTTCCACGTGTCATCAAATCGTTTCAATCGATATCGGAAAAGCAGTTCCTTACAAGTCCGCGATGACCTCAAATCGTTTCTCCTCTGCTCGTTATTCGCCCGCCGGAGTGGCCGAAAATCGACGGACGAAATGAAATCAGCCGGTCAATCTACCTATGTACGTATATGCTCGCATTGCATCGTCGAAAAGAGGAGCGTGTATTCTATCAGTCAACGTGTGCTATGTCGTTATTTTGTGACGGACGCAGTCGATCACTTTGTGGTTTGCCGCGAGCGGACTATGCGTAGTTGTCACCGCGGTGAAAACATTCAGAAATAGACAAGAAAGTGGATTCTCGGCGTCAAGGTTAAAGAAGATCCGAACGCTAATAGTGCGTACTGGCTCGTGAAAAAAAAAAATCGATTACTCCAAACGACCGCGACCGTCGTCGCGTCAGAGGAGAGTGCGTTTGAAAGATGAGATTTTCCGTCGGCGGGCTCTCGCGTTCGCGTTTCGGTACGAGCGCCCAGAGCGCCGGAACTAGGACGCACCACTATGCGCGCCACCGTCATAATAATAACGGCCACCTCACGCATTCTAGAAAGAAAAAAAAAAAAAACGAAAATTCCTCTCGTACAAGTATACGTATATTTTATAATCGAGTCGAAAAACGTGTGTAATTTTCGTTTTCGGGGTCACATTATATGTCCAAAAAAGCTTTGTGCGATGGAGACTCTATTTTTTTTTCCAAGGCCGCTCTGCTCGTTTGGTCAGGCTTTCGCGCGAGGCGATCCGGTAATCTGCTGGCAGCCAACACAGGTATAATACGATCGTACCGTTTTCGAAAAAAAACTCGGAAACAAAAACAAATCGGAGGCATTTCAACGTAGAAACATCGGAACGACGAACCGGCGAATCCAGACCCCCCGGGAATTGGGTAAACGACTAAATTACTCCGTGAAAAGTCGATTTCACACACCGGTGTATATGTGTGTTATTTGCATTTAACGTGTAAACATTTGTGCGCGCGTGGTGGTTACCGGAGAGGTATATCGAATTATTTAGGTTTCGTGTTTGTAACACTCTGATTTACACGATTTTGTTATTAATTCAAAACGCGACGATCTGCGTAATTCGCAAAACGTTGTAATAATAATAATACGCAATCAAAAATGACTTCGAGACGAGTGGGTTGTTGATGTGTGCGTTTTATCGAAACGGCCTAATCGTTAATAATTAGTATAATACGCGCAGTAAGTGTGTTTTTTTTTTCAACAAACAAAACGCGTGGGCATCGATGTCGTCGAGCTTACATACACGTGTTATAAACTCTAGTGGTCGAATGAATAAAATATATATACCTGCGATAACTTTGAGTGTAAAAAATATTGTATATCTCGTACTGCGCGTTATCGTCACGATACGACGACGTTTACTTACGAACAGTGTCATCGAAAGTATTATTGAACGAGCGCGCGTCGTATCTGTTGTAGAAAGTTTGAAAACGAAAAAAAAAATAATGTAAAACGTAACCATAATATCGTATAATATAGTATAACAATGTTGCCATATAATTATTATATACGCGTAACATGGTTTGTTTTTATTATTTCTCGCGTACATACGAACCCCCTCACAGCTACCTCGGTAGCCGTTTTGTGTAAATTATACATTAATATAATAATGTAAATTATAAATAAAATTAATGAAACACGCATATCGGTTGTTACGTTTTCGTTAAACTGCGGTGTGGTGACGGACGCGATCGTAAAATAAATAACTCGTTTAAAACTGATTTTTACGAAACGGCATGTCTTCAATATTAAACGTGTACACCGTAGAACGCCGTTTCTGTAATATTTCCGCCGCTACCTATAAGGCTATTATTATAACGTATACATAAAGACGATAATTATTTAAATTCGTTTTCGCCATTACGAGCTCGTATACGTATAAAACGGTGGGTAATTTTTTTTTTTTTTTCCCCGACCGCAACGATTTTCGTTCGGGTCGTAATAAAGACCTATTACACTCGATCGCGAAGTTTAAATGTGATTATTATTTATTGCGTAATTTTTTTTATTTATTTTTTGCATTCGATTGTCGTCGCACAACGATTATTGTTTTTTAATGCCGATCGCAATATTTCTACCGCGCGAGACGGGAAAGTGATACAGAACGCGCGCACACCGTCTATATTTATACGGATCGGTGTAATACACGCTTATACATGTGTGTATTATACCTCCTCGGATTTTAAACGACGCGATCGTGTCCTGGCCGTAGTATCCCGACTCGATCACTTTCGAATCTCGCGTTCAAAATGGAAAACGAACGACAACGACGACGACGACAAAACGCGTTTTGCCAATGAACTTGAATTCTTCGCCGTTGACCGTCAACAGCGGCGCGCGCGCGCGCGCGTTCTTTATCTTATTATTATTTCAGTAACCGACTGCTTTCGGCGTTATTTGATATTGACCCGTTTGGAGGAGTGTTGTTGTGAAAGTATGCAAGCCGAGCGACGGTCCGAGTTAAAATTATTAAACGTACGTTCGAAAAGTATAGTCGCCGCGACGACGTGCAGGATAACATGCCAACAAATGTACCTGTACAAATATTTTTCATTCGCGTCCGGTAAAAAATTGAAAAGACGATGCGGTAATGCGGAATTGTTATTTTACATTGCCCCCCTCCCTGCGCGAATACAAATTATCTACGCGAAAGAACTAGATAAATAGGTATCTCAAAAAAAAAAACACACACACGTCAAAATATACAAAATCGTACCGGTTTTTTTTTTTTTTTGTTAACGATTAGTCGATTTTATACCTTAAAAACACGATTATGTTGGCCTAATGGTGATACGAGCATGTAAGCGTGTGTATCGAATCACTTTAAGACGTAGAAGTTTACTCGATACGTTATTATACTTTAATATTTCTATAGTTTATGTATAGTACAATATTTATGTATTTTAATCGGAGCAGGGAGGGTTTATTGTTTTACAACGAGGTGAAGAATATTTTTCTCGTCAAGCACTTTTTGTGAGAACAACGAAACGCATATCAATCGGTTCGAAATTAAATATGAATATAGTACTAAAAAGATGGTTTTTTTGGGTTTTTTATTCAAATGGTTTTTGAAGACAGACGGAAAAAAAGGAAAAACTGTAAGTCATAAATGAAAAATTAATCTAAAATTATACTTGATCGTCGGCCAAGGTTTTCGGATAATTTCTAGATCGTAATGACTTATTTTGCTTTCAAACTTTTAAAGACCGCAAGGCCTCCCAGTGTTGTATTAAATTCTTATATTTCACATCGATAAAACATTGTGCGGTTAGTGAAAATTAAAAACGCACGCCTTTGGGCGTGTATGCGATTTGTAAAAACAAAAACTAATAAACGGATACACAATTTTCACTCGTTTTATGTAATGGGTAAATATAATCGCCTATCGCCTAAAGAACTCGGTTGTTGTTTACATAGGATTTTATTTATTCACGTGGTCGAGAGAAAACAAATTTTACGAAATCGAAGAATAAAAACGAGTGTGTGTGTGTGTGTGTGTAGTGTGTACCGTATTCCGACGGAAATCGCTTAAAATTAATTAATTCTTCTGGCGCGATTCGCCGTAATATATAAATATCGGTCAAATGTAATCGTAAAACATATTTTGATTTCTTTTTTTTCCTTCTATTGTTCCCAGATTACACGGTTCGTACGAAGCCCTCAAGTACGGCACTCTGTTGGACGGACTCGCCGATTTGACCGGCGGAATCACGGAAAGTATAAACATTCGACAAGACCAGACGACGTGTGGTAGAATGATTGCAAAAATGTTAGACATGACTTCCATTGTCACGTGCACGGTGCAGCCGGCGTCGCCACAGGTAACGGAAAATTAATTTCAATCGATTAATCGAAAAATAAAATATTTATGATACGGGCTGGGCCCTTTTTAAATACAATGGTTAGATAATACAGATAATGACACAGATAGATGACCTATATACCTATATTTATATGTATAAATATACATTTGGCATTTAAATTTATCAGGAGACTGTTGAAAGGTGGGTTCTACATTGGCATTTGACATCATCCGCCTTAGAGGCTCGTTTGGCATGTATAGTTTGTGGTAGAGTGCGGGACGTATAGAAGGTAGCTGTAGAACGAGACGAATGCGATGGGACTTTAAGGTTAATTTTGAATAGGGTATCAGGTGAATCGACAACATTGTTGTTTATTAACCCTGTTCAATGAACCTAATACCAGCGATGCGTCGACGGTCAGCCAAAGAAATCAATCCGAGGCAATTGTAGCAACTGGCGTATAGTTATGAAAGGGGGACGAGGAATTTTCAATACGAAGCTGGCGAAACGTAGGAATCTCCTTATAATTAATATTAAAATATATAATCCATATTAAAATATGAATCCATTGCGCGTGCCGCGACGTAGAAGAAGATAATCTCGGTTACCCAACGGTGTGTAGAGTCTTGGAGCAATAATAATAATGCTGCGACTCGGAGATGAAAGAATATTACTGACGGGTGAATCTAATACGATAACAGCTCGTGTTGTACGCATCGTGTTATAAATCGTTTTTATGTCAAGGTCTTCCGAACAATATTCTTTTATGTAATTACGCGCGTTCGTATAATATCAAATATAGAGTAGATGCTTTCGGTCGGGATATTCGTTTTGTTCGGAGCGCGCGAGTGTTTCGTTTCTCCCAAGTTGGTGGTATGGAAGCGGCCGCCGTCCGTTGTTTTCACTTCTCGTTAAATTTAATTATTTTGCGTATAAATTTGTTAAAAACGATAAAACTACAAAGCATAGACAAAACTAATTGACAACCGAGTGAAAGTAGCGTTCGCTTCAATTTTCAAAGTGCAAAATATTTCATTTTTCAAATCGTAACAAGTGTGTTATTTAACAAACGCGTCATAATAACAGTGCGATAACAACAACAACAACAACAACAACGACGACAGTTTCTAAAATTCAAAAGAAGAAACTAATATACTCGACTACTAATCTAGCTATCGTAATATTATATTATAATACGGGGGCGCGAGTACATTTAGAAGAAAATCTCGAGGACACTGTATGACGAGAGACTGTTTAATTTTTTTAAACAAGTAGCGCATTATCATTCGTGTTGTTCGATTATGATATGTTTTGTTTTAAATATGCGGAATTGTGTTAATTCAAAACAACGCCGAGTTAATATACGCTGTCGATGACGCACGGGTGGTTCGCGCGATGCGTCGGAATTCCTCCGCGATAACCATCTTCTTAGTCGAATTAACATTTAGCAGTTGGGCATCGTAGACCCGAGTAGTTTCTCTTTCTTGCCCGTGTTTATTTAATTACCGCCGAGTTGGTTTCATTTGTTTAATTACATGTTTCTTCAGATGTTACGATGATGATATTGTTATTATTATTATTATTATTATTATTATATTTTTCTAATTGTGAAACCCACGAAATCGACTTAAATTTCACCGGGAGTAAAAATAAAACGCCATTTCCGACGATTTATGCAAATACTCGGAAGTAAAAGAAAAAGAATTTCTCGATTCAAACAACGAGGTTTAAATAATACATAATGGGCGTCGGTTCTCGTCTGAAATAATTCCAGAAACCTGATGGTTGGCTCGGATAAATGGCAATTTGTATTGAATCGACTGAATTCGTTTAACAGAAATATAATTTAAAACTGTAAATTAGGTATTCGCTAAACGATTTGAAAGAAGAAAAAAATAAATCGTTGTATGTAATCAATCTTAAATAATAACATGCATCGGGTCGAAACTAATACCGTTAAGAAAGCGACAAGTTTAGTATTCAATTACCCATTAGGTATTTTGAAACTGCTTTGGTGATAGCAGTGGTGGTCACTAATGTTTCAGACTTTCAGCGTCATGTGTGTGTATAGAAAATTATCGATAATTATTATTATTATTTAGAGATATGAAAAACCACGTGACTATGTAAATCTTATAATAATATTATTATTATTATCCGTCGACGATTAAATTGAATGTATTTAAAAGGCCAGCGCGAGGAACAGTTAAAATTGTTTATTTAAGGCTGTTGGAGCACGATTCCTAAAATCGTGTTTTACATGCTATTTAGACCAATATGAGTAGGTGTTTTTAAAGTACTTCCCGATGTCCGATTTCAATTTTGAATACATGTATGAATTTATTAGCCTTTTTACTAAAATCTGTAGGAAATAGATTTTTGATTTTTGTATTAAATTAGGTTTAAAAACATGTTTTCTTTTTTTAAAAAAACAAAAAAATGATTTTTCATGGTTAAACATGAATATTTTAAAATCTAGTTCGAAATTTGAAATTCTGTTTCCTACAGATTTTAGTAAAAAGGTTCACGAATACAGATCTTTTTTCACAATTTAAATCGGCCCACTGGAAGTACCTCAAAACTTTTTTTCTTTTTTGACAGTTTCGAATTGATTTTAAAATTAAAATAAAATCTGAACCGGTGACATGTGCATGCGCGTACGTGTGTGAGACTATTCTCAGAATTATTGTAGTCAACTGATTACGACCATTAACCTGCTACTTGATAAGTTAATATAGAAACCGGTATATTTATATTATATTCCGTATATTATTACAAATTGAACCGAAATTGAATTCAGCGTCGCTCGTCGGTGATTTACTTATTTTGTGTTCTCTTTGAAACAGAGACGACCATGGCCGACCTAGATTTTTCGCCGCCCTATGCAATTTTAATTTACGCTGCCCTATTCAAAAGTTAATTTTTTGGAGAGTAAGGGGTTATATAAAATATAAACATTCGTTTTTTAACGATAAACCCGTGTTTTTGTTTTGAAAAAAAAATGTTCTGATCAACCTCAGTTTTCTTTACGAAATATAAAACTTCAAAAATGATAAAATTAAAATAAATGTTCAAAAATAGTACAAGGCATATTTATAACCAACGTTAATTTAAATAAAATCGTGCGTTTGTCTGTGGCCGACCGCGCATTTATCGTTATCGTCGTTCTATTTGCGTAGATACAGATTACGATTACGATTACGGTGCGTCCGCAGTAAACGAAATATTATTATTATAATACTATTAGATATTTATTTTTTTTCTGTATTTGTTGAACAATAAACAAACATTTCTGTACGCTAGATAGTATAATAATTAAAATCGATTTGGATCATTCGAAATTTGCCGCCCCAGGCGGCTGCATATTTTCCTACCGCATTTGGCCGGCCCTGGACAAAATCAACTCTTTTTATATTTGAAAAACAAAACAGAAACAAAACATGTGTCCACACTGAGTTGGGTAAAAATTAAACAAAAAATGAAAAAATTCAAACATTTGTCTGTGTTTTGTTTTTGTTTTCAACTATCCATACCGAAAAATAAACTCGCAATTTTATTTTACCAATTGATACTAGATAGTGGACAACGTTTTCATAATTACAAAATATAGGTATATAAATATATTTTTATAAATAACCATATTGATACTACTCGCGAAATCCCGATAACTATTTATCGACTGTTGGCTGTTGGTTGTTTTGAAAACACACGTTCGACAATGTTCACAAAAACAACAACAAAACCGAAACCTTTTGATGTTTACCGACACCGCTCGGGAAATGACTTTGTTTTTAAAAACACGAATTTGTTGGAAAAAATACACTTGTTTCAAAAATATTTTGATTGAATTAATTAATTAATTTACAATATATTATATAATATAATGTGTGTATGCGTGTGTCCGGAGTTGTAACGTCATCGCGTGCTGGCGAAAAAGTCCTCGCCTTTACCGCGCGCTCCCCGGCCGATGACACGGGCCGTTGCCGCCAGTTGGACCGGTTTCTCGGCCGCGACATTGTTATAATTGTTTAAAATATTTGAATGAAAAAATTATCTAAGAATATATAAGTATCTTAAATTATAATCGTAAACAGTAGTTCCAGGAATACGTAATGTGTTCGAAATACGGGCGGCGCGCGCGGTGGCACAAAAACGCGATAACTCACACTAATATTCATTTACTTCTCACACATTGACACAGCTCAAATGTAAATTCTATAAAATGCTATATGAAATGCCTAAATATTACTCCTTAAAACGTGTCATGCTCCAACAGCCTTAAGTCGAACAGAAACGTTCGACAATAATAATTATGTAATGTTACCGTTTACATATTTTAAAAACAACTATTTTAACGTCTCGTCCGTCTATTAACGATAGTTTAGTCTCTACGATTCAAACAAATAGTTTTACGACAGTGCGTTTACTTTCTGCTGGTTGATGTTTATAATTTTCCGGAACTTCGGAAGAAATACCGGACTTCTTCTCCTTTGCGTCGAGCTCATGCCGTGTTCGAAGCCACCGACTGCGGTCGCATTAAACAATAATGGCCTTCAGACGTTTCCTTATATGGAACCCTGCAGTAATGCCATTTTCAGGATATCTCAGTCCCGATCACGTCCACGGCAACAAACAACAATATACCAATAGGAAAAACGCCAACAAATCACTTTTTAATAGAATGATATCCGAACACGTTTATCATATCGTATTTAAACCGTCGGGCTCGTGTTATTCGCCCGCATAGTTCATAGAACGCGCGTTTTTGTATCGTCGATTTTCATTTTTCGCCAAGTCGTTTTATTTTCTACAACGGTATTATACTCTAAACCCAGGGGTCGGCAACCCGCCGCGGCCCGCACAAATGTCGTTAATTTTTGTGTTAATTTTCAATATTATTTAACTATTTTTTGTTTATAAATAAAATCTAATCGTTAATAGTTATAATGTTTATGTACTATATAGTTGTGTAGTCGGTTTAATCTATAAAATTATCTGGTCGAAAAATTAACTAATAAACTGCAGGCACAGAAATCGCATTCATTTACAAATTTACAATTGTTTTATTCGATTTAATATTTTCCGGTAAAATTTTTATTTTTCACACTCTCATTTCCATGTAAAATAATCAAATATAATACGTAGCAATACAATTATTATAGTATTATATCATATGTGAAATTTTTTTTACATTTAACGTGGCCATCGATGAACAATTGAAAAAAAAATATGTGGCCCGCACGGTTAAAAAGGTTGCCGACCCCTGGTTTAGAGTAGGTACTAAACGTTATTCCGTCACGAAGGAGTCAATTCAGAGTTTCGCGTTTATGATAAAATATCATAACAGCTCAAACGACCGTTTTTAATCATATTCCGTTTAGTTGCGCGCAGCCGTGTCGTGTATTTAATTATTATCATTACAGTCGCCGTTTGCATTGACACTCGAAGGCATTCGATTATTGTTATTATCATTAGTGTTCTTTTATTATTATTCATAAAGCCAGTTTTGCAATATCGAGTCCACTCGGCGGACCTAAAACGGACACGGGGTTCTAACGAATGATTGTATTCTCTGCGTCGTCGTCCACCAATAAGTCTTACAAAGCTATTCGAGTTGTGCGTGTATGAATAGCGTCGAACAATCGCACCTACACGTACAGACGACGACGACGACGTGTAGTGACTTAATCGGTGTTTACATATTTTTTTTTTTTCTTTTCCGACGACGTCGAATCCGGCCAAGTCAAACAAACCGCGCGTTCGCGTTGTTCGTATTATTATTATTTATTATTGCGATTATTATATTTACGCGCACCAAACGAATGTCGAATTACATAATGTCAAAGCCGACGAGTGGCGGCGTTTGCCTAATGCGGATTATTCGACGATTCGTCAACACAAAGGCGCGTTTGCCCTTCGGGTTCTCTCACTCGTCTACTACTAGCGACGGATAATATTGTCGTAATAACACATTTCGTTCGCGTACGTTCCGTCGATTTCCGTTTTTTCACCAATGTCCATTATATTTTGCAGGCCAACAAAAGCGTACCGGAAAAACTGACCAACGGCATTCAGATCGGAATCAATTACAGGCTGTGCGCCGTGGAACGGGTATGTCTCGAGATCGACGTGTGTTGTGTTACGTATATTTTATTTCTCGCCGGAAATATATTATTTTTTATTTTTTTTTTTATTGTTTCGATCGTGACGCTGTCGTCTGTCGTCCGTTGTAGTTGGAAACGTACAAAAACGAGCCGATACAATTGTTCAAACTGCGACAGCCGGGCGGCACGGGCGCCGAGTACAACGGCCCGTGGTCCAGGGACTCGGACGACTGGGACAACGTGCCGCACAAGGAAAAGGAACGCATCAGCGCCGTACATTTGATGGAAGGCGAGTTCTGGTACGGTTTTCAGCGCTGCGCCCGTGGCAGCAAAGCTATAAATATAGTGTCTGTTTCTCTGTACGTTGTGCGTTTTTTTTTTTTTCAGGATGAACTATAACGAATTCGTCAAGACATTCACGCACGTCGAAATGGTGCACCTGGACAGCGACACCAGTCGGGACGAACCGTCTTTGCATCACAAGAGGACGTGGCAAATGCGGCTGCATCAAGGGACCTGGCAGAGAGGCGTCACGGCCGGAGGGTGTAGAAATAATCCAGGTAGAAAATGACCAGTTCGAATTGGAACGCCAACGCATCGTTTTTTTCAACGATCATTATTTTTATTAATCGTCAAACCGTCGTGTTTTGTTCAGAAACTTTTCACATCAACCCGCAATTGCATTTGATTTTGAGCGAAATGGAAGAAGTCGTCATTTCGTTGAACCAACACAGCATCATGGAACCCAAAGTGATTGGTTTCACGTCGTATTCGTTACCGAAATCGTGTATGGACTCGACGGGTAAAGAATTTTTCAAAAAAAACAAATCCCTCGTCAACTCGCAGTACACCAACAGCAGACAGGTAGGGGCGCATGACCGAAACGAATGTCGACCGTTCGGAATCATTTTTTTTGTCGGTTTTTTCTAGGTGAGTCATAGATGCTTTTTGGACCAGGGCGGATATTTGATTATACCCACCACGTTTGAACCCGGTCAAGAATCGGGATTCACATTGCGAGTGTATTCGAGTAAACCGTTGAAACTCAAGTGAGTTTATCAAACAGTAAATTTTTAAATATATATCTGTGCTGCATTTGTATTGCAGTGTATTAATGTTGTTCGGATCTTTCAGATTACTCGACACGGTTCCTTCACTATTGAAATCAGCAATAATGAAGGTCAGTAGTACATTGTCTGGACAGTAATTTGAAAAAAAAATAAAATAAATACTAATATTATGTTAATCTATTTGTAGGCGCCAGTGAATTTAGACGGAAAAACGTTTGTCCAATACGAATCGGTGTTCCTACAGTTGGCTGACGAGCACAGGACAGTGAATGCATTTGAACTCCAAGAACTCCTCGACGCCTGTCTGCCAAATGGTAAATAAAAGCTTAAAAGCCGTGGCGGTTTTATTTTCTTCTCTATGATCGATAATCATACCGTGTGTTATATTACAGATTATATAAAAAGTTGTGCTAGCATGGAAGTCTGCCGACAAGTGGTCATCACATTGGATGTAAGTATTTAATATTTTTCTAATTTAACCATACCGTTACGGTATGTTCTTCGTTCACTCTAAAAGTAAATATTAATCTTTGTGACTTGTATAAGTAATCGTCGTAGAGTTCATTCGCACACATACATGTTTTGATAAGTGAAAACTATGATTTAATAACAGTCAACAGAGAATTTTAAATAGTTTCATATAAAAAGATTAATGGTGCTTTTTTTTATAAATAAAATCTTACGTTTTTAAATGCAAATAATACCTCAATCATAATTTATTTGTTCTCAATTATTGACGTTGTTTTATAATCACACATAAAGTAATATTTGCCTCATAAAATAATTTCTAAATTGCTCAAACATGTTGGTTAAACAAAATCATGTGAGTTTTAAGAGCGCAATATTTGTTTTGAGTTAAAATAACGTTCGTGCTAAGTTGTTGTTTTTATTATTTAAACAAGATTTTAAATCAATTGGACGGTAAATGTAATATTTGAGATAAATTATTAAAAATATAAATTTTTCCAGATTAATTAAATTAATCGCATTTTTTTTGTTTACAGAGCACAGGCAGTGGGCGACTGAAGTTTAACGATTTCAAGGATCTGATGTGTAGTCTTAAGTATTGGCAGACGGTTTTCAAGAATCATTCAAAAGACAAGACTGGCATACTGAAAGCCGAACGGCTAAAAGACGCACTTCTCGAGGTGGGATTTCAAGTGAACACCGAAGTATTATCTGTTCTCATACTGAGATACATGCGTAAGGACGGCACCCTGAGGTTTGGCGACTTTGTGTCCGCCATACTTCATCTGAGTATTGCATTCAATTTGTTTGAGTCTAAAGATCCGCTCCTTAACGGTAATATTAAATTGAATCTTGCCGAATGGCTCAAATCCGCATTCGTGTGCTGACACACGGTGGTTTCCTTTGCTCAATTCAATTATTATTATTTTTGTTTTTAAACAAAAGCCTGATTGTGATTATAATAATTGTATCTTCCTCGACTGTATACTTTTCTTTATTTCGCTATAAATTCGTTATTATTTTGTCTTTTGTTTACTTTCTTTGAAATTAAAGAGGATCATATACATTCATCACTTTTTTTTTCCTACAATTATTATCACATCAAAATAATATATCATAATATGTTTACTGTTTTAGAGTAAAAAGTATTTGTAATGTATCAATTTAATTTGATGTTACTATTGTACATTGTTTATAGTTAATGTTTATTTTTTTAATATTATTATTAATTTAACTAAATTGTTATATACGTCATAATTTTAAGTATTGTTTTATTTTATAGGAAAAATCTCATATTATATAACATATAACTTATAATTTATAGTTTAATCCTATACATTATGTATATATATATAAGTAAAACAACCTAATCCAATTAGGAAGTTGTTAAGTTTTTTGATGATTTATTAATAAAATAATTATTCTGTTTTGATGTAATTCGCAATATCATAGACTTTTGTACCTACCAGTTTTATATAAATGGACAAAAATAGTGCATTTTCAATAAAAACTATTCCTTTTGTCACAATCGTTTGAAAATCATAAAAATCTACATATAATTTCTTATCTATAACAAAAACATTTTCTAACTTAAAAAGTGTTTTCCAATTTTGATACCAATATGTTTTCCGCTTTAGCTCGTCAAATAGAGTATATTATGTTTAAATTTTAAAATTAAATAGGGCGCAACTTAATGTTTTAGATGCAAATGTTCTTCGCTCATAAACTACAGCATTGTATTGTAAAATAGATAAAATATTTATAATTTCTGATATAATTTTATAAAATCACATATAATACGAATTATGTTATTTATTCAATATTCAATTCACATTATTTTTTGTATTTATGTTCAAAGTATCAAGTTTTTCAATAATTACACTCTCGATGTAAACCTAATGATCAACAAATAGTATGAAAGAAGTCATATTTTTTCCGATTGATTATGTTATAAGTTGAGTTTTAACACAAAATACGGTTATCGTCAATAAAATAATTAAAACCTCCAATAGGTACTTACATATTATATCAACTGTTTTAAATAATGTTTCATATTTTTTTTTTGTTTTAGTTTTGTTTAAAAATGTAAGGAGCATAGATCAAAGAGTTGATGAACATTTTGTGAAAAGTCGTACCTATATTTTTTACATCTATAAATACTGAAATCACGCTATGGAGAAAACTGTTTCCTTTTTCTATTATTATTACCAATTTAAGTATTTTATTTAATAGTTAAATGTATGAATACCTTGATATAATTGAAGTTATTTAACCGTCTTGGAGTTCAATGAAAAAATATCAGTAGGCGTTATATTATTTTATGTTAATTCGACCACATATTTCTAAAGCCATAAAATCATTCTATTGAATGCACTTTTAATGCCATAAAACTATTATGGTTCATAAAATTTCTTGTTTTTGTTACTATCCTGCCACTGAATCATTAATAAATAATAATCATAATAAATGGAGTCCTAAATGGAGTGACATAGAAACTTTATTATGGTCACAATCCGAGATGTATAAAATAAATCAACATTTTTATTTATATTTTTATTTTTAGACGATAAAAATGTTTGAAATTAATATTTAATTTGATTTCAATGCAATCTACTAATTCATTAAACATTTAAAATAATTAGCTTTGGTGTTAAATTTTTATACATGATTTTATATTGGACAAATTTATATTTAGAAGACTTAAATATTTTATTATTATTTTTCATTCAATTCTTAGCGATTATTGAAATGTCATTGTCAATTAAGTGAAAAAAAAATCTTAAATCGTATTTACATTTCTGTTCACTGTTCGAATCATAATCGAACTATTAAATAATAATAATTAAACCTATCAATAACTTATTAATTTATATAATTTTTACCTTAAATTATCACGCAATTAATGGCGCTGAACTAAATTTTTGTAAGTTTCGGGGAAGATTATTTTACATATTATTATCTACCTTAAAGGCTAGATTGAGAGCTTATCATTAGCCCCCGGTATAGAAATGTACGGTGAAATTGTTTTTGCTCAAAAACGATAAAGTCGTTACTGGCATTAAATATGGTTATGTCGATAAAATACAGTTTAAACTATGTTATGTTTGTTAAATGATAATTTTATCAATACATTTAGTTAAAAGTTATAACTATTATGACTTAAAAAGTTAAAAGTCACATGATGTTACGGTTTAATAATTTTGACCGTCAAATTTTTGTTTTCCAAACACTGTACCCACGACGAAGCATTGCGTTTGCAGTAATAAAAGTATGAAACCCACAAAAAATACAATTCATATGCAAGAATCTTAAAACGACAGTGACCTAATCATACCAACCGCGTTCTGGTTAATTTAATCACATCTAAAATAAATAGTTAACATATGTAATTATTTATAAACAGAATGAATTCATCAAAACGTGCATTTTTAATATTTTAATATTTAAACTCACTTGACAATGCACTGAGATAAATTGAAAACAATTGGGTTTTCAGTCAAGATTAGCCTAACCAAAATTATTCGCGTTAAAAAGATAATTTCGATAAGGACAAGTTACTAGTAACTAGTGAAAATTGTTTTACAAAATGTACAAGAGTTTGATAATGTTAGATCGAGACACGGGGACGCTTAAAATTTAACGTAAACGATAGTCCCCCTCAAATCCGATAGGGGTGGGTAGCGACCGGTACCCCGCATTTTTGCTACCCCGTTAAAAAAAAAAATCGTGATTTTTGCACCTGGAAACTCATAGCAATTAGCGATCGAACTGATCAGTTATCGGTTTATGTAACTAATTATAATTGTTACATATTTACATAATAAGATATTTCGTCATGAATACATAATTATGTGACAATGATAACAGTAATAACACTACAACGACGACGACGAGTGTGTGTTTGCGCGAAAGTTCAGTGCGCGGGCGAATGAGAGCCAATGAGAGCCGAGCTGCTCGCGCCAGCTGACCAACGGCGGCCGAGCTACGCGCGCGCGATCCAACTGATACCGATCGAATGAGCTTACCCGTGCGCGGACGATCAGTCTAGTGTCGACAGCGGTTCGGAAAGTGCGCGTCTCGGGTTAAAACATCGCAGTTTTTATTTTTCTCCGTAAATAATCGTCGTGTGTTCATTTATCTCGTCGACGAATAATCAAACTTTTAACCGTCGTGTGTTTTTGTGTCCGTGTTAATGCGTACTTCGTAATAATCGTCTCGTGTGTTATTTATCTCGTCGACGAATAATCAGACTTTTAACCGTCGTGTGTTTTTGTGTCGTGTGTTTATGTGTCGTGTGTTTATGTGTCGTACTTCATTTCACAAGCCGATACGAAACGACAGCGACCCACCCCGACAAGCCGTGAGTAGTACCGATTATATTATATTTATTTACAGTCTATTGATGGGTCATAGGCGCCGGTTAAGCGACCTCGCTAGCTCGCCCTTTTCGCAGTGTAAATTATAGGTACACTTTTAATCTCGTATTTGATTAAAAATGTGTTAACATTAATTCCCGGAGGTTTTTTTTGTCCCTAAACGATTTGTCACCCCGGTAGTTTTTCCCAAATGGCTACACTGTCTGCAATGGTCTATGTTTGATTCATAATATGGTTTTTATGGTAACCGATAAATGTGTCGTTATCAATATCATTAAAAAGTTATCACATATCAGTTTGAATTAATAATTATTAATGTTTTAATTTATAACAAAAAAAAAAAGTCGAAAGTAGGCGGAATTTTTTTACGAAACCTCGCGCACCGTCTTTGTTCATAAATGCGGGAATCTGATAATTTAGATAATGACAAAAGAATAATTTTTTCCACAATATTTGTGTTACCATCCGTTAACGTTTTACTCTTGGCGACTTATCTTTAGCGTGCTTTCGAAAATTATCTTTTCTATGACCGACACATAATAAGTGCGAATATTTTTTATACTTAATTGGTAGGTACATCTTATATTGTCACCTTGAAAAATGTCATCGTTATAGTAATAAAAGCTAAAAGCTATACTTAATTAAATAGATAAGAAAGCGATTATCGGGACGGCCTGGTACGTTGAACGCGTTTTTGTAACAGAAATAAATCCATATCTAGTAGATTGTAAATTATCGCTTTTTAAGTAATAAAATTAAAATCTATAACCTGCAGTCATCGTTTTAAAATAAATTTCATGTCATTTTTTAAACACAGTCAAGTATTAATGAAACTGGTTATTTTACAATCTAATTTTATTATGTTAATGATACTGGTCATTTAAAATGCATAGTTTACATTTATGAAATATGCCCGAGTACTGTACTTATCCAGTTACGCCGTGAAATAAACCTACACATTAATTATCATAGATCATTATTAGTTCATACCCTGCGAAATATCAAATAAAAATAACTTTTAGTTGTATTTCAATCAATATTTCTCGAACAGTGCTTTTAATTTAAACGTAAAATAAAGAGGGTAAGATACATGACTCGGATGAAATAAATTTATAAAAACAGCTGATTTAGTACGACCGAAACATTTGTAAAATTTAAAAATCATGTCTCTACTGATAATATGGTTATTATTATTAATATCTTAAAAATACCGTTTTTGACTTGGGCTGTATATTAAATTTCACTTAAGTTTGAGATATTCGAGATTTTCACAGAAAAACATTAATTATAGATAGCTTTAATATTAATATTCGAAAGATAAATTTTTCTGTCGTTTCACAAGTTCAATTATAATTTAGGTAGTTAACGATTTTCTTATAAAATTATACACTGTATAATGATATAAGGAAGTCAAATATTTTATTATTATTTGATTTTTCAATTCCATGATGTGGAAATATTTAAAAAAAAAAAAATCCATTGCAATTATTTATCAAAACATTTCAATTATTCTAATACGTGATATGTAGCTCTGCTTATTTGACGATAAGGGTATAAGCATGATTTGTCCCATACATCGATCTAACACATTCATATATGATATTCACAGTGAGTATAATTAAACGGTAAAAGTAACAAGTTTACAATAAATTATTCGATAATAAATCTAGGTAATACATACAATAAAAATAATGTTATACGACAAGTGTGTGTGTTGAGCGACAAAACGTTCTCGGCGGATACATATAGCGCGTAGAAATGTCATTATCTAAAGAGTCGACAAAACGCGTTGAAAATCGTATATCGATCGCGGACAATAATAACGTTGAAATCGTAAAATTAAAAAAAAAAAAAAAAAAACTGAAAAGTTCGTTCTGCGCGCGCGACAATAATAACATAGTAATATATAATAAACATGATATAGCGAGCTAGGGCGGTCGGACCGTCGCCGAGAGAAAATCTGACGAGACCGCGGCCCGCCGGTCAGGAGTTGAAAAAAACGCTTAAAATAAACTTACACGCGAACGTAAATCTATGTAAAATTAAAAAATTAAAAAAAAAAAAAAAAACAAACAAACCCCGCGCGTATCGATAACGTCGAAATAACGTATGATTTATAATAATCTAAAAAATAAAAGTACACGCGACAATGTAATATATTAAATAAAGATAAAACGGCGCGAGCTAGGGCGATCGGGTCAGGATTTTCGCGAAAAAACGCGTTAAAAAACCGTGTGTATATTCCATAACGGCATAACGTACTCGTATATCTGTAAATCGTCGGAAAATACGCCGTCATTTTGTTTTTACGCGATGGTCGCCGCCCCTATAGTCGTTTCTCGAGAGTTATGTCGTCGCGGTCGGAGCGACGGCGGCGCCGCCGGTTGCGCGGCCCGCCGCCCAGGCACGGTTTGAACACGGCCGCGATGAGCATCTCGATCAGCCGCACGGTGGTCCTGAGCGCCTGGTCCGCGCTCACCGCCGACTGTTGGTGATACAGCCGTATCGGCGCGCGCCACGGGTTCATGGTGAAGTGGACGAACCGGGCGGCCGGCCCGAACCGCTGCAGCGCGGCCGCGGGGCCGAGCCGGCTGACGGCGGCCGCGTCGTCGTCGTCGTGGCCGCCGCCGCCGCTGTCGTCCAGGCACCCGTGGTTCTTCATGCGCACCGTCACGCTGATGTCGTCCAGCTCGGCCAGCAGCGACCGCTGCGCGACCGTCTTGTCCGCGACCGTGGCCCGCGCGTCCGCGAGCGTCCGCAGCGCCGCCCCGATGCACTTCTCCATGGCGGCCATCTGCACCACCACGGTGGCCGGATGGTACTCGCCGGCCATCACTGCGTCGTAGATGTCCTTTAGCGCGTTGCATATGCGCTTTGCGTACCTGCCAGGGTCGAAAGTTTCGTTTCGGTCAAATTGTCTTTAAAAATAATAATCATCGTTTTAACGAATTACAGCGAAACCTCGATCAT